>BQMB01000549.1:0-551230 GCA_027943415.1 Closterium sp. NIES-67 | reverse complement strand
GCGCATGCATCTTGACGAGGGAGGAGCTCCGGCAGGGAATCAACGGGCGGCAGCTGGGGAGATGAGTTCACCAACAGCAACGGCAGAACCAATCTTTGGCTCGACCACGATCCGCACGTGGAAAGCGTGGGGTGAAGCGTTGAAAAGCAGATTCGAGCACATATCCATGCGCGAAAATGCTCGCACAAAGCTTCGGATGTGGACAGTTGGGCCCTGTCCAAGAATACACGGCGTCGTTTCTGGCCATCTGCGACCAAATCGGAGGGATCAGCGAGGACGAGAAAATCGATCGCTACGTGGGCGGACTCAAACCGGAGATTCAACAAGAAATCGTCCTGCGAGCCCCGACGACCTTCAACGAGATTGTTCGCATGGCGGATGCGCTGGACGCGCGACGTGGACTTGCGAGAGCGGGTTTCCGGGAGGGAAATCGCTTTCGAGGCCAGCCCAACACACATCAATCAACGGCGTGGACGTGTTTGCAGCCCGAGTATTTTCGGGGACCTGCTTCCACTGCAACCAGCCGGGTCACATGGTGAGGGACTGCCCGCAGCTGAAGAAGAACTTACCTAACGATAAGAAGCAGTCGGGAAATGGAGATCGTCAGTAGCAGATGGGCCACCTACTGACTTGACTGCGTCGCCCAAACGCCACCACCCCCACCAGGTTATAGTGCGATTTGGGCTATCGACCATTCCTGGCTGAATAAGGGGGTGAACCGGTTGACACCCTGTGCTGGTTGAAGGGAGAGTTGGTGATACCCGCATAAAAATATTTGTTGATGGCGGGCAAGCCACAGTTTAATGGATGTGACGAAAGCGAAAAAATTGCGACTGCAACTGGAGCGGTGTCTGCCCGAAATCGACGCGCGATTGGTCGATGGCACACCCTGGCAATTCGGGAGGGAGTACCTCACGTGCGAGTTACATGCGGCGAAAATTTCAGCTTTACGACGAAGATGCTGGCGACAACGTTGGACGGCTGCGACATGCTGCTGGGACGCGATTGGCTGCGCGAGTACAACCCGAGCATCGATTGGCGGACGGGTGACTGTCGAATCAAATGGAGTGGCGAGTGGCGAAGACTTCCGAAGTGGAACAATCCGATTCTGCGACAGTCAGCGCGGTTACCATCAAGCGAGCGATGATTCGCGGGGCACAACTGTACGCCGTCAGATGGATCGCATCCACGGCTGTCAGCGCACCGGCCGACATCGACAAACTCTGCGCGGCAGTCCCACGACTTGGCGACATTGATCGCAAGCATGCCGACATTTTCCACGACCTACCGCCAGGATTGCCACCCGAGCGAGACCACGACCATAAAATCCAGTGGAGCCCGGCGCGCAACCGACGGTTCGGACACAGTGGAGGCTGACTCAGCCATAGCTGGATGACCATGCTCGAGAAAGGTTTCGTCCGCCCAGTACTTCACCGTTCGCAGCTCCGATACTGTTCACCCCGAAGAAAGATGGCGGTCTACGAATGTGCATTGACTACCGCGCCTTGAACCGGGTTACCATCAAGTCTCGCTATCCTATTCCGCGTGCCGACGAACTCATCGACCAACTTCGTGGGGCAAAGTTCTTTTCGAAAATTGACCTGCGAGGCGGTTACCACCAGATCCGTGTCAACGAAGCTGACTGCTACAAGACGGCGTTCCGAACCCGATACGGGAGTTACGAGTACACGGTCATGCCTTTTGGCTTAACCAACGCGCCTTCAACATTCCAGTTAACCATGAACGAAGTTTTTCGGCCGCTGCTGGATAAATGCGTCATTGTGTACCTCGACGACATCCTGATATACAACACTACCGGGAAGCACATTTGAAGGATTTGGAAGCAGTCTTCCTCTCCTGCAGCAGCATCGACTCATCACCAAGGGTTCTAAGTGCGAGTTTATGAAACAAGAACTGGAGTTTTTGGGACACGTTATTTCCATCGACGGTGTTAAAATCGACCCGAAAAAATCGCGACCATACAAGACTGGAAGCCGCCGGCTAATCTCCGCGAACTTCAAAGTTTCCTGGGGTTTGTGAATTACGTTCGCCGATTCATCCGAACATGGCGGGGGTAACTTCCCCTCTCACGGATCTTCTGAAGAAAGGCAAGTTTTATGAGTGGGGGGGAGAGCAGCAGGCTGCGTTCGACCAACTCAAACTTTTCCTGACAACACCTCCGGTTCTTCGCATTGCAGATCCTCACCGTCCGTTCGAACTCATCACCGACGCTAGCGACCTGGCTGTTGGCGCAGTACTGTTACAGGTTTCGGCGAAGGCCTTCAACCCATCGCCTACGAGTCACGAAAGCTGAATCCGGCCGAGCGAAATTATCCCGTCCACGACAAGGAGTTACTCGCCATCGTTCACGCGTTCAAGGTTTGGCGCTGCTACCTGACGGGCGCTGACGTGACAGTCCGAACAGACCACAAATCGCTACAGTTCATCCGCGCCCAACCGACACTCAACCCCGACAGATTCGCTGGCTCGATTATCTCGAGTCGAATTTCCACTACAGAGTCACCTACAAACGAGGGGCCAGCAACATCGCCGACGCACTGACCCGCCCTTCAGTACATACCGCCGCTGTCCTAATCACCCAAACCAATTCGCTGCTAACTGGACTATTTACCCACGGATACAGTACCGACCCATTCTTCACGACTAACAGTCATCCCCAACTGACAGTCAAGCAGGGGGCTTATTACCTAAAATCCGGTACCAATCGGATTTGGGTCCCGCTTACCGTACCCTACGCGAGCTACTGATACAGGAGGCACATACTCGAATTTCTCGGGTCACTACGGCATCGACAAAACTGCCAAATTACTGAGCCGTAATTATTACTGGCCCGATTTGCCGACGGACGTGCAGCAGTACGTCACCTCCTGCGCCACGTGTCAACGCATGAAGTCGTCACGACTTCGATGCGGGATTACTGCAGCCACTCGAGCCACCCAGCCGACCCTGGCAACAAGTGACGATGGATTTCGTCACTGGCCTGCTGCTGGTCCAAGCGGTAATGACGCGATTCTCGTCGTCGTTGGCCGTTTGACCAAAATGGCACACTTCGCCGCCTGCAAGACGACAATCACTGCCGAGCAGACAGCGAAGCTGTTTCTCACGAACATCGTGCGGTTACACGGCATCCCTTCGGCAATCATCAGCGATCGCGACCCTCGGTTCACGTCCAATTTCTGGACAAAAGCCTGGCAGCAGTACGGCACACCTCTGCATCGGACGCCAGACTGAGCGCACCAATCAGACGATGGAGCAGTTGATTCGTACAACGTGCACAGACCCGGCCCAGTGGGAAGATTCTCTTCTACTGATCGAGTTTGTGTACAACAACGCCCCATCAGCCACGACTACTCAGTCCCCGTTCTTCCTTAATTACGGGATAGACCCGACAACCCCTCTATCGCCACCGATCGAAAATCCGGCACCAGATCGCAGCAGTTCGTCGAAACCTCCGACAGTCTCAGCAAAAAGCCGCCGATGCCATTTCAAAGCCAACCAATGGGCTAAGCAGCAAGCTGACCGACGACGATGCCATGACTTAAACCTTGCCCCTGGGCAATTGGTCCTGCTCGACACTCGAAATTTGGGGATGCCCCTCCCAAATAAACTACACCAAGATTTTGCGGCCCATTCCGCATAATCCGCATGGTGACTCCCGTCACCGCCAGCTGCAACTACCGGTCGACTGGCGCATTCACGATTCATTCCACATCAGTCTCCTGCGACCGTTCGTCCCGAATACAACTGATCTCGACCGTCAACATATCAATCCTACGGTCAACCCAGTACCTGAACCGACGATCGAGCCATAGAAAATTCTCGCTCATCGCGTACGAGGTTCTCGCGATACAGCAGCCGTTGATTTCCTTGTACGATGGGTCGATCGCACGACTGATGACGACCTCTGGGTCCCGCAGCTATGCTCGGTGAACACAAAGTTGTCAGAGATTATTTACACAGAAGACGTGTCCCGGATGTGGGTAGTCTCATCCCGGAAGGGGGGTGGTGTAAGGAAAATTCCTTTTCCTTACTGGCTCAACTACAGCGCATACGCCCTCGACCCTCGGAAGACCAGGCCCGGCCATTTTCCTCGGTCCCGAACCATTTCGTAAACCCAAACCTAATGCACGGCACCTCCGTGGCTTTCGCCAGCCGAATTGCCCTAACCTGTTTGCGAGGTTCTCGGCTAGCCCTGTTGTGCCTATAAATGCCTAGGTCCTCATTTGTATTGACAACTCTTGAATCACGACTCTTTTATTACACTACCTGTTATTACTCTGATTAATTTATAACACACACGATTGCCTATAACGAGCTGTTCAAAACCTTCAAGGGACTTTGTTCTGTGACACAAGCGAATGTTGATAGTATAATCCCGTGGGCGAGGGTTGCGTGTGTGAGTGGCTCCCAGGCCGGAAGTGGAGGAGGAGAATCAATGGTCATTTTCGGGCGTGTGCTGGAGTCAGTCAGTCTAGACCTATCATGCATTTCTGTACATTAGGGGTTCTGCAGAAGAGTTGCTGCTGGTGCTGCTCTGTCTCTCTCCTCCACCTCGACCACTCCACTCAACCGCGCAGCCAGTCCATCTAGTAGATCGATAGCCATGCCAGCGTTCCGTGATCAGCTGATAGGGCTCGATCTTGCTTGTTAGCTGCTTGCAGCGGTAGATTTCGTCCCTTTGATTTTATCATGGAGCCTACTCGTACTCGTCCGGTTCTGAGGCGATATCCGCGTGGTGCTACTCCTACAGAGCCCGAATCCTTTTAATGTCTAGTCTTTCGCGTCTCTGCTGCTAATTCCTTTGTCCTTCGACCCCGTCAAGCTTATGTGCTTTTTTCAGATTCACTGTTGATTTAGCTGCTTTAAACGATCACCGTCCGATTGGAAACAATCCGTCTCCTCTCTTTCCTTACCAGAAATTTCTCCATCGCCAGCGCCTTCAGTTAGATGCTATCGCCGATCGAGATTCTAGGTGTTTCTACTGGCCCTAGCCTGTCGTTCTTAGACTTCCTAGCGGTTCCGCCGTCCCTAGTCAATCCTAGCCGTCCCCAGTCGATCTCAGCCGTTCCTAGTGGATTCCAGCCGTAGATCCAGACAGACTTCTAGCCATGGGATCTGCGTACAACCCTTCCCACTATTACTCACAGCAGCAGCAGCAGCAGCAGCAGCAGCAACAGCAGCCGCAGCAGCCCTCAGGTGGACCTCAGGCCAGCACGCGGCAGTTCCTTAACGGCATCTTGGAGCAGCGAGGTCCGGGGCTTTGCCTTATAACGAGGGCGACAAGTGGCTCATTCGCGAGCAGCTCGCGTTCACTATTCAGACCTTCTCGGGCCTGCAGGTTCGTCCGTGTTTCGTCCTTGTTTCGTCCTTGTTTCGTCCGTTTGTCTTGCTTACCTGCCAGCTCTTATACACGCGGCATGTGGGTGCATCCACATTAGTAACAGCTTCGTTCGTTCTGCGGTTCGTTGTTTTTTAGTCGACTCGGTAAGGTCAATCATGCATTTTTTATGACGCGGTTTCTGTTCGTTTCCCTTGGTATCCTCACGTCGTCCGACCCGGCCCGCGGCATCGCTCTTAGTTTTATTTTAGTTAACCTTTCATAATCCCGGATCCGCCGTGGCTCCGTCACTCGTATCGGCAGCCGATGGTGCAGACGCTACCTTCCCTTTCAAGGTTCATCTGCTCTAGCCCTGTCGTTAGTACGCTGGTCGGGGCGATAAAAACGGCGATGGCGAGGCTTTCAACTCTTGCACCCTTTCCCCCTCCTCCTCCTCCCTCCTCCCCGCCCCCCCCTGCTCCCCCTCCCCCCTCCCAGGTCCGTCCCGCCACGTTTACGCACAACGACGGGCGGCAGGTGCAGCTGCTACAGCTGGAGGGCACCATACCCATGTGGTACAAGGAGATAAAGTACAACATCCCCGTCACCATGTGGCTGCTAGAGCAGTTTCCGCGCGCCGCTCCCCTCGTTTATGTCACGCCACGCGGGATATGATCATCCGGCCTAATCACTCGCACGTGAACGCCTCGGGGCTGGTCGACGTGCCGTTTCTCTCGCGAGTGGGTGTACCAGCGCTCGACCTTAGTCGATCTGCTACAGGTCCTGTCGGTTATGTTTGGCCAAGAACCGCCGCTCTACTCCCGCTCGCCCGCGCAATCCGCCGCCGCGGCGCAAGCGCGGCCACCAGGTGCGCGAGCCGGCGGCGCTGGCGGAGCAGGGGGGGGAGGCGCGGGGAAGTCCGCGCACAGCAGCAGCAGCAGCAACAGCACCCCCAACACCAGCAGCAGCAGCAGCAGATGTCGCCTCCTCCGCAGGCATTCTCTGGCGGTGTTGCACCCCCGCCCTTATCCCGTCCTCGGCGTTCCAGGGCACAAACCCCATGCACATGCACGGCCCACCTTCGTCGGGTTCAGACAGGGGCCGTATTGCGGCGACAGGATCAGGCGGCAGAGAGAGAGCAATCAGCAGCAGCGGCAGTGGTGGTGGTGGGGGAGGGGGAGGGGAGTGGTGGCAGGAGAGGTGGCTATGTACGGGCAGCAGCAGCAACAGTACGGGCATTTTAAAGGCGCTTTGCCTCGACCGGGTGCAGGCCCTGTCACGGGTGCAGCTGGAGCGGCAGGAGCGGCAGGTGGAGCGTCGACAGCAGGGGGCGCAGGGGCCGCGGAGGTGTAGCAGGAAGAAGCGCGTCGGCCAGGGAACAGGAGCAGCAGGGGCAGCGGCAGCAGGAGCGAGAGGGGAGACCGGGCAGGCCAAGGGCGAGGAGGCGAAGGTTGTGTTTAAGAAGGCGGCGATAGCGTCGCTGTCGCTGCAGCTGAACGCGGACGTGGGCGAGAGCTGGCAGGCGGCAAACCGGGTGATGGAGGAGCAGCTGGGGCTGCAGCAGATGCTGGCCGCGCGCAAGGAGCAGGCCAGCGCCGTGGTCAGGGAGCTCGCAAGGGAAAAACAGGCGCTGGAAGAGGCGCTGCAGGTGAGAGATTCGGGGGGGAAACTGGTGTCTGTTGTGTGCGAACTGGTGTGTGCGGTTGTTTGCCGGGGGGAAAACTGGTTGCTGTTGCGTTGCAAGGAGGTGACTTTTAAGCCGACTCAAAAGAGCCCAAATTTGTGTGAGAAGTGCATGTTGACGCGAGGAGGGGATGGCGTGGTGTGTGGGGGTCCTTTTGTCTGGGAGGTGGTGAGGGAGCCCTGGAAAGGTGAGAGAGAGGGGGAGAAGCAAGGCCTGGAAGAGTAGGTCCAGGTGAGGCTGGGGATTGATGGGCAAACATACATGGGCGGGGTTGAGCCAGCTGGGTGTGAAGGGGGGGGGGGGGGGGGGGGTCTATGCTCTCTCACTCTCTCACCCCACCTTTTTGTCTGCTTTTCCCATTCCCCCCACGCCACCACCTGTTGCTCTTTTTGATGGGATCTGGTGCATGGTGCCATGGTGCGCGGTGCGTGGGGCGTGGTGCGTGGTGCATGGGGCATGGGGCATGGGGCATGGGGCATGGGGCATGGGGCATGGGGCATGGGGCATGGCGCGTGGCGCGTGGCGCGTGGCGCGTGGCACGTGGTGCCTGGTGCCTGGTGCCTGGTGCCTGGTGCATGGTGCATGGGGCATGGTGCATGGGGCGTGGTGCATGGGGCATGGTGCATGGGGCATGGTGCATTGGGCATGGTGCGTGGTGTATGGGGCATGGTGCATGGTGCATGGTGCATAGTGTATGGTGCATGGTGCATGGTGTATGGTGCATGGTGCATGGTGCATGGTGCATGGTGCATGGTGCATGGTGCATGGTGCATGGTGTTTATGTGGCCATGTGCATGCCTGGATCCATGCTGCCCATCGGGTGCAGGTCCAGCAAACCAATGCCGACGTGATCGAGTCATGGCTAGCCCAAAACGCCGCACCTCCTGCCACCACCACCTCCACAACCACCACCACAAGATTAACCGCCATCACCATTAGCAGCAGCACAACCACCTCCTCCTCTCCCCCACTCCCCGACATCGATTCAGCATTCCAGCCGTGTGACGCTCTCTCTGCACAGCTCCTAAAGCACACAGCAGCAGACCTCGCCATAGAAGACGTTCTCTACTCCCTAGACCGCGCTCTCCAAGAGGAGCGGGGTCACGATGAGTACGATCCCTCCTCTGCCAACTCCCGCCGCCGAATCCTGACCGTCGATGCGTATCTACGGCACGTGAGGACCTGGCAAAGGAGCAGTTTTTCCAGCGGGCGACGGCGTTGAAAGTGCAGGCGGTGCAGCGCAGTGCGAGGGTGAGTCAGATGGCGGAGCGACCTGTGTCGGGCCATGCGCTTTCTTCCGCTGCTGCTGCGGCTTCTTCTGCTGCTGCGGCTGTTGGGCTGGGGGGTGGGGGTGGTGGCAGCAGGGGGCTGTGAGAGGGAGGAGGGAAGGTGGCTGGGGCGGGGTGTGTTGTGCGGCTCGTGTTTCTGCTGCTGGTGCGTTGGTGGTGCTGTGGTGGTGCTGTTTGTGTTGCTGCTCTTGCTACAACACTGGTTAGAAGTGTGAAGTGAAGTGGAGTATGGTAGAAGCACCAAATCATGGTATGGGTGGTAGGGATAGGTTGTTTGGTTGTCTGGTTACTACATAACTTGTTAGTATGTTGCATGGTGGGAGATTGGGTTCTGGTTATGGGCCAGGTTGTTAGATTGTCTTTTCATTGTCGCATTACATGGGATGTTGTTCAGGCTAGTCACTACCATAATGCTCCATCAAATAATAACAGTGTCAGAACAGAAGTATATTTTGGGCACCCTTCCTGTCATTGTGCTGTTTCAACAGAGGAGGAAACCCCCTTTCAACATGTCGGTGCACGTGCAAGCCTAGGGAGAGCCAGTCCGCTGTTCGTGAAACTCACACAGCATTGGTAGAACCCCTGCTGGACTAGTTTCTGGAGGTGCCAACAGTCAAGGTCTGTTAAATTGGGGTGTTTCCCAACAAGGTTGTTGAAAGTACATCAAAAGACTTAAGCGTTTCTGAAGTGTAACACTACACTCGAGGAAGATTGCAAGGGGTACGCGAGTCAACGGAGGTTACACGAGGGGGCGGACAAAGAACACGAAGGACTCGAAAGGTCGCAACTGGAGGTTGCGACTGACCGTTACAACAGCACGGATGGTAACCGAAGCGGCAATCGAGTCGCTGTGCGACTCGATAAACCGCTAACTGTACTCTACAACTGCTTTCTTATCTTCTATATATTGCTGTATGCTTGTTTTTTTAATCACACTTGTTCTCACATACTAGTACAAGGGTTCAACTGCTCAACTTCCGCTGCACTACTCCAAGTCTCAAGTCTTACAGCTGGGACTTAGTCTCTGCAAAGATCCTAAGGGCTTTTCTCAGCCCAACATGGTATGAGAGCTGGTCAGAGACCAAACTCCCAGCAACTACGTCTATCACAACCTGCAACTCAACTCAATTCAACGACTTCATTGATTACAAGACATGGACAGCAAGGGCAAGAAAGTCTCTACGGGCTCACCCAGCGCCAAGAAACTCAACACGGCAACTCTGGTCTGCACACCTCAGGACTGCAGACAGAGACCGGGACTGCTCAAGAAACAACGGGAAGAGTACCAGAGATGGTGACTCCATCTCCCTCTTCAAGCGTGGACCCGAACCTTATGGAAATTCTTCAGCTTCATGTCGCACTTCGACCAGCAGCAGCAGACAAGGACACCTGCGCATTCAACACAGAGCAATGGAGGAAACATGGGATTAGCGCCGATGAGCCTCGACAACTCATCCTTCGGGCGACACAACAAGCGCCTACCTTTGCGCCTTATCATTCTTCACCGGGGACGTTCGAGTTCATGCCGCCCCGCCCAACCAACAGCAGCTGCATCACAACAAACACCAAACGAGATCTTAAGTCTCAGGCGCAGTTCTCACACGTGATCAATTACAGACATCCTCACCGTTCAACGGACACGACTTCTTTACCTGGAGCTTCGAGTTCGAGCTGCTGATGGAGGCCGCGCATCTTCTGGGATACTTCAACGGGTCCCTGCCATTTCCAAGCAACGGCACTGGACAGGAGCAAGAGATCTTCACGTATCAGTCGCTGCTGGCGTATACAGTCTCCTGCGGAACCTGTCACCACAAGAACAGCAGAGCATCAGAACATATCGGAGTTATGGGAACTCCGCGGAACTCGCATGGCATCATCTCAAGTGCCTTTATCAAGCAAACGACAGCGTGACGCAAAGCAGACTCATGCAACAACTGACAACAATACAGATGAAGACCGGGGAAAAGGCAATGCAATATATGAGTCGATGCCAGACTCTCCGCGACCGCCTGCTTCGGTGCGGAGGAACAATCACTGAAGAAAGCTTCGTGACACTTGTCCTCGCCGGGCTCGGGCCAGAATGGAGAACCACACGATCACTTCTTCGCGCCCAGGAAGAATTTCGGAGATGCACCTCTGGCGCCGAGCTTCACGCTGAACAACAGGAGATGGACCTGTTCGAAGAAAGACAACCAAGGAAGCAGCAGCAGTTAGTCTTCTACACTCAACGAAGAAACGACAACACCTACAATCGACGCAGCAAGCAAGAGCGCGACAACAGAGGGACTACCTTTGTGCCGCCGTTCTGCCACAACTGTCAGACTTCCGGCACTCCAAGGTCAACTGCAACCGCCCTCGCGTTTACCGTCCAGCAGACCCACAAGTTGCTTCAACCCAAGCAAGTCCCCCAAGACGCTCTTCAACATCTGCACAAAGACACCAAACATTATCAATTGCATGGTACACATCGACAACTGTGCACCCGCTCACCACCCACTTACGCGCCAGACGAAGAAGAGCTCCCGCCACCACGCTCACAAGGACTTCAAGTCAATCCGACGTACGCTGCGGTCGCCAACGCCGAACCAACCGGACGAAACACCTGGTTCCTGGACAGCTGCTGCGGTCAACACATGTGCTCCTCGGACGCTTCGTGCAACAGGAGAAACGGCTCAACCGCGACGTCGTCATCACCGTCGCCAACAACGAAACCTGAAGACAAACAGACAAGGCGTGGTTCAGTTACAATCCATGGAGACAAACGTAATACTTCAGCTCAACAAAGTACTCATCGTCGACAACTTGGGATACAACCTACTAAGCGTAAGCCAACTAATGGCCAAGGGGATTCACCTGGAGTGCGACTCCTTCTCCAACGAGTTCCGGCTTTACCACGGGAAGGGCGGCCTCTTCATAGGTCGTGCCTCCTGAAGTCCGGTGTCTTCGTGTTGGACTTTGTCCCCGACCGCGGTACTGCCGACAGCGACGGTATCGTATCGTTCGCCGCCTGGACACACCGCCGGATCTTGATCCCTGACTTCGACAGTGACGGCTTCTGGCACTCCAACACCATACCTGCAGCAGAAAGAACACGAGCATTAGCAGTTATCAGACAAGAACGGCAAGTACCAACAAGCGTCCAGTCCCAACCATCACCTGCAGTAGCAGCAGCAGGACCAAGCCGAGTACCACCACCGCAGTCCGAGGACCGCCAACCGAAGCAGATCAACTTATGCCCATCACACGAGAAGTCTGTCGAAGTCCCGCCACAGTCGTCGCATTCTTCTCCAACGCCGACATATACCACCGCTCACCCGGCCATCGCGCTCCCGACGACATCTGGCACCAACGCCTCGGGCACCCTGCAAATAGTACAACACTACAAACCATCCAAGCCGAAGTGTTAGAACGCAACGCCCTCCTAACAACGAACGGCCAAGAACTTCGACGACCTCGCGCACGGTGCTTCACGTGCCCCGAAGCAGATCTTCCTCATCAACCCTTCCCATCACATCATAATCCAAGCGCGCCTGCATATGCAACGATGGAAAAAGTCTACAGCGACATCTTGAACATGCCTCGAGACGACACGGAAGCCGACTTCAACTACGTCATCACCTTCGTCGATGCAGCAACAAGATACACTTGGCATTACAACCTCAAGACGCGCGATCAAGCCTTCGACGCCTTCACAACATGGCTCCCCATCGCCGAACGGGAATCAGGAACCAAGCTAAAAAGTTTCCAGTCAGACGGCGCACTGGAATACCAGTCACAACGCTTCAGGACCTATCTGGCGGAAAGAGGAATCAGGCGCCTGGTGTCCCTACCATACGCTCACCAGCAGCAGGGGGTCGCAGAACGCATGAACCGGACCTTGCAGACGACAATACGAAAGCTGCTCCTGGGAATGAAACTGCCCAACACACTGTGGCCAGACGCGATGACACATGCAGTCCACCTGCACAACCTGTTGTCCTCGTCATCGCTCCCCAACAACGCATCACCACACCTGCTGTGGACGGGAAAAAGGGGCAGCACAAAATTACATCGAGTTTTCGGCTGCATGGTACAATACAGACCCCACACAGCTCGAGCAGGACGCTTCACTCAACGAGCTCGGTGGGGACTACACCTCGGCATCGCCAAACATTTTCACGCGTGGAAGATTCTCGACATACAAGACAAAAATACGGTGGCATCACGTGATGTTATCTTCTACGAGCGACTGACGCTGCAGCATTACCTGGACAACATTGCCAACTCAGACGACCCCACCGACGGCTTCGCGGGCCTTCGCTCCTTCGCTGACCATGCTGCCGAGGCTGACGCAGCAGAAGAAGACGTCCCTGGAGCCTCGGAGGCTGCCGGACCACTCCCCTACTGCTCCGTACCTGTTCCACTCGATGAAGATAATCCCCTCGATAGCAACAACCTCGACACCTTTTACCACTTCGCTGACCAAGGCTACGCTACACCACACCCCGTCGACTCGAATATTTCCGAACGCATCGGGCCAAACTTCTTACCCGATCCTGAAGACGGTGATGAAGCAGCTTATCCCGGGAATGAAAATTCCCCTCGACACACAGCCACGGGACTGCAGATCCTAGGACTATGGGTCTCCGTCCAGCACCCGCCGCCGCCTTCTCCGCGCGAGCCATCGACCCTGTCGCAGGCTCTGGGGGGGGAACATAAGGCGGAATGGAAGGAAGCAATGGAAAAAGAGCTAAAAGCCCTCCAAGACCGGAATACATGGAAGTTAGTACCGACAACCAACACCAACGGGAGGAACATTCTCTCGGGGAAATGGGTGTACCACATTAAGACCAACGCGGACGGCTCCATCGAACGTTTTAAAGCGCGATGGGTCGTACGAGGCTTCGACCAACGATACGGAACCGACTACACAGAGACCTTCGCCCCAGTCTCCCGTCACACCTCCCTGCGCATCCTACTCGCCGTCGCGGCCACGAAGAAACTACCACTATGGCAAATCGACGTCGCAAACGCCTTCTTGTACGCACCTGTGGACGCCGAAATCTTCGTCGAACAACCCCACGGATTCATCGACGACCCTTCAAAAGTATGCCAGCTGGAAAAATCCCTTTACGGGATCAAGCAAGCCCCACAGCTCTGGCAGCCGCACCTTCACGGCCGGCTCGTAAAAATCGGATTCCTACAGTTACCACATGACCAAGGCATGTACCGACTGCAGAAGGGAAGAGATTACATTCTGCTCATAGTCTACGTCGACGACCTGCT
Organism: Closterium sp. NIES-67; assembly: GCA_027943415.1. Taxonomy (NCBI): domain Eukaryota; kingdom Viridiplantae; phylum Streptophyta; class Zygnematophyceae; order Desmidiales; family Closteriaceae; genus Closterium; species Closterium sp. NIES-67. The sequence continues at coordinate 537,654 of BQMB01000549.1, read as the reverse complement.
CTACATCGGTTCTACCACCGACATCGTCACCTGGTTCGAAGGGGAGCTGAAAGGGGACCTGACGCTCACGGTGTCCGACTCAGTGACCCAGTACTTGGGACTAAATGTCGTCGAAGACAACTCGGCGTTCTACCTACACGCTGGAAAGTACGCAGGCACTGTCGCGAAGAAATTCGGACTGACGCCGACTACGGTCCCGACTCCCTACCGCTACGGAAACAACAACAGCGCCTCCGCAAAACTCCCCGCGAAGCAAATCCAGGAGTATCAATAGAAGCTCGGTTGCCTACTATTCGCAGCAGTCACCTGCCGACCCGACCTGTCCTATAGTGCGAGTCAACTAGCGACGCATCTGAAGCAACCGGAACAGGAAGATCTCGAGGAACTCAACCGGGCACTACTCTACTTCGTCTCCACACCGACGATCGGACTTACCTACAGCAAAGCGACAACACCGTCCGTACAATTACTCGGATACGTCGACGCCGACCACGCGGGAGACAGGGAAAATCGACGATCTAGGACGGGCTACATCTACCGACTAGAACCCATCGGAACTATCTCCTGGCAGTCGAGCAAGCAGGAGTTAATCGCACTATCCTCGGCTGAAGCAGAGTACATCGCCCTTTGTACTGCGACCAAGGAAGGACTCTACCTGCGAGAGTTACTCGAGGAAGCGAAGATCACGACCCTGCCCGCCTTCTCACTCTTCTGCGACAACCAATCTGCGATCAAAATCGCAAACAAGGACGGCTTCGCCAACCGAACCAAACACATCGCCCTGCGGTACTTCTTCGTCAAAGATGAAATCGCGAAAGGGAGACTTCAACTCAGTTACTGCCCGACAACAGAAATGGCCGCAGACTATTTGACGAAGAAATTGGCAAAAGCAAAATTCGACTACTGCATGTTGCTGACCGGACAAACAAACGTCATCGAACCTGAACAAGTCAGCACTCCAGAAACGAAGGGGAGTGTTGAAAGTACATCAAAAGACTTAAGCGTTTCTGAAGTGTAACACTACACTCGAGGAAGATTGCAAGGGGTACGCGAGTCAACGGAGGTTACACGAGGGGGCGGACAAAGAACACGAAGGGTTTGGGACTCAAAGGGTCGCAACTGGAGGTTGCGACTGACCGTTACAACAGCACGGATGGTAACCGAAGCGACAATCGAGTCGCTGTACGACTCGATAAACCGCTACTGCAACTGTACTCTACAACTGTTTCTTATCTTCTATATATTGCTGTATGTTTGCCTTTTTATTATCACTTGTTCTCACATACTAGTACAAGGGTTCAACTGCCTCAACTTCCGCTGCACTACCCCAAGTCCCAAAGTCTCTACAGCTGGGACTTAGTCTCTGGAAAGATCCCAAGGGCTTTTCTCAGCCCAACACATTTCATACAAGTGGGACTTAGTCTCTGAAAAGATCCTAGGGCTTTTCTCAGCCCAACATGGTATGAGCAGGCCTGACGTTTCAAAAAAACCCCCCCTGAGCTGTCGACTAAAAAAACAAATTTACCCTGAGGGCTCAGTGTTCAAAATTTGCCTACCCTGATTTGTAAGTGTTCAGAAATCAAGAACCCTGAAAATCTCAGGGTTCACCGAACGCATTCAGGGTTGCCTTCAACACGAGGGGGAAATAAAAAATGGGGGAAAAAAGGGGAGGGATGTCAAACATGTGTATTTGTCATGTTTGTTTAGACTGTATAGGGTCGCCTCTTAGAGAGTACAACACTTAGGTATATCTGTGTGTACTCTCTATCTATCATTAACTTCTCAATTTTGTTATGGTATCACGCGTAGGTAGGATCCCCCCCCCCCGCCTACCGCTTCCGCTCACCCCTCTAGCGCCCCTCCTGGGCCCCGTCGCACCCCTCACTGGGCCCTGTCGCGCCCCTCCCAGGCCCCGTCGCGCCCCTCCTAGGCCCTGTAGCGCCCCTCCTGGGCCTCGTCGCGCCCCTCCTGGGCTCCGTAGCGCCCCTCCTGGGCCCCGTCGCGCCACTCCTAGGCCCCGTAGCGCCCCTCCTGGGCCCCGTCACGCCCCTCCTGGACCCTGTAGCGCCCCTCCTGGGCCCCGTCGCGCCCCTCCCAGGCCCCGTCGCGCCCCTCCTGGGCTTCGTAGCGCCCCTCCTGGCCCCGTCGCGCCCCTCCTGGGCCCCGTCGCGCCCCTCCTGGGCTTTGTAGCGCCCCTCCTGGGCCGCGTAGCGCCCCTCCTGGGCCTCGTCGCGCCCTCCCTGGGCCCCGTAGCGCCCCTCCTGGGCCTTGTCGCGCCCCTCCGGGGTTTCGTAGCGCCCCTCCTGGGCCCCGTCGCGCCCCTCCTGGGCTTCGTAGCGCCCCTCCTGGGCCCCGTCGCGCCCCTCCTGGGCCCCTGTAGCGCCCCTCCTCGGCCCCCGTCGTGCCCCTCCTGGGCCCCGTAGCGCCCCTCCTGGGCCGCGTCGAGCCCCCCACCCCCTCCTGGGCCCCGTCACGCCTTCCGGCCCCGTCGCGCTCGCCCGGCCCGGTCGCCCCAGCCCGGCCTCGTCGCACCAGCCCGGCCCCGTCGCACCAGCCCGGCCCCGTCACGCCCGCCCGGCCCCGTTGCACTCGCTCGGCCCCGTTGCCCCCTGCCCGGCCCCGTCGCAGCCGCCCGGCCCCGTCGCACCCGTCCGGCCCCGTCGCACCCGTCCGGCCCCGTCGCACCCGCCCGGCCCCGTCGCAGCCGCCCGGCCTCGTCGCAGCCGTCCGGCCCCGTCGCGCCCGCCCAGCCCCGGTGCGCCCCTCCTGGGCCACCGTCCTGCTCGCCCGGCCCGGCACCGTCGCACCAGCCCGGCCCCGACGCACCTGCCCGGCCCCGTCGCACCAGCCCGGCCCCGTCGCACCCGCCCGGCCCCGTCGCGCCCGCCCGGCCTCGTTGCACCGGCCCGGCCCCTGCGCTCGTCCCTGCCCCGGCCCCGGCCCTCCTCACTGGTACGGTTTCCCCCCCCCCCCCCCCCCCCCCGCCCTGCACTGCCCTGCACCGTACTGCCCCGCACTACACCGCCCCACACCACCCTGTACTGCCTTGCACCGCACTGCACCGCCCTACACCGCACTGCACCGCACTGCATCGCACTGTACCGCACGGCACCGCACTCCACCTTGCTGCACTGCCCTGCACCGCACTGCACTGTTCCTGATGGCGGCGGAGCTTCGCTTCGACGCTGAAGGCCAGCCTGTGGAGTTCGAGGCGTGGCTTGCCGACCTTCGTCGCCAACTCACTGGCCAGCGGCAGGATGGTGAACCGCTTTCCGCACACCTTGACGGTACGCTCCCCTGCCCAGACCCCCCTGCTATTCTGCCCGCTGACTCCACACCCACTGAGCGCGAGTCCACTGCTGCCACTGCCCGTGCGCGCTCTGTCTGGCTTTCTCGCGATGCTGTCGCCCAGCTTGCCATCAGCAACGCCCTTCCCCCGTCCGAGCGCCCTCGCTTTAGGTCTCTCACCACTGCTCAGACATAGTTAGATGCTGTCATCCAGCGCTATTCCACCCCTCCGGCTGCCTCGGTGGGTCGCCTGATCCTCCCGATGCTCTTTCGTAACCTTGCATCTTTCCCTACTGTCTCTGACCTCGCTGCCCACCTGTGCTCGATAGATGAGACCTGGCGTGCAGCCTGCACTGATGCACAGCTTAGAGCCCACCAGCCGCCCATTACCTCTACCCTCTACCTGCTTGCCACCCGCCTCCCTGACCGCCTTGCTGTCGCCCGCGACCGCTTCCTTAGCATTCACCCCGCAGACCTCACCCTCACTGACTTTGTAGACACCCTGACTGTGATAGAGACCCGTCACCGCTCCATCGCCCAGGCGAGCGGTGTCGTGCCGGTCCCTATCTTTCAGAGTTGTGCCCCCGCCCAGTGTACCTTCTCCGACGGCTCTGCCACAGTGGCTGAGACTGCTGCTGCAGCGCAGTTTCGTTCGGGGAAGGGCCGCCGCCCCAAGGTTGGGCGCGGCGGCGGCGGCGGCGGGGGTGCGGGAGGGGGTAGTGGTGGGGTCGGGTCGTCTGGTGCTGGAGCGGACGAGGGACCCTGCCCAGTCCAGCTGAGCCGCCGCCCCTGCAGTTGCAGCAGCCGCAGCAGCCGCCGCAGTCGCAGCCTTCGCAGCAGCCGCAGCAGCCGTCGCAGACGCGGCAGACGAGTGTCCTCCCGCCCGGGTGGCCTGGCGCTGGCGGTGGCCGGGCGCGTGGTGGTGTGCCGAGTGGTGGCTCTGGTGGCGGGCGTTGTCAGTACCAGATCCAGACCGGTCCTCGCCGCGGTTTCGTTTGCGGTAGGCTCGGTCACTCCACTCCCCGCTGTTTTCGTCGCCTGGACGACCTCTTTCGTCAGCGCTTCGGCCCGTCGCCAGACCTCCCGGACTGGCACAGTTTGCTTAGTCGTAAGATTCAGATCTTTGATATGGACATGGATGCCATTGTTGCTGCTCTGCATGTGATGTATGCTGATGACTCTAGTGTGGTTCCCGCTTATTACTCACTGTTGCCTAGTGTAGGTGTGCCTAGCTTAGCCTCCCCTGCTGCGTCAGGCGTAGGATCCCCTGCTTTGTGTAGTCTTGGTGCTTCCGCCGTCGTTCCGTTGCCAGACGCCTCTGCTTCGCTTTCCTTCACCTTAGACTCTGGCGCTTCTCGGTGTTTCTTCCGCGACTGTACCACCCTGACGCCGCTTCCTGTCCCAACTGCCGTCTCTCTTGCTGACCCCTCCGGCGGTCCGGTCGTCGCCCGCAGTTCCACCACCCTTCCCTGTCCGGCGGTTCCTTCGGGCTCTCTCACAGGTCTGCATATCCCCTCGTTCTCCAGGAACCTAGTTGGTGTCGGCTGCCTCCAGGACCTTGGCGTCACCACTACGTTCCCTGGTCACGAGCGGTATGCTGTCTGTACCGAGGCCGCCACTGGTGCCCCCCTGTCCACGTTCCCCCGGGACCCGGTGTCCGGCCTGTTCACTCTGGACACCGTGACCCCCCCGGCTGGGGCGCCTCCTCAGGTGGCTGCGTCTACCCAGGTTGCTGCTGCCTACTCCTGTCGGTCCCTCACTCACCCGACTCTCCTTTGGCACCACCGCCTAGGTCACCCTGTGCTCCCGCGTCTGCGTCACATGTCCCAGCACGGTCTTGTCCTTGGTCTCCCAGGTTCCCTCCCCGCGTTTCCCTCCTCCCCAGCCCCACCTTGCACGCCTTGTGTTGAGGGTCGGCTTCGCCGTGCCCCGCACTCCTCCTCGTTTCCCCCTACCGCCGCGCCGCTGCAGACCCTGCACCTGGACGTCTGGGGCCCCGCCCCCGTCCCTGGGCCGCGTCGAGAGCGCTACTTCCTTGTGCTTGTCGACGACTTCACTCGTTACACCACAGTCTTTCCCCTGGAGCGCAAGGCCAACGTGCCTAGCGCTCTCATCCCCTGGCTTGTCTCTGCGCGTGTCCACCGCGGTCTCCCTATCTTGCGTCTTCACTCCGACCGTGGTGGTGAGTTTGCCTCAGGTGTCCTTGGTCGCTTTTGTCGTGCGGAGGCCATCACCCAGACGTTCACCCTGTCGGACTCCCCACAGCAGAATGGGGTCGCTGAGCGACGCATCGGTTTGGTCATGGAGGTGGCTCGCACCTCCATGATCCATGCCGGTGCACCCCATTTTCTGTGGCCGTTCGCTGTGCGCTACGCTTCTCACCAGCTTAACTTGTGGCCGCACCCTCAGCAGCCGCAGGTTTCGCCGACTCGTCTTTGGACTGGGTCTCCTGGTGACGCGTCTGCGTTCCACGTCTGGGGCTGCCTTGCTCACGTCCGTGCCTCCGGCACGGACAAGCTCACTGCCCGCACCCTTCCCTGCGTCTTCCTTGGTTTTCCCCTTGACGCGTCCGACTGGCACTTTTACCACCCGCCGTCTCACCGCTTCTTTCACTCTCGTGACGTCACCTTTGACGAGTCCGCCTCCTACTACCGTCGCTTCCCCCACCGTGGTCCCCCGGTTACCCCCCCCCTGTTCCTGGTCACTCCTTCCCCGGTAGTCCCTGCCCCTCCGCCTCCTCCTCCCCGTCCCACCCCCTCTGGTGTGTCCCACGTCACCCCCCTTCCGTCGGTGGACCCGGTTGAGGAGTCTTCTGACTCTGGTGGCCCTCCTGTTCAGTCCTCGCCGGCCGCCCCTCCCCTAGCGTCCCCTCCCCAGTCCCCCCCTCCACCGCCTCTGCCGCCGCTGCAGCCGTCGTTGTCGCTGCCGCCGCCGTCGCAGCACCCGTTCGTTGACTCTGGGGGTGCTCGTCTCGGTAGCCGTGGGGGTGGTCCCTCTGGGGGTGCTGGTGTGGAGAGTGCCGGTGGTAGCCGAGGAGCAGCTTGCGGTCCCGGTGTCGCCGTTGTGCCGCCGCAGCAGCAGTCCCCGCCGGTGTCAGCCCTTCGCCTGCTCGGCCTTCCGTCCCCCGACCCTGCGTCGGTTCCTCCCCGGCCGTCTCCTCCTCTTCCTGTCTACGGCCCTGTCTTCCCTCCGCCGGACTCGTCCCCGGCCCGTCTCCCCCCTCGTTCCCCTCCTGTGTCCCCTCCTCTGTCTCCTGACCCGACTCCTCCGTCGCACGTCTGGTCTCACCGTCCCTCCCGCGCTCGTCCTGCCTCGCCTGTCTTGCGCTCCCACCCTATGTTGCTTCGTTCCCACGCGTCTCGTCCTCCCCTTCTGCCGTCGCCTCCTCCGTCCTCTCTTGTTGCTACACCCCCCCCGCTGTCTGACTACCTTCGTGCCGCTCGTCCCCTTGTTCCTCGGGTCCTTGCCTCCCTCGTTACCAACCCGTCTGTTCCGACCTCGTGCCTTGACGCTCTTGTCGCTGCTGTCGCTGACTTCGCCTCTACCCGCCGCCTTGACTACGCCTCCGCTCTGGTCTCTGACCCTGCCTGTCCTCCGTCTGTCGGGGGTGCTCCTGCCCTTTGCAGTGACGTCCTGGAGGACCGCCAGTTCGAGCTTGCTTTCCTGTCCGAGGCTGCTCCCCATCTCTGTTCCATGCTGCTAGTCCCTGAGGGTGACCCAGACGCTTTCGACATCCCGACCCCTCGCACTTACGCTGAGGCGACTTCGGGACCTTGGGCCTCGCAGTGGATAGCTGCCATGGAGCAGGAGATGGCATCTTGGAGATCCACCGGCACCTTCGTCGACGCAGTTCCCCCACCTGGGGTGAACGTAGTCGATGGCCGCTGGCTCTTCAAGGTGAAGCGCCCTCCTGGAGAGCCGCCTGTCTTCAAGGCGCGCTATGTCGCTAGAGGCTTCAGTCAGCGCGAGGGGGTGGACTTCTTCCAGACCTTCGCTCCGACCCCGAAGATGACTACTCTTTGGGTTCTGTTACACCTAGCTGCTCAGCGTGACTACGAGCTTCACTCCCTCGACTTCTCCACTGCCTTCCTTCAGGGCAGCCTACACGAGCAGGTCTACCTGCGGCGCCCTCAGGGCTTCACTGGCACCTTCCCTCCTGGGACCCAGTGGCTCCTGCGGCGCCCCGTCTACGGCCTGCGCCAGGCTCCCCGTGAGTGGCACGACACTCTCCGTGCTACGCTTGCTGACCTGCAGTTCTTTCCGTCTTCCGCAGACCCTTCACTCTTCGTTCGTGCTGGCCAGACTCCGTTCTACATCCTTGTTTACGTCGACGACCTGGTCTTTGCCACAGCTGACAGGGACGCACTAGCCTCCGTGAAGGCAGAGCTGCTGAAGAGACACATGTGCACTGACCTTGGAGAACTGCGCCGTTACCTTGGCTTGCAGATCTCCAGGGACAGAGCTGCGCGCACCATCACCCTGACTCAGTCACACTTGGTGCGCCAGGTCCTTCAGAGGTTCAGCCTTCAGTTCTCCTCTGCACAGCCCACCCCTCTGCCTGTAGACCACAGACTCTCCGCTCCAGTGTCTGAGGATTTGGTAGAGCCCAGCGGCCCCTACGCAGAGCTGGTGGGTTGCCTCATGTACCTGATGACTTGCACTCGCCCAGATCTCACATACCCTCTTAGCATCCTGGCTCGTTTTGTGGCCACAAGCAGGCACCGACCGCAGCACTGGTCTGCCGCTAAGAGGGTTCTGCGTTATCTTGCTAGTACATCGGGCATGGGGTTAGTGCTAGGAGGACGCAGGCCAGTGGTCCTTACTGGACACACAGACGCTTCGTGGGCAGACGACGCTGAGACACTCAGGTCTACCCAGGGCTACTGCTTCAGCCTTGGCTCAGATGCCGTCTCGTGGAGAGCTACCCGCTCCTCGTCTGTTGCGCAGTCCAGCTGTGAGGCTGAGATCTACGCTGGTGCCATGGCGGCACAGGACCGCTGGCTGACCTTCTTGCTCACTGACTTAGGTAAGCGGCCTAGCTCTGCCCCGGTCCTGTTCGCTGACAACAGGGCCATGATCCTCCTGTGTCAGGAGCCTCGACTCGAGGGCAGAGCAAAGCACATTCAGCTGCGGTACTTCCTCCTGCGTGAGCTACAGCAGCGACGTCAGGCTCGCGTAGTACACTTGGCCTCAGGTGCCAATACGGCTGATATCTTTACGAAGGCGCTTGCGCCTAAAGATCATCAGCGGCACTGTGTACAGCTTGGTCTAGTTCCTGTAGCCTCTCACTTGCTAGGACCTTGACTTTGTACTGTCCTTTATACGTATACTCAGACTGGACTTGTGTCCTCTCTCAGTGGCTGGATTAGTAGTGCCGCCCTGCTCTTGTTCTTGCCTTGTTTGTACTCCTTCTGACTGGTCTCTCAGACCCTTGTCTCAGAGGTTGGACTAGTAGTGCCGCCCTGAGCTGTTTGTTTAGGGCATTCCCCTATGCAGTCTAGGGGGTGTGTCAAACATGTGTATTTGTCATGTTTGTATAGACTGTATAGGGTCGCCTCTTAGAGAGTACAACACTTAGGTATATCTGTGTGTACTCTCTATCTATCATTAACTTCTCAATTTTGTTAAGGGAATCAAACCGAGGGGAGGGGAAGAGCGAAACGGAGGGGAAGGGGGAGGATGGAAACATAGGGGAAGAGAGGAAGCAAAATGGGGAGGGAAAAGTGGGGGGAGGGGGGGGGGTTTCGAAATACAGTAGAGAGGAATGGGAGAAGCGAAACGGAGGGGAAGGGGGAATCGAAACAGAGGGGAGAGGGGAAGCGAACCGGAGGGAGAGGTGGGGATCGAGGCAAATGGGGCAGTGGCAGAAACCTCTCGCACTTGCAGCGCCATGGGCAAATCGAGGACGTTAATCGTACGTGATCATCTAACGGCTGAAATTTGTCGAAACGATCGCGATTGATCGTGGCCGTCAATGTTTGATGGACTTTCAGTTGACCACACGGGCAATAAAAAAACTTTCCTTAAGAAGGGAGCATTGTCGCTAGTACCCTTCTATGACTTGACCGTTAGCCTTTTTTATGGGTTGTGGGAGTGTGGGAGGGGGGATAACTTGTGTACAGTAGGACTAAGCCGTTTTTTTTTTTGTGCTGTCACTGCCTATCAAGACTTCGCTAATTTTTGTGGGTTGTTGTTAGGTGTGTAGGGGGGATGTCTGTACGACACATGACTTAGCCGATTTTTGTGGGTTGCTTGGTGTGTGAGGGGATGTTTGAGGACTTCACCAATTTTTGTAGGTTGTTGCGTGTGGAGGGGAATGTCTCTGGAGATTGGGGACTTCGCCTAAATTTCCGCATTGTGAGCCACATGGATGTCGCACTCAGGGTTCATACGCGTTACTCCCTGAAAACTCAGTTTTGGGATAACGCAAACCCTGAAATTCTAAGTGTTCACAGACATACAACCCTGAAGAGGTTAGGGTAAAAAAAAGCCCAACCCTGAAAATTAAGGGTTGGCCAAAAAATACCCTGTGAAATCAGAGAATCAGGGTAAAATACCCTGATAACGACAGGCCTGGGTATGAGAGCTGCTCAGAGACCAAACTCCCGTCTACAACATCCTATCTACGGTCAGCATATCAAAAGCTTCATCGATTACAAGACATGGACAAAAAGGGCAAGAATTCCTCTACGGGCCCTCCCAGTGCCCAAGCCACTCAACCCGGCACTTCTGGACTTCACACCTCTGGATTGCAAACCGAGACCGGCGCTGCTCAAGAAACAACAAGAAGAGTACCAGCAATGGTAACCCCTTCACCCTCTTCAGGTGTGGACCTGAACCTTATGGAAAGGTTCTTCAGCTTCATGTCGCACTTCGACCAGCAGCAGCAGACAAGGACACATGCGCACTCAACACAGAGCAACGGAGGAAATAAGGGGTTAGGACCGATGAGCCTCGACAACTCATCATTCGGGCGGCACAACCAGGCACCTACCTTTGCGCCTTATTACTCTTCACCAGGGACGTTCGAGTTCTCGCCGGGCTCGGACCAGAATGGAGAACCACTCGCTCGCTTCTTCGCGCCCACGGACGAATTTCCGAGATGCACCTCTGCGCCGAGCTTCATGCTGAACAAGCCGTTCCTCTACACCTGCACAAGGCGCACCGAATATCATTAATTGCATGGCACGCATCGACAACTGCACACCCGGGTCACCACCCACTTACGCTCCAGACGAAGAAGAACTGCCGCCACCGCGCTCACAAGGTCTTAAGGTCAACCCCATGTATGCTGCAGTCGCCAACGCCGAACCCACCAGGCGAAACACCTGGACACTGGACAGTTGCTGCGGTCAACACATGTGTTCCTCGGGGCGCTTCGTGGAACAAGAACGACGCCTCAACCGCGACGTCATCATCACCGTCGCCAACAATGAAAACCTGAAGACAAACAGACAAGGAGTCGTTCAGCTTCAGTCAATGGAGACAAACGTCATACTGCAACTCAACAAGGTTCTTATCGTCGACAATATGGGATACAATTTACTAAGCGTCAGCCAGTTAATGGCGAAAGGAATTCACCTGGAATGCTACTCGGACGCCAACGAGTTCCGTCTTTATCACGGGAAGGGCGGCCTCTTCATCGGTCGCGCTCTCCTGAAGTCGGGCGTCTTCGTGCTGGACTTCGTCCCCGACCGCGGTACTGCTGACAGCGACTGCATCGTGTCGTTCGCTGCCTGGACGCACCCGCCCAATCTTGACACTGACTTTAGTCCAGGTGGGTTCTGGTACTCCAACACCATCCCTACAGCAGAGAGAACACGAGCATTAGCAGTCATTCGACAAGAACGACAAGTACCAGCAAGTATCCCTTCCCGGACATCACCTGTAGTAGCAGCAGCAGGACCCAGCCGTGCGCCATCACCAGCAATCCGAGGACCACCAACCGAAGTAGATCAGCTCATGCCCATCACCCGAGGAGTCTGTCGCAGTCCTGCTACGGTCGTCGCGTTCTTCTCCAACGCCGACCTGTACCAGCATTCTCCCAACCATCGCGCTCCCGACGACATCTGGCATCAACGACTTGGGCACCCTGCAAACACCACTATTGTTCAAACCATACAAGCTGGAGTATTAGAAAAGGACGCTCTCCTCACAACAAGCGGCCAGGAGCTTCGACGACCTCGCGCACAATGCTTCACGTGCCCCGAAGCTGATCTTCCACAATTGAAGCGCACCTGCATACGCACCGATGGAAAAAGTTTACAGCGATATCTTGAACATGCCTCGAGATGACAGTGAAGCCGAGTACAATTATGTCATCACGTTCATCGACGAAGGGCACTCGCAGTCTGCCTTTCCTCCGATTCCCCAAACTGCTCGCTCGTCCCTCGCACAGTGCATCCCCTCTCGCCTGCCCCCGTCTACGGCCCGCTGTTCCCTCCCCTGGACTCATCTTTGGCTCGTTTCCCCCCTCATTCTCTTTCATCCCCTTTTTCGTCCTCTATTGCTCACCCGCGGGTGCGTCATCCCCCTGGTGGTCGTCATGTCTCTCCTCGTGCTCACGTTCATCCTATGGTCCTTCGTGTGCCTCCAGCCCCTGTCCTAATGCTCCATCCCAAGTCATCCCTACCCCTGTCCTCTGCTCCTCCCTCTGATTCTGCTCGCACTGCTTGTCAAGTCATCTCCCACTTGCTTGCCTCTCTTGTTACTGACCTACCACTCCTCCTGCTGGATTCTCTGCCCTCGTCGCTACTGTCGCTGACTTTGCTGTGCGCCACTGCCTTGATTATACCTCTGCTCTCGGATCTGACCCTGCCCATCCTCTGTCCGTCGAGGTTGCACTTGCTGTTGGCAATGACGTTCTAGGGGATATGCACTACGACCTAGCTTTCCTTCTGGCAACTGTACCTGTTAGAAATAGACTGCAAATGCCACTTTTGTATTTGTACTTTTATATCCTAGTTTAGGTTGTGAATGTTCTAGTGGGTTGGGGTGTACTCACAAATCCCAACCTCACCCAATTGTGATCCCCCCAATCTCCAATTACCCAATTGGAGATTCCGGAGATCCCAATGGGGATTCCCTCCGATTCCCCCTTCATCCATTCTCCCTTATCTTGCCATGTACTTATAGAGCCTTGGGCTCCTTACCTAATCAATGATTTCAACTGTATTTCTTACATGGTATCAGAGCGACCTATCTGCACACGCGGATCAAGGTCCTAATCTTAACGTGCCCGCGCTACGCGCACTTCATCGTCGCGACATTCGTTTTGAGTCGTCGGAATTTCGACGTGCTCCACTCTGCAGTCGCGCCTCTCATCGTCGACCGCCTTCGCGCTCGACCTCGTCGGATTTCTCATCTCTGAAGCGTTCACGCTTCTCATCGTCGATTTCCTCCTCGGTTCTCCTTGGTCGAATCTCTATTTCGACCATTTCTTACAACTCGTTCTTGAGTTTCCCCTCAGACCCCGCCAGAATAGGCGAACTCCCCTCGCGAAATTGGCTCCACGAACGTCTCGCGTCAAGCATGAGCAGGTACACAAGTTGAAGCGGAGCGGAGCTGGTTGCGGAGCTGGTTGCGGAGCTGGTTGCGGAGCTGTGTAGCTGCGGGACAGGGCCTGGGGGTGTGTGGGGGAGTGTGTGGGTCCGGGGTTAGACATAGGCTCAGATTCAGTTTCAAGTCGGCGTTTTAACGAATTTTCGCCGACGCCATTTCCTACTTAGCGGCATTTTGATAAAGCCGTCAGAGTGATTTTCAGCAATTCTCGTCGACCAATTTCCAGAAGTGCCGCGCTGCACACCGACAATGGCTTACTCAACCACTTCACTCGCCAACCCGATCCCGCTCCTTCGTCTCGAGCCGGACGGCACATGCTCCAACTACAAGGCTTGGCGCTATGGTGTCGACAAGCACCTCCTTAGTCGCGAGGTGAAGGGGCTCGAGCTCACCGACGTCCTTCTCAACATCGGTGACGGCAAAGAGCCTCCTAAACCCGAGAGGTCCGCCGATCCAGCTAATGCCGCCGCCGAAGCAGTTTATGCTGCTGCACTGCTCAAGTACAAGAATTGGGAGAAGGCCGATGGTGCGGTCATTAGTGTCTTCATGGGCACCACTCCTCCCGAACTCGTCGAAACCTACCACAACTACCCGTCTGCCAACGCCATTTGGCTCTACCTCGAAGATCGCTTCCTGAACAAGACTGCAGTGGGAGTTGCTATACTCATCCAGAGCATGTTCCAAGTGCGGCTCGAGGACTCGCCAGGCATGGCGGACTATGTCACCAAGGTGCAGTCCATTCATGGTGAACTCAAACAGTTGGGGATAGTCTTCCCCGAGCAAGCCCCTGCAGCCACTCTCCTAGTCGGCCTCACTCCGGCTTACGAAGTCACACGCAAGATGCTCTTGGGCCTTGCTCCTGCAGACCTCACATTTGCCAAGGTCTCATCCGTGCTCCTTTCTGCCGAAAAGGACAACAGCGCTCAAGCCAAGGCCAATGCAATCCGCGCTCCCGTGCCTCAAGCCTATGCCGCTTCGGCGCCATTCCAGCGAAACCGCTTCCCCCCGTGTCCCTACGTCATCAAGCGTGGCCCTCGTGCTGGCCAGGTGTGTGGCGGCACCAACCACGCCCTTGCCTCCTGCTTTAAGAAGAAGGATGACGAGTGGTATGCCGTCAATGGGACCGCCTCGAAGCCGCCAAGCTGGATGGTCAATCGTGCTCCTCGCCACGTCAATCAAGTCGAAACGCAGGAATCCGTGCAGGCTGCTGTGGCTGCACCTGCTGATGTGCGCCTCAACATGTTGTTCCCTGGCACTGCCATGATTAATGAGACGATTTCGCAGTATCCTGGCTGACAAAGCACCTCAGCTACAATAGAGTTCACCCTCGACGGTGGGGCCACTCACACGATTCTCAAGGAAGAACACTCCTTCAAGCCATACGAGACACCAATCCGTCTACTCAGAGCAGACTCCAGTTTCACAACACACGCCAAGGGCTCCTCCACAGTTCCGTGCCCAGCTTTTCCTTCGGGCAGTGTGACTGGCATGTGTGTTCCCACACTACGCTACAATCTCGTGGCCCAACACGAGCTCCAACAGGCAGGCGTCACCACGATCTTCCCAGCCCATTCGGATCACTGTGACCTCTTCGACCCTAAGTCCAACAAGCTCCTAGCACGCTTCACACTCAACAATAGCAAGCTCTACACGCTGCGTTCACCTGCACCTCTCGCCACCCTCTCCCAAGTGCAAGCTGCCAGCACCACTCCGTGTTCGTGTCGCAGCTTCGCCAACCCAACCATCCTCTACCATCATCGCTTGGGTCACCCCAACTTCCGTACACTTGCCGACATCGCTTCCAAGAAACTTCCTCTTGGCCTCCCGTCGGCACTTCCTCCACCAATAGACTCGCCTGCACCCACCTGCCTGGACTGCACCAAGAGCAAGCTCAGGCAGCAGCCGCACCCTTCCTCCCCATCCGTCGCAGCTGCTCCGCTGGACCTAGTGCACATGGATGTCTGGGGCCCAGCTCCAGTCGCATCCCGAGGCGGTCATCGGTACTTTCTTACACTAGTCGATGACCACTCGCGGTATGTTTCTGTGCACCTCCTGCATACCAAGGCGGAGGCACCTGATGCCATCATGGCGTGGGTGCGCCAGGCTCAAGTCACGTTTGGCACTCCTCTCAAGTGCCTCCATTCTGATGGCGGGGGAGAATTTCGCAATGGCAAACTCGATAACTTCTGTGCGGCCCAAGGGATTCGGCAAACCTTCACGCTCCCCGAAAGCCCGCTGCAGAACGGCATTGCAGAGAGCCGCAACCACACCTTGGTTCAGATCGCTCGCTGCCTCCTTAGTCACGCCAACGCACCACGGTCACTCTGGGGATATGCCCTCTTCCATGCGGCACTCCTCTACAATCTTTATCCGCATCCCCACCGGCCCGACACCACACCTACCGCTCTCTGGCTTGGGGTCACGCCTTCCGCCCGCTCTCTACGCGTCTGGAGGTGTACCGCGTATGTGTTGCTAAGCCCCCACACGCGCAGGAAGCAAGGTGGCAAGCTTGGTCCCAAAACCCAGACCTGCATGTACCTGGGGCACAACTCCGACTCCCCAGACTACTTATTCCTCAACCCAATCACCAGACAGCTGATTCGCAGCCGTGATGTTGTCTTCGATGAGACACGCCCATTCCACGCTGCGACCACGGGCGAGCCTCCTCCACCTCCCCCGATGCTTGTTTGGGCAGACTTCGATGCCCCACCTCCGGCCGCTGCCCCTTCTCCGGGGCCTTCTCCGTCCGGCGTGTCTCACCCGGCCTCCCCAGTATCCTCCGCAGCGGCACCTCCTCCTGCTCCGCCTTCCCCACACGTCGAGCCCGGCTCACCAGTCTCCTATCGGAGGCGCCCAGTCCCTCCAGTCCCACCGCAACCGCCTTCGTCTCCGGTCTCTAGTCGCACTCGTTCCAAGGGACCGGCTCCGCCTCTCGCCTGGGGACCAGCCGCCTTCTCCATCCAGTGTTCGGTCACCCCGCCTCCTCCTGCCAGGGGTGATGTCCCCTCCATCCGTATTCCCCCCCGTGCACTTCTGGAGGACAGGCATGAGGAGCTGTTTGACCTTCACGCGGTCTGCCAATTTCTCTCTCACATCTTCCCGGACATTACTGACTGCCCTTCCCTCAACTTCACCGAGAACGCGACCATTCCGACTCCTCGCACAAAAGAGGAAGCTCTCTCGGGGCCTTATAAGAAGGAGTGGAAGGCAGCAATGGATGTGGAGAACGAGGCGTTCATTTGCAACAACAGCTTTGACGATGTTGTTCCCCCTTCCGGTGTCAACATCGTCGGCGGAAAATGGATCTTCCGAGTCAAACAACTCCCAGGCGAAGCTCCATTGTTCAAGGCACGATACGTGGCGAAGGGTTTCACCCAGAAGGAGTATCTCGACTTCTTCGAAACCTTCTCGCTTACGGCCAAGCTCCCGACTGTGCGCGCTCTTCTTGATATAGCCGCTCGCGGCAACTTCGAGATCAAGTCCATGGACGCCTCCTCCGCCTTTCTCCAAGGCCAGCTCAAGGAGGATGTTCACATGGAACGCCCACCGGGGTTTCCTGGCACTTACCCTGCCAACACAGTGTGGAAGCTGAAGCGCCTAGTGTATGGCCTCAAGCAGGCTCCTCGTGAGTGGCACAACAAGGTGAAGGAAGTCCTCCTCGCACTTGACTTCCATCCCTCTGCCTCAGATTCCAGTCTCTTCGTTCGTCACTCCTCCGAGCCCTTCTACATCCTCGTCTACGTCGACGACTTCATTCTAGCCGCCAGAGATCCAGCCGACATGGCAGCTGTCCAGTCTGCTCTCAGCTCCGCCCTTCTCATGAAGGATCTTGGTGACCTCAAGAACTACCTGGTGATGGAGATCACTCGTGACCGCCAGGCTTGCACGATCACGCTCTCCTAGGAGTCCTACATCGACAACCTTCTCAAGCTGTTCGACATGGACTCCAGTAACTCTGTCTCCACTCCACTCCCACTACAGCATCAGCTCACGGCCCCTCCAGTTCCTTCTCCTGACGCTTGCAAGGACCCGTACCCTGAGCTAGTCGGTTCACTCATGTATGCCATGATGTGCACTCGACCAGACTTGGCTTACCCGGTTAGTGTCCTCTCTCGGTACGTCTCCCCCGGACGCTACACTGCCTCGCATTGGTCTGCAGCCAAGAGGGTCCTCCGCTATCTACAAGCCACCAAGTCTCACATCCTCACTCTTGGTGGTACCTCTCCAGTCAAGCTCGAGGGATACACAGACTCCTCATGGGCCGATGACCAGACTGACAGACGCTCCTCCCAAGGGTACTGCTTCACCCTTGGTAGCGGAGTCATCAGCTGGCGCTCCACTCGGTCCTCTGCAGTCTCCCTGTCGTCCTGCGAGGCCGAGCTCTACGCGGGCACAATGGCTGCTCAAGAGGCACGCTGGCTCTCCTTTCTCCTCGCTGAGTTAGGCTACCCCCAGCAGTCGCCCACCCTGTGGTGTGACAACCAGAGTGCCATTCATCTCACCAAGGATCCTGTGTTCCACTCTCGCACCAAGCACATCGAACTTCGTCATTTCTTCATCCGAGATCTTGTTCAGAGTGACCAGCTGACGGTACAGTACATCGCCTCAGATTGCAACCTCGCCGACCTCTTTACCAAGGCTCTCGGCAAGGCTGACCACCATCGCCTTCTCCGTTCCATGGGGCTATGTGCTCCTTGACCGGGTTTGCAGTCTATGGGGGTGTGTTAGAAATAGACTGCAAATGCCACTTTTGTATTTGTACTTTTATATCCTAGTTTAGGTTGTGAATGTTCTAGTGGGTTGGGGTGTACTCACAAATCCCAACCTCACCCAATTGTGATCCCCCCAATCTCCAATTACCCAATTGGAGATTCCGGAGATCCCAATGGGGATTCCCTCTGATTACCCCTTCATCCATTCTCCCTTACCTTGCCATGTACTTATAGAGCCTTGGGCTCCTTACCTAATCAATCATTTCAACTCTATTTCTTACAGTACCTCATCTCTGAACCATGCTTCTGCCCCCTAAGGGTGACATGGACGCCCTGGACATCCGTGCCCCACGCTCGTACGCTGAGGCGGTCTTGGGGCCCTGGGCAGCCCAATGGATACAGGCCATAGAGGCAAAGATGGCATCTTATACTGTAGATCCACTAGCACTTACATGGACGCACTTTCTCCACCTGGGGCGAACATAGTCGATGGCATCTGGATCGAAAAGGTGAAGCGCCCACCTAGAGAGCTGCCGCAATTCAAGGCGCGATACGTGGCGAGAGGTTTCAACCAGCGAGAGGGTGTGGACTTCTTCCAGACCTTCTCCCCCTCTCCAATGACTACTCCTCGGGTGTTCCTCTACATAGCCGCACACCATGACTACGAGCTCCACTCTCTGGACTTCACGACAGCCTTCTTGCAGGGCAGTCTACACGAGCAGATCTACCAGCGACGCCCACCTAGCTTCACCGGGTCCTTTGCTCCTGAGTCCTTGTGGATCCTGAGCCGTCCTGTCTGCGGTCAACGCCAAGTGCCCCGTGAGTGGCATGACACGCTCTGCACTACACTCGCGGCTCTTCCTCCTTCCCATCCTGTGCTGACCCTTCACCCTTCGTTCGTGCTGGTCAGACCCCGTTCTACATACTTGTGTATGTAGATGACATTATCTTTGCTACACCAGACACAGTTGCATTGGCCTCAGTGAAGAATGAGCTGCTCAGGTGACACGCCTGTACAGACCTAAGAGAGTTGCGGCGCTATGTGGGTTTGGAGATCTCTCGTGACCATGCTGCATGCATAGTCACACTCTCCCAATCCCACTTGGTGCAGCAGATCCTCCGGAGGTTCGGCCTTCAGTTCTCATTAGCACAGTCCACTCACTGCCTGTGCACCACAAGCTCTTAGCTCCTCTTTCCGGTGAGCAGGTCAAGCCTAGTGGTCCATATGCAGAGCTAGTGGGGTTCCACATGTACCTGATGACGTGCACTTGTCCAGATCTAGCATACCCTCTCAGCATCCTTGCTCTCTTTGTTGTGACTGCCAGACACTGACCAGAGCACTGGTCAGTTGCCAAGAGGGTATTGCGGTATCTGGCGTGTACATCCAGCTGCGGTACTTCCTGCTGCATGAGTTGCAGCCGCGCGACTAGGCCCGTGTAGTACAGTTGGCCTCAGAGGCCAACACTGCTGATATCTTCACCAAGGCCCTCGGGCCTCGTGACCATCAGTGGTTCTGTACTCAGCTTGATCTAGTCCCAGTTGCCTCACACTTGCTTGTATTTTGATCTCTGCTATAGCGGCTTTGTACTTGTTACTCTATACCGGCGGTCTTGTTACACTTGCTGACTGGCCTTCTGTGTTGAAGTAGGGAAGGGTTTAGCTAGGTAGTGAGATTTTAGCGGGAGAAAAGAGATCGACTAGTAAAGAGAGAGAAGTACAAGAAGTGGGTTGTACTCTCTACAGTAGGATCCAGTCACAGTAATGCACCAGCCAGCCTATATATACATATATATATGTATATACATATATATGTTGACACACCCCCTAGGCTTGGTAGGTGCTAGTCATATAGGCAAGGGACCAGGCAGCACTACTAGTCTATCCACTGGTTTGAGTAGTAAGAACAAGTTTGAGCACACCACAAGCCCAACACCCCCCAGCCCAACACCCCCAAGCCCTAACACCCCCATACCCAGCAACAACTTTGGGAGTCTACAGCGGATCGACCCCTCGGTATGTGAGACGGCAATGTTAGCGGCGGGGGCAGCGGCAGAGGCCGCGGCGACGACTGCGGCGGCAGCGGTGCCCGAGGCACCCGGAGGCGTGGCACGCTCTGCATCGACGGGGGAGGACGGCACGAGACTGCCTGCAGCTATGGCGGGGAAGAGGGGGAAATGCAGGGGAGGAGGTGGGGGGGGAGGGGGGGAGGAGGGGGAGTCTTCGGTGGCGACACCGGTTAGTGAGCCGCCCTGGGTAATAAGCTAGCTGGCGTGCGAGCGTGGCGTAGTGGCTGGCGCTAAACCAGCGTGCCGGCCTGTCACAGGATCGAATGTCCCCGAGGAATGGTTTGCTCAATGTTGCCCTATCAATCAGTACAAGGTGCTTTTATACTTCCAGAATCCATCAGGTAACCAGGTTTATCCTATCCAAAGGAAATAGACCCTTCTAGAAATAGAATCACCCTGCGTATAGCCACGCGAGGCTATTGGCTTTAAGGGATTACGGCAGGATTACGCTAGATATAGCGCGCCAGTACATCCCGAGCCTGGTCGGTGATATAATTATAATAACAGGATAAACCAAAGGATAATGGAAAAGGAGGAATAGGAAACCAAATGAGATGAGGTAAAGACCAAATGAATCAGGATAAAAAGAGGAATGAAAGAGAAAGGAAATATGGAAAGCGGAAATTGGTGTAACGGGGTCGTACTCTCACACTTCCCCCCCTCAAAGCTGGGTGGTAGACGTAACACCCTGCTTTGACAAGGTTGTCGCGAAGAGGACGACGGGCGTTACCCATGTCGGATTCAGAGACGCAGCCTCAGAAGTATCATAACCCTTCCAGCAAAGGAGAAGCTCCAGAGTGCCAGTCTGACGATGACGGTGTCCAAGTACGTAGTTGTCCCATGTCGTGGATGAACACGGGCGACGACAGTGGTTGGCATTCGGTATAGAGCGCGTTTGGTCTTGATAGGGTTTAAGAAGCTGGTATGGAAGGTATAATGGAACTTCCAAGTGGCTGGTAGGCGGAAGCGGAAGTTGAATGAAGTAACCTTTGCTTCAAAGAGGATAGTCCCGCAGAAGCAAGGTTCAAGCTTGGACGGAAGTTGGCTGATGTCGAGATTATGGTCTCGAGAAGGGTAGTGATGAGTTGCCAAGTGCTTGTGCTGATGTTGGATGTCCAAGAGGGCGCTTGTGTGGTCGATGTACAAGATGGTGGACGATGGCGATGAAATCGGAAGCCAGTTGGACTGTGGCTGGTATGGTTAGCTGTTGTGGTGTGATCGGGTGGCGTCCGTGACAGACGAAATACAGCGTCTGTCCAGTAGCGGCGTCAGGAGCATACTTGTAGGCAAACTCCAGGACGGGCAGATGGAAGTCGGAGTTGGAGATGTGAATGGTTGGAACATTGTGCTGTAACGTGCCGATGAGTGGCTATGTTGTCCGATCCGTGCATGCTGTTACCCGCATCTGGTCCACGTGTGAAGATCACCAAGTGTTGGTGGTATGGCAGTTGTGTCGTAGTACTGCTTTCGTAGCAGTGTTGTATCCGTTACATGCAGCTTCTGTCGAATGATGGTCCATGCCGTAGTGTTGTCGCGAGTCGTACCCACTAGGCATCGGAGTGCTGCGGATTGGAGAGCAGAATCACGAGTAGTAACTCTGTCCACCACGCGATCTGCTAATCACACTGCCTTGAGTACAACAGCGCATGCCAAGTGCTGCTCAGCATATCCCTTGTGTTCAAAACCATGCGAGGGGTTGGAACCATAAACGCGGAGCTGGTAACTTCCAGAATCGGCGCCAAAGTAGTTTCCCTCGGTGGTTGCTCAAGCAAGGAATCTCTGCTGCGTAGATATCCCACAGTGATGGGTTAGGACATTTGGGAATATTATGGGTATTCCCAAGTAATCCTTTCCCACTTCCAAATGGGCATTGATGACAGCCAATCGAGTATGACCTTATGCACTTCCAGTTTAGCACGGAGGCCATCGGTAGGCATCGGTGTCTGGGCGAACATATTGGGATAGGTCTTCTGGTGCCATCATGTATTGTCTCATTCTGTCACTGTCCTTGAAGTAGCGTTGATGTAGAAGATGTCTCAGCTACCCAGCATCAGTGTTGAAGTCTGCTCCATTTCGGCAAACAGGGGTATTATTGGAGATACGCGGAGTCCACTATCCGGAGTGGCGTCGGCGCTCCATTTCACGCCTATCTGCTTCCGTGGAGTTGGTGCTGGTGATGGATTGGTTGCGACGCAGATTTTATGACTTTAAGGAAAGCCACAATCCACGAGGACTTGTAGACCGGTAGAGTACCGTAGTCTTCCCATCCTCATAAGAGCAAATATCTTCTGCTCTTGAGGGTATATGGCATTGCCATATTGTTCCCTCGCATAGTGGTATCTCCTTTCCACTAGCCAATCAATGTTGTGTCTGACCAGGACTTGACGATCCACTGGAATATAATCCCGCATTATCTCCATTGAGCGGAGGATTATCCATCAGGGTTTGGATATGATTGTTGTGTCGAGTCTTCTGCTGCGGCGGCGACGACGGTTGCGACGATGGCGACGGCGGCAGCTGCTGCAGAGAATTCTCTCAACTCCCTCTTCCCAGTAGAGTGTTTCTGATGGGTGTAACAGGCGTAACTACCAGGAACACGTACACATTAGTACACATGTGTTGCTCCATTGCTGCCGGTGATTGTTTCATTTGAGGGTGTGAAGAGAAATTTGCTTCTCCCCTCGATTTATCCACGGGTAGCAATTCCTGGTATGCTCATCCGTGCCTCCGATGTACGGTCGGTAGAGCGCGTGATCGTGTTGTAGTAGTCCGCATCTCCCTCATTTGTTGACACCTCGTGTTGCTTGACGTTCTCCTGCATCGTCGAAGTTACGTTGGTGATTGTAACGCTTCGGCTTCTGGTAGAATCGCCTCCAATGCATATGCCGTAGGGTCGCTAGTGAACGAGTACTTGCCGGATTAGAGGTTAATTACTCCTCAATCTGTCAAGCATCGTGACATGCACGGAAAATTCTCCACGCAGGTCATTAACACCTGGAATCGCGACGCATGATTGGTGTATCGCCTTGTGAGGTCGATGTTGAGACTGCTCCAACCAATCACTTCGGATGGCTGAGATTCTTGATGAAGATGAATCGTTCAGCTCCTGTTACGAAGTAGTGTCTCGCTGGCCTTGACGAGACGGGTTCACTGCGTCGTCGTTGCGTGCGAAATCTGCTCCTTCGCAGCAACTTGAATTTGGGAGCATTGCGAGAGAAAACGGCTACTTCTCTGCAATCCCATAGGTTGTCGATCAATTTGTATGAAGAAGTGTCTCGTGGATGGAGAACATGTCTTCACGCAGCTCCATTGTTTTTCCTGGGTGAAGATCCCGTCGTGTTGATGTCGATCCATTTTTAACGAAGATGATTTCGTCAAAATAAATATATCGTTATCGACACTAGTTAGAAGATGCGTCGATTGTGCAGTCCGTAGTTACGAATGTTGTCTCCATTGTGATGATTTTCCATAGTGTAGTCTCCGCTGCATTCGTGCCGTTGAATCCGCAACGATCCGACGATCCACGTTCTCCTGTCATTTTTCTGCATGCAGATATTACCAAGTAGGTAATACTCTGGCAGATTTCTGACTTTGCAGATGATTTGCGCACCATATTCGTCACCAAATAGAGGAGTCCGAATTTGGTTGTCCAAATGTTGTCGACGGTGTCGAAGGCGGCTGATTTTTTGTTCTGTGCGTCATTCTCTCTTCGTGCAGAAGTCGCGCTCCATCTCGTCCGTTGAAGTAGAAGTCGATCCGACGGTCCAAACTGCAAGCGATCTGAGGATAATTCTGAGTCGCGTTCAGCAGCTGTCGGTGTTCGGGTGGACTCGTTTCCTGCAGCAATTATCGGTCGTCGATGTCGGCTGTCGAACGATCGGACTCTCCGGATAACTTCGCGGCTTGCGAGGTCCCGTTCCCATTCGCGCCGAAACGCAAACTCGCTCAGATGGATTTCGTTTTCGCCTCGGTCGATCTGAAGCGTCGAATCTCCATCGGACGGATGTCGTCGGTCGCAGCTCCGCACATTTCCGCGCAACTCCAAGTGTCGTCGCGAACTGCGAACTCCTCAGAATGTCGCAGGGAGTGTTCCGCCAGAAGTGACGCGTTCCCGAGGTCGAGGCCGTTTGCCCCCGCGAAAAATCGGCACCGTCGATGCAGTCCATCGAACGGTTGGCGAGGCATCTCGCCTTCGAAGGGGACCCCAGGTGCAACTGCGAGAGGTAGTCGAAACTTAAATGAAAGTGCATTGTACTTACAGGAATTTACTCAATCCTAGGCGTGCTCCTGGGGGCCCAGCGGTTAAGCTTTGAGCTGAAACCTTGGCTCTGATTACCAAGTGTCACAGGATCGAATGTCCCCGAGGAATGGTTTGCTCAATGTTGCCCTATCAATCAGTACAAGGTGCTTTTATACTTCCAGAATACATCAGGTGACCAGGTTTATCCTATCCAAAGGAAATAGACCCTTCTAGAAATAGAATCACCCTGCGTATAGCCACGCGAGGCTATTGGTTTTAAGGGATTACGGCAGGATTACGCTAGATATAGCGCGCCAGTACATCCCGAGCCTGGTCGGTAATATAATTATAATAACAGGATAAACCAAAGGATAATGGAAAAGGAGGAATAGGAAACCAAATGAGATGAGGTAAAGTCCAAATGAATCAGGATAAAAAGAGGAATGAAAGAGAAAGGAAATATGGTAAGGGGAAATTGGTGTAACGGGGTCGTACTCTCACAGGCCGCAGCCGTCCGTGAACTGAAGCATCGAAGCTGCCACGGCAGCACGACGACGCTGCCACAGTAGCGCGATGAGGCCGCCATGGCGGCGCGAAAGTGAGAGGAGGAGTGCGCGGCTGAAGCGTGAATAGGAGGCTCAGCAGGAACAACCTGCTTTGAAACCATGTTGAAGTACGGAAGGAGGGTTTAGCTAGGTAGCGAGGAGTTAGCGAGAGAAAAGAGATCGACTACTAAAGAGAGAGAAGTACAAAACATGGTGTTGGGCTGAGAAAAGCCCTTAGGATCTTTTGCAGAGACTAAGTCCCAGCTTGTAGAGACTTGAGACTTGGAGTAGTGCAGCGGAAGTTGAGACGGTTGAACCCTTGTACTAGTATGTGAGAACAAGTGATTGATTAAAGAAACAAGCATACAGCAATATATAGAAGATAAGAAAGCAGTTGTAGAATACAGTTACAGGAACGGTTTATCGAGTCGCACAGCGACTCGATTGCCGCTTCGGTTACCATCCGTGATGTTGTAACGGTCAGTCGCAACCTCCAGTTGCGACCTTTCGAGTCCTTTCGCATTCTTTGTCCGCCCCCTCGTGTAACCTCCGTTGACTCGCGTGCTCCCCTGTAATCTTCCTCGAGTACAGTGTTACACTTCAGAAACGCTTAAGTCCTTGAGATATTTCCAACACTCCCCTTCGTTTCTGGAGTGCTGGAGTGTTCAGATCCGGTGACGTTTGTTTGCCCGGTTAGGAGCATGCAGTAGTCGAATTTTGCTTTCGCCAATTTCTTCGTCAGATAATCTGCGGCCATTTCTGTCGTCGGGCAGTAACTGAGTTGAAGTCTCCCCTTCGCGATTTCATCCTTGACGAAGAAGTACCGCAGGGCGATGTGCTTGGTTCGGTTGGCGAAGCCGTCCTTGTTCGCGATTTTTATCGCAGATTGGTTGTCGCAGAGGAGTGAGAAGGTGGGCAGGGTCGCGATCTTCGCTTCTTCGAGTAACTCTCGTAGGTAGAGTCCTTCCTTGGTCGCAGTACAAAGGGCGATATACTCTGCTTCAGCCGAGGATAGTGCGATTAACTCCTGCTTGCTCGACTGCCAGGAGATAGTTCCGATAGGTTCTAGTCGGTAGATGTAGCCCGTCCTAGACCGTCGATTTTCGCTGTCTCCCGCGTGGTCGGCGTCGACGTATCCGAGTAGTCGTACGGACGGTGTTGTTGCCTTGCTGTAGGTGAGCCCGATCGTCGGCGTGGAGACGAAGTAGAGTAGCGCTCGATTGAGTTCTTCGAGATCTTCCTGTTGCGGCTGCTTCAGATGTGTCGCCAGCTGACTCGCACTATAGGATAGGTCGGGTCGGCAGGTTACTGTTGCGAATAGTAGGCAGCCGAGCTTCTGTTGATACTCCTGGATTTGTTTCGCGGGGAGTTTTGTGGAGGCGCTACTGTTGTTCCCGTAGCGGTAGGGAGTTGGGACCGCAGTCGGTGTTAGACCGAATTTCTTCGCGACGGTGCTTGAGTACTTTCCAGCGTGTAGGTAGAACGCCGTGTCGTCTTCGACGACGTTCAGTCCTAGGTACTGCGTCACCTCGTCGGACACCGTGAGCGTTAGGTCCCTTTTCAGCTCCCCTTCGAACCAGGTGACGATGTCGGTGGTAGAACCGATGTAGAGCAGGTCGTCGACGTAGACGATGAGCAGAATGTAATCTCTTCCCTTCTGTAGTCGGTACATGCCTTGGTCATGTGGTAACTGTAGGAATCCGATTTTTACGAGCCGGCCGTGAAGGTGCTGCTGCCAGAGCCGTGGGGCTTGCTTGATCCCGTAAAGGGATTTTTCCAGCTGGCATACTTTTGAAGGGTCGTCGATGAATCCGTGGGGTTGTTCGACGAAGATTTCGGCGTCCACAGGTGCGTACAAGAAGGCGTTTGCAACGTCGATTTGCCGTAGTGGTAGTTTCTTCGTGGCCGCGATGGCGAGTAGGATGCGCAGGGAGGTGTGACGGGAGACTGGAGCGAAGGTTTCTGTGTAGTCGGTTCCGTATCGTTGATCGAAGCCTCGTACGACCCATCGAGCTTTGAATCGTTCGATGGAGCCGTCTGAGTTGGTCTTGATGCGGTACACCCATTTCCCCGAGAGAATGTTCTTCCCGTTGATGCTCGTTGCAGGTACCAGTTTCCATGTTTCTCGGTCTTGCAGAGCTTTTAACTCTTTTTCCATCGCTTCCTTCCATTGTGCCTTATGTTCCCCCCCAGAGCCTGCGACAGGGTCGACGGCTCGCGCGGAGAAGGCGGCGGCGGGTGCTGGACGGAGACCCATAGTCCTAGGATCTGCAGTCCCGTGGCTGTGTGTCGAGGGGAGTTTTCATTCTCGGGATAAGCTGCTTCATCACCGTCTTCAGGATCGGGTAAGAAGTTTGGCCCGATGCGTTCGGAAATATTCGAGTCGACGGGGTGTGGTGTAGCGTAGCCTTGGTCAGCGAAGTGGTAAAAGGTGTCGAGGTTGTTGCTATCGAGGGGATTATCTTCATCGAGTGGAACAGGTACGGAGCAGTAGGGGAGTGGTCCGGCAGCCTCCGAGGCTCCAGGGACGTCTTCTTCTGCTGCGTCAGCTTCGGCAGCATGGTCAGCGAAGGAGCGAAGGCCCGCGAAGCCGTCGGTGGGGTCGTCTGAGTTGGCAATGTTGTCCAGGTAATGCTGCAGCGTCAGTCGCTCGTAGAAGATAACATCACGTGATGCCACCGTATTTTTGTCGTGTATGTCGAGAATCTTCCACGCGTGAAAATGTTTGGCGATGCCGAGGTGTAGTCCCCACCGAGCTCGTTGAGTGAAGCGTCCTGCTCGAGCTGTGTGGGGTCTGTATTGTACCATGCAGCCGAAAACTCGAAGTAATTTTGTGCTGCCCCTTTTTCCCGTCCACAGCAGGTGTGGTGATGCGTTGTTGGGGAGCGATGACGAGGACAACAGGTTGTGCAGGTGGACTGCATGTGTCATCGCGTCTGGCCACAGTGCGTTGGGCAGTCTCATCCCCAGGAGCAGCTTTCGCATCGTCGTCTGCAAGGTCCGGTTCATGCGTTCGGCGACCCCCTGCTGCTGGTGAGCGTATGGTAGGGACACCAGGCGCTTGATTCCTCTTTCCGCCAGATAGGTCCTGAAGCGTTGTGACTGGTATTCTAGGGCACCGTCTGACTGGAAGCTTTTGAGCTTGGTTCCTGATTCCCGCTCGGCGATGGGGAGCCATGTTGTGAAGGCGTCGAAGGCTTGATCGCGCGTCTTGAGGTTGTAATGCCAAGTGTATCTTGTTGCTGCATCGACGAAGGTGATGACGTAGTTGAAGTCGGCTTCCGTGTCGTCTCGAGGCATGTTCAAGATGTCGCTGTAGACTTTTTCCATCGTTGCATATGCAGGCGCGCTTGGATTATGATGGGATGGGAAGGGTTGATGAGGAAGATCTGCTTCGGGGCACGTGAAGCATCGTGCTCTTGGTCGGCGAAGTTCTTGGCCGCTCGTCGTTAGAAGGGCGTTACGTTCTAACACCTCTGCTTGGATTGTTTGAAGTATTGTGCTGTTTGCAGGGTGTCCGAGGCGTTGGTGCCAGATGTCGTCGGGAGCACGGTGACCGGGCGAGCGGTGGTAGATGTCGGCGTTGGAGAAGAACGCGACGACCGAGGCGGGACTTCGACAGGCTTCTCGTGTGGCGGGCATAAGTTGGTCTGCTTCCGTTGGCGGTCCTCGTGTTGATGGTGGTGGTACTCGGCTGGGTCCTGCTGCCGATACTGCAGGTGATGGTTTTGTTGGGACACTTGCGGGTACTTGTCTTTCTTGTCTGATAACTGCTAATGCTCGTGTTCTCTCTGCTGCAGGTATGGTGTTGGAGTGCCAGAAGCCGTCACTGTCGAAGTCGGGATCAAGATCCGGCGGGTGAGTCCAGGCGGCGAACGATACGATGCCATCGCTGTCGGCAGTTCCGCGATCGGGGACGAAGTCCAACACGAAGACACCGGACTTCAGGAGGGCACGACCGATGAAGAGGCCGCCCTTCCCGTGGTAAAGTCGGAACTCGTTGGAGAAGGAGTCGCACTCCAGGTGAATCCCCTTAGCCATTAGTTGGCTTACGCTTAGTAGGTTGTATCCCAGATTGTCGACGATGAGGACTTTGTTGAGCTGAAGAATAACGTTTGTCTCCATTGATTGTAACTGAACCACGCCTTGTCTGTTTGTTTTCAGGTTTTCGTTGTTGGCGACGGTGATGACGACGTCGCGGTTGAGGCGTCGCTCGTGTTGTACGAAGCGTCCGGAGGAGCACATGTGCTGACCGCAGCAACTGTCCAAGAACCAGGTGTTCCGCCCGGTGGGTTCGGCGTTAGCGACTGCAGCGTATGTCGGGTTGACCTGAAGTCCTTGCGAGCGCGGCGGCGGGAATTCCTCTTCGTCTGGTGCGTAAGTGGGTGGTGAAGCGGGTGCGCAGTTGTCGATGTGTACCATGCAGTTGATGATGTTGGGTGTTTGTTGTGCAGATGTTGAAGAGCGCCTTGGAGGACTTGCTTGAGTGGAAGCGACTTGTGGGTCTGCTGCACGGTAAACGCGAGGGCGGTTGCAGTTGACCTTGGAGTGCCCGGAAGTCTGACAGTTGTGGCAGAACGGCGGCACGATGGTGAGTCCTCGGTTGTCGCGTTGATCTTGCTTGCTGCGTCGTTTGTAGTTGTTGTCATTTCTTCTTTGAGTGTAGAAGACTAACTGCTGTTGCTTCCTTGGTTGTCTTTCCTCGAACAGATCCATCTCCTGTTGTTCAGCGTGAAGCTCGGCGCAGAGGTGCATCTCCGAAATTCTTCCGTGGGCTCGAAGAAGTGATCGTGTGGTTCTCCATTCTGGCCCGAGCCCGGCGAGGACAAGTGTCACGAAGCTTTCTTCAGTGATCGTTCCTCCGCACCGAAGCAGGCGGTCGCGGAGGGTCTGGCAGCGACTCATATACTGCATCGCCTTTTCCCCGGTCTTCATCTGTATTGTTGTCAGCTGTTGCATGAGTCTGCTTTGTGTCACGCTGTCGTTTGCTTGGTAAAGGCATTTGAGGTGGTGCCATGCGAGCTCCGCGGAGTTTCCATAACTCCGATACGTTCGGATGCTCTGCTGCTCTTGTGGTGACAGGTTTCTCAGGAGTACCGTGTACGCCAGCAGCGACTGATATGTGAAGATCTCTTGTTCCTTCCCAGTGCCGTTGCTTGGGAATGGCAGGGACCCGTTGAAGTATCCCAGAAGATGCGCGGCCTCCATCAGCAGCTCGAACTCGAAGCTCCAGGTAAAGAAGTCGTGTCCGTTGAACGGTGAGGATGTCTGAAGTTTGATCACGTGTGAGAACTGCGCCTGTAAACTTAAGATTTCATTCGGTGTTTGTTGTGATGCAGCTGCTGTTGGCTGGGCACGGGGCGGCATGAATTCGAACGTCCCCGGCGAAGAATGATAAGGCGCAAAGGTAGGCGCTTGGTTGTGTCGCCCGAAGGATGAGTTGTCGAGGCTCATCGGCGCTAATCCCATATTCCCTCCATTGCTCTGTGTTGAGTGCGCAGGTGTCCTTGTCTGCTGCAGCTGGTCGAAGTGTGACATGAAGCTGAAGAATCTCTCCATGAGATTCGGGTCCACACTTGAAGAGGGAGACGGAGTCACCATCTCTGGTACTCTTCCCGTTGTTTCTTGAGCAGTCCCGGTCTCTGTCTGCAGTCCTGAGGTGTGCAGACCAGAGTTGCCGTGTTGAGTTTCTTGGGCGCTGGGTGAGCCCGTAGAGACTTTCTTGCCCTTGTTGTCCATGTCTTGCAATCAATGAAGTCGTTGAATTGAGTTGAGTTGCAGGCTGTTGATAGAACGTAGTTGCTGGGAGTTTGGTCTCTGACCAGCTCTCATACCATGTTGGGCTGAGAAAAGCCCTTAGGATCTTTTGCAGAGACTAAGTCCCAGCTTGTAGAGACTTGAGACTTGGAGTAGTGCAGCGGAAGTTGAGACGGTTGAACCCTTGTACTAGTATGTGAGAACAAGTGATTGATTAAAGAAACAAGCATACAGCAATATATAGAAGATAAGAAAGCAGTTGTAGAATACAGTTACAGGAACGGTTTATCGAGTCGCACAGCGACTCGATTGCCGCTTCGGTTACCATCCGTGATGTTGTAACGGTCAGTCGCAACCTCCAGTTGCGACCTTTCGAGTCCTTTCGCATTCTTTGTCCGCCCCCTCGTGTAACCTCCGTTGACTCGCGTGCTCCCCTGTAATCTTCCTCGAGTACAGTGTTACACTTCAGAAACGCTTAAGTCCTTGAGATATTTCCAACACATGGGTTGTACTCTCTACAGTAGGATCCTGTCGGAGTAATGCACCAGCCTTGCCTATGTATACATATATATTGTTGTGCTGAGAAAAGCCCTTAGGATCTTTTGCAGAGACTAAGTCCCAGCTGTAGAGACTTGAGACTTGGAGTAGTGCAGCGGAAGTTGAGGCAGTTGAACCCTTGTACTAGTATGTGAGAACAAGTGATTGATTAAAGAAACAAGCATACAGCAATATATAGAAGATAAGAAAGCAGTTGTAGAATACAGTTACAGGAACGGTTTATCGAGTCGCACAGCGACTCGATTGCCGCTTCGGTTACCATCCGTGATGTTGTAACGGTCAGTCGCAACCTCCAGTTGGGACCTTTCGAGTCCTTTCGCATTCTTTGTCCGCCCCCTCGTGTAACCTCCGTTGACTCGCGTGCTCCCCTGTAATCTTCCTCGAGTACAGTGTTACACTTCAGAAACGCTTAAGTCCTTGAGATATTTCCAACACTCCCCTTCGTTTCTGGAGTGCTGGAGTGTTCAGATCCGGTGACGTTTGTTTGCCCGGTTAGGAGCATGCAGTAGTCGAATTTTGCTTTCGCCAATTTCTTCGTCAGATAATCTGAGGCCATTTCTGTCGTCGGGCAGTAACTGAGTTGAAGTCTCCCCTTCGCGATTTCATCCTTGACGAAGAAGTACCGCAGGGCGATATGCTTGGTTCGGTTGGCGAAGCCGTCCTTGTTCGCGATTTTGATCGCAGATTGGTTGTCGCAGAGGAGTGAGAAGGCGGGCAGGGTCGCGATCTTCGCTTCTTCGAGTAACTCTCGTAGGTAGAGTCCTTCCTTGGTCGCAGTACAAAGGGCGATATACTCTGCTTCAGCCGAGGATAGTGCGATTAACTCCTGCTTGCTCGACTGCCAGGAGATAGTTCCGATAGGTTCTAGTCGGTAGATGTAGCCCGTCCTAGACCGTCGATTTTCGCTGTCTCCCGCGTGGTCGGCGTCGACGTATCCGAGTAGTTGTACGGACGGTGTTGTTGCCTTGCTGTAGGTGAGCCCGATCGTCGGCGTGGAGACGAAGTAGAGTAGCGCTCGATTGAGTTCTTCGAGATCTTCCTGTTGCGGCTGCTTCAGATGTGTCGCCAGCTGACTCGCACTATAGGATAGGTCGGGTCGGCAGGTTACTGCTGCGAATAGTAGGCAGCCGAGCTTCTGTTGATACTCCTGGATTTGTTTCGCGGGGAGTTTTGTGGAGGCGCTACTGTTGTTCCCATAGCGGTAGGGAGTTGGGACCGCAGTCGGTGCTAGACCGAATTTCTTCGCGACGGTGCTTGAGTACTTTCCAGCGTGTAGGTAGAACGCCGTGTCGTCTTCGACGATGTTCAGTCCTAGGTACTGGGTAACTTCGTCGGACACCGTGAGCGTCAGGTCCCTTTTCAGCTCCCCTTCGAACCAGGTGACGATGTCGGTGGTAGAACCGATGTAGAGCAGGTCGTCGACGTAGACGATTAGCAGAATGTAATCTCTTCCCTTCTGTAGTCGGTACATGCCTTGGTCATGTGGTAGCTGTAGGAATCCGATTTTTACGAGCCGGCCGTGAAGGTGCTGCTGCCAGAGCCGTGGGGCTTGCTTGATCCCGTAAAGGGATTTTTCCAGCTGGCATACTTTTGAAGGGTCGTCGATGAATCCGTGGGGTTGTTCGACGAAGATTTCGGCGTCCACAGGTGCGTACAAGAAGGCGTTTGCAACGTCGATTTGCCGTAGTGGTAGTTTCTTCGTGGCCGCGATGGCGAGTAGGATGCGCAGAGAGGTGTGACGGGAGACTGGAGCGAAGGTTTCTGTGTAGTCGGTTCCGTATCGTTGATCGAAGCCTCGTACGACCCATCGAGCTTTGAATCGTTCGATGGAGCCGTCTGAGTTGGTCTTGATGCGGTACACCCATTTCCCCGAGAGAATGTTCTTCCCGTTGATGCTCGTTGCAGGTACCAGTTTCCATGTTTCTTGGTCTTGCAGAGCTTTTAACTCTTTTTCCATCGCTTCCTTCCATTGTGCCTTATGTTCCCCCCCAGAGCCTGCGACAGGGTCGACGGCTCGCGCGGAGAAGGCGGCGGCGGGTGCTGGACGGAGACCCATAGTCCTAGGATCTGCAGTCCCGTGGCTGTGTGTCGAGGGGAGTTTTCATTCTCGGGATAAGCTGCTTCATCACCGTCTTCAGGATCGGGTAAGAAGTTTGGCCCGATGCGTTCGGAAATATTCGAGTCGACGGGGTGTGGTGTAGCGTAGCCTTGGTCAGCGAAGTGGTAAAAGGTGTCGAGGTTGTTGCTATCGAGGGGATTATCTTCATCGAGTGGAACAGGTACGGAGCAGTAGGGGAGTGGTCCGGCAGCCTCCGAGGCTCCAGGGACGTCTTCTTCTGCTGCGTCAGCCTCGGCAGCATGGTCAGCGAAGGAGCGAAGGCCCGCGAAGCCGTCGGTGGGGTCGTCTGAGTTGGCAATGTTGTCCAGGTAATGCTGCAGCGTCAGTCGCTCGTAGAAGATAACATCACGTGATGCCACCGTATTTTTGTCGTGTATGTCGAGAATCTTCCACGCGTGAAAATGTTTGGCGATGCCGAGGTGTAGTCCCCACCGAGCTCGTTGAGTGAAGCGTCCTGCTCGAGCTGTGTGGGGTCTGTATTGTACCATGCAGCCGAAAACTCGAAGTAATTTTGTGCTGCCCCTTTTTCCCGTCCACAGCAGGTGCGGTGATGCGTTGTTGGGGAGCGATGACGAGGACAACAGGTTGTGCAGGTGGACTGCATGTGTCATCGCGTCTGGCCACAGTGTATTGGGCAGCCTCATCCCCAGAAGCAGTTTTCGCATCGTCGTCTGCAAGGTCCGGTTCATGCGTTCTGCTACCCCCTGCTGCTGGTGAGCATAGGGCAGAGACACCAGGCGTCGGATTCCCCTTTCCGCGAGATAGGTCCTGAAGCGTTGTGACTGGTATTCCAGTGCACCGTCTGACTGGAAACTCTTGAGTTTGGTTCCTGACTCTCGTTCGGCGATTGGAAGCCATGTGGTGAAGGCCTCGAAGGCTTGATCGCGCGTTTTGAGATTGAAGTGCCAGACGTATCTGGTTGCGGCGTCGATGAACGTGATGACGTAGTTGAAGTCGGCTTCGGTGTCGTCTCGAGGCATGTTTAGAATATCGCTGTAGACCTTTTCCATCGGAGCGTAAGTGGGTGCGCTTGGATTGTGATGGGCTGGGAAAGGTTGATGAGGAAGATCTGCTTCGGGGCACGTGAAGCATCGTGCTCTTGGTCGGCGAAGTTCTTGGCCGCTCGTCGTTAGAAGGGCGTTACGTTCTAACACCTCTGCTTGTATTGTTTGTAGTATCGTGCTGTTTGCAGGATGTCCGAGACGTTGGTGCCAGATGTTGTCGGGAGCGCGGTGACCGGGCGAGCGGTGGTAGATGTCGGCGTTGGAGAAGAACGCGACGACCGAGGCGGGACTTCGACAAGCTTCTCGTGTGGCGGGCATAAGTTGGTCTGCTTCCGTTGGCGGTCCTCGTGTTGATGGTGGTGGTACTCGGCTGGGTCCTGCTGCCGATACTGCAGGTGATGGTTTTGTTGGGACGCTTGCTGGTACTTGTCTTTCTTGTCTGATAACTGCTAATGCCCGTGTTCTCTCTGCTGCAGGTATGGTGTTGGAGTGCCAGAAGCCGTCACTGTCGAAGTCGGGATCAAGATCTGGTGGGTGAGTCCAGGCGGCGAACGATACGATGCCATCGCTGTCGGCAGTTCCGCGGTCGGGGACGAAGTCCAACACGAAGACACCGGACTTCAGGAGGGCACGACCGATGAAGAGACCGCCCTTCCCGTGGTAAAGTCGGAACTCGTTGGAGAAGGAGTCGCACTCCAGGTGAATCCCCTTAGCCATTAGTTGGCTTACGCTTAGTAGGTTGTATCCCAGATTGTCGACGATGAGGACTTTGTTGAGCTGAAGAATAACGTTTGTCTCCATTGATTGTAACTGAACCACGCCTTGCCTGTTTGTTTTCAGGTTTTCGTTGTTGGCGACGGTGATGACGACGTCGCGGTTGAGGCGTCGCTCGTGTTGTACGAAGCGTCCGGAGGAGCACATGTGCTGACCGCAGCAACTGTCCAAGAACCAGGTGTTCCGCCCGGTGGGTTCGGCGTTAGCGACTGCAGCGTATGTCGGGTTGACCTGAAGTCCTTGCGAGCGCGGCGGCGGGAATTCCTCTTCGTCTGGTGCGTAAGTGGGTGGTGAAGCGGGTGCGCAGTTGTCGATGTGTACCATGCAGTTGATGATGTTGGGTGTTTGTTGTGCAGATGTTGAAGAGCGCCTTGGAGGACTTGCTTGAGTGGAAGCGACTTGTGGGTCTGCTGCACGGTAAACGCGAGGGCGGTTGCAGTTGACCTTGGAGTGCCCGGAAGTCTGACAGTTGTGGCAGAACGGCGGCACGATGGTGAGTCCTCGGTTGTCGCGTTGATCTTGCTTGCTGCGTCGGTTGTAGTTGTTGTCATTTCTTCTTTGAGTGTAGAAGACTAACTGCTGTTGCTTCCTTGGTTGTCTTTCCTCGAACAGATCCATCTCCTGTTGTTCAGCGTGAAGCTCGGCGCAGAGGTGCATCTCCGAAATTCTTCCGTGGGCTCGAAGAAGTGATCGTGTGGTTCTCCATTCTGGCCCGAGCCCGGCGAGGACAAGTGTCACGAAGCTTTCTTCAGTGATCGTTCCTCCGCACCGAAGCAGGCGGTCGCGGAGGGTCTGGCAGCGACTCATATACTGCATCGCCTTTTCCCCGGTCTTCATCTGTATTGTTGTCAGCTGTTGCATGAGTCTGCTTTGTGTCACGCTGTCGTTTGCTTGGTAAAGGCATTTGAGGTGGTGCCATGCGAGCTCCGCGGAGTTTCCATAACTCCGATACGTTCTGATGCTCTGCTGCTCTTGTGGTGACAGGTTTCTCAGGAGTACCGTGTACGCCAGCAGCGACTGATACGTGAAGATCTCTTGTTCCTTCCCAGTGCCGTTGCTTGGGAATGGCAGGGACCCGTTGAAGTATCCCAGAAGATGCGCGGCCTCCATCAGCAGCTCAAACTCGAAGCTCCAGGTAAAGAAGTCGTGTCCGTTGAACGGTGAGGATGTCTGAAGTTTGATCACGTGTGAGAACTGCGCCTGTAAACTTAAGATTTCATTCGGTGTTTGTTGTGAAGCAGCTGCTGTTGGCTGGGCACGGGGCGGCATGAATTCGAACGTCCCCGGCGAAGAATGATAAGGCGCAAAGGTAGGCGCTTGGTTGTGTCGCCCGAAGGATGAGTTGTCGAGGCTCATCGGCGCTAATCCCATATTCCCTCCATTGCTCTGTGTTGAGTGCG
Organism: Closterium sp. NIES-67; assembly: GCA_027943415.1. Taxonomy (NCBI): domain Eukaryota; kingdom Viridiplantae; phylum Streptophyta; class Zygnematophyceae; order Desmidiales; family Closteriaceae; genus Closterium; species Closterium sp. NIES-67. Next base: position 501,630 of record BQMB01000549.1, on the reverse strand, counting down.
CAGGTGTCCTTGTCTGCTGCTGCTGGTCGAAGTGTGACATGAAGCTGAAGAATCTCTCCATGAGATTCGGGTCCACACTTGAAGAGGGAGACGGAGTCACCATCTCTGGTACTCTTCCCGTTGTTTCTTGAGTAGTCCCGGTCTCTGTCTGCAGTCCTGAGGTGTGCAGACCAGAGTTGCCGTGTTGAGTTTCTTGGGCGCTGGGTGAGCCCGTAGAGACTTTCTTGCCCTTGTTGTCCATGTCTTGTAATCAATGGAGTTGTTGAATCATGTTGAGTTGCTGGTTGTTGATGGAGTGTAGTTGCTGGGAGTTTTGATCTCTGACCAGCTCTCATACCATGTTGTGCTGAGAAAAGCCCTTAGGATCTTTTGCAGAGACTAAGTCCCAGCTGTAGAGACTTGAGACTTGGAGTAGTGCAGCGGAAGTTGAGGCAGTTGAACCCTTGTACTAGTATGTGAGAACAAGTGATTGATTAAAGAAACAAGCATACAGCAATATATAGAAGATAAGAAAGCAGTTGTAGAATACAGTTACAGGAACGGTTTATCGAGTCGCACAGCGACTCGATTGCCGCTTCGGTTACCATCCGTGATGTTGTAACGGTCAGTCGCAACCTCCAGTTGCGACCTTTCGAGTCCTTTCGCATTCTTTGTCCGCCCCCTCGTGTAACCTCCGTTGACTCGCGTGCTCCCCTGTAATCTTCCTCGAGTACAGTGTTACACTTCAGAAACGCTTAAGTCCTTGAGATATTTCCAACATATATAAGCATACATATATATATATATGTATATATATGTTGACATTCTGGCCCTTGTCTCAGTGGCCAGACGAGTAGTGCTGCTCTGAGCTGCTTGTTACATACACCAAAGGCCAGACTAGTAGTGCTGCCCTGGATTGCTCGCTATATCTTGTTAGGCTCTGCCCCTACCCAGGCTAGCAGGTGCGTTAGAGTTCATGTACATATATGCTAGGTATGGTGTATGAACTATAGCCAAGCTAGGTGCATTTCTTAGAGGGGACAAACTCTGTCCTTTCCCTTGTGCTACCCAATCGATCCTCTACCACAATGTGGACTCATACCCAGGGCTGATTTTATCATACTATTTTAGTCTGAATGTCAAACCAATTTTTTGGCCAATCCTGATTTTTCAGACTTGCCATTTTCTGAATGCTGTACCCTTCAGAGTTATATGTTTTTGAATCCTGAGAATCCCAGACTTCGCAGTTTGCGGATACTGAGTTTTCAGAGCGCAGCGCGTACGGACCCTGAGACAGACATACCGGTACTGCACCTACCTGCCCTCACCCAAAAATTTCGTCCAAGTCCCCAACGGCCAGAGTCAAGTCCTTTCACACACACCCCAGCACGCAACCTAAAAAATCCGGCTAAGTCCTAGCAGCTAGAGACAGTTCCCCCCAGCACATTTCTTCCCTACACGCCTCGCAGTCCCAGAAATTCGATTAAGTCCCCTCAGACAGACACATTCCTCCCACACCTCCAGCAACCCTGAAATTTCGGCAAAGTCCCCACAGCGATAAATATCCCTCCCTCAGCTCCCGCAACCCGAAAAAATCGGCTAAGTCCCTTGCAGCCATAAAAAGAATCCTCCCACAAACCCCAGCAACTCGCAATCCTGCTTATTACCCAACTTTTGCGAAGTTCCTAAAAGGGGTAACAAGAAAATCATTCCTAGCCTGACAGAGTCATCGGCTATATTTGACTTCCATAATTCCTTTTCTGATTTCTCAGACGATGTGAAACTAACTCTAAAAAATCACACTGTCCACGGCTCAATTGGGGGTGTGTTCCTACGTGACACTATGTCAGGCAACTTCGTGTCATTGGAGATTTTGCCAGTCAAATTTGCCCTTCAATAACAGTTTTGATACGAAGTGACGTGACCTTGTGTCGCGTAGGAACAGGCCCTGAGGGTGAGGATTCGAAAAGGAGGGAAGGGGGAATCGAATCCGAGGGGGAAAGGGGGAGGGAATCAATACCGAGGGGAGGGGGGAAGCAAAACGGAGGGGGGGGGGAGGGGGGGGGAACGAAACGGAGGGGAAGGAGGGGGGGTCGAAACGGAGGGGAGGCGGGGAAGCAAAACAGAGGGGAGGGGGGAAGCGAAACGGAGGGGGAGGGGGGGGGGGATTCGAAAATGGAGGGGACGGGGGGAGGATCGAAACGGAGGGCAGGCGGGAAACTGTGGAATTGGGCAATGGGAGAAACTTCGCGCCATTGCAGCGCCCCTGTTGATCAATTGTGGACGTTAATCACTTGCGACCATCGAATGGTTAAAAAAAGTGGAAACGATCGCAATCGATCGTGACCGTCACATTTTGATAGACTTTCAGTTGACCAAACGGGAAGCTGTCGAGAATTTCGCCTAATAGGAACGATTGTTATTAGAATGCGGAATTTACTCTTAGTCGAATGCAAAAAAAAAAAAAAAAAGTGAAATCCTCTCTCCTTGTTGCCAAATCAGTGTTTTTTTTTTAACACGACCCTGATGAAAAGGCGAACTTTTGCTAGGAAACACTGATCAATCAGCGTAAATTTTCTTGAGGAGGCTGACGAAAAGTTTCTTTTTGGAACCTGATACTGAGCAATCATGGTACCCTAAAACCAATCGTGGGGCCTAGTGTGAACTATGAAAATATAAGACTTCGACTTGGGCGCAGGACTCTGAGTCGACATTCAGAACCAAGGCCTCAGATTCGTTTTGGGGCACGCTGATCGCTCAGAGTCCCCCCCTCGTAGCTCCCTGTTTTTTCAGGCCTCGCAAAAAAAAATTACGCTGATCAATCAGGGTGTCGTATAAATTTTGCGCTGAATAAACAGGGTCAACTACAGAAAACACGCTGTCAAGAGAGGGAAGGTTCAAGAGAGTTCCCAACCAAGAAAACCCAAAAGCACAAAGATTTCCTTCCTATAGGAACCCAACTTTGACATTTGTCCATTCCCAACCAATCCAACCAAGTTGGCCACACTTGCCAACCAAGTTTGTTCGTTCTCAACCAATTTGCAGCTTCTATACCAGAGTGACGAATTTTCTAACCCCCGATGATCCATATTCCATATTGAGTCACCCCACAACTTCACTTTGTAACCGTTGCACTTGTAACACAAGCTCATGAACTTTAAATGTTCATACATTTTATGTTCTTGCTCCGATTGTAGCGATTCTTGATCCGTCAAAAAGATCTTCTCAAAAGCTATCATAAAATTATCTCCTAAAATTAAATAACACAAATTAAATAACACAAATTAAATTCCCAAGCTTCAGAACACACCGCACATAAATTCTCGTACACACACAAACCACACATGCAAGTTGAAAATATGGGATGGGAGGCAGACAAAATGTGATAGCATTCGATGACATGATACAATAGTCTCCCTCTCAGGCTGCCAACCATCATCCTCCATACCACATATCAAGCATGCATACTCAATGCACACTCATCCCAGCAAGCTTCATGCCCTTCCAATGACCTGCCTCTGATAGGCGCTAAGTGAAAACATCTGCAGCCTGCTGATGGGGCTTCACTATCTCTAGCCGCATCTCCTTATCAAGGAGTCTCCTCACCAAATGCCACTTATGCCTTATGTTTTTTATGAGCCCATGTAGACAAGCATTCTTCGCCACCTTTACTGCAGATTCATTGCCACAAAAGATAACTGTCAGCTCCTCCTAAGCAAATCCCAATTCCTCTAACAAATGCCTCAGCCACACCACCTACTTGGCCCCATGATGTAAGACCATGTAATTAGTCTCACATGAGGAAAATCCCACCTCATTCTGCTTCTTGCTGCGCCAGCTCACAGTACCACCTCCCTACAAGCATACATAACCCCAAAGCTGGTGCCATCTGCTTTCAATGAGTTGAAGCTAGCGTCTGTGTAGCAACCCAAAACCATCTCTCCACTTTTTATATCTGTACCACCTCTCTGCAACTTCGGTCTCACTCCACTGTACTCCAAATTCACTGATGTTGTAGCACTCACATAGTGGACCAACCTCATGGCTGCTACCACCTGCTCATGACTAGGGAGTGAAACCACATTAGCGAGTCTTGATATAACAAATGTAATGTAAGGTCGTGTATGATTTGCAGCATAGTTCAGTGAGCCCACCATGGAGTGAAACAGCTTTCTGTCACTCTCACCCACTACCTCTTCATCAGCACATGGCTCCACAGTGAACCCTGAAGGTAGTGGTGTTGCTGGCTTTTCCTCATCAAGCAGCCCATACTTCTCAGCCAGCCCCTCACAGTTCTTCCTCTGGTGCAACCTCAGCACACCCTTCTCCATCTCTCTCTCCATATGCATCCTCAAATAGTGCTTCACCTCACCCATCTAGAAACACTTGATTTTCATTTCCAACATCTGCTCCGTGCTGTCCAGCAAAGCAGTTGATGCAGAGATGTGTAGGATGTCATCTACATACACCAAGAGTATGAGGATTTCATCATTCTCCTGTAGCATGAGCTGGCCGGGGTCACACTCACTCTTCTTGAAACTCCCAGCCAGCAACGTCACCTCGAACTTGTGATACCATACACAAGGCGTTTGCTTAAGGCCATAAATGGCCATATTTAGCTTGCAGACCTTGCCACTCCCATCATCCAGCTCCACAGGCTGCTCCATGTACACCTCCTCCGGAATGATCCTATTCAGTAAGGCAGTCATAATATCCATTTGTCAAATCTTCCATCCAAAGAGTGCAGCTATTACCAACAACACCCTCATTGTTGTTCCTATCCCTATAGGAGCAAACACCACATCATATTGTAATTCTTTCCCTTAGTTTGCTGAAACCCCCTTGCCACAAGCCTAAACTTGGTAGCAGATCAGCCCCCCAACAACTTCATACTTGTGCTTTTACATGATCCTGCAAGTGATTGCCTTCTTCCCAAGAGGCAAATCACACAGCTTTCAGGTCACGTTCTTAATCTAGAAATGGGTTGTGATGGTATGGGATTGGATAAGATGGAAAGGGATGGTATGGGTATTTTAATTTATAAATACCTGAAGACACGAGTGAGTTCCCATTTGGTGCCAACTTAGATCAGTTCAAGACTATACCGGCATCTTGTAGTGACTGCGATCAAGTCAGCTACAAGCAAAAAAACAAACAAACAAACAAAACAAAAAACAAGACCCGTACATCGGCGGACTTCCCCCCGAGCTACGACACAAAATTCAAGTCAGGGAAATTACAGATTTGCTCGAAGCGCAGAGATTTGCGGGGTGGCTGAAGTCGTTCTTCAAACCAAGGGCATGTTCTTACGGCAGAAATCGCATTCGAGGGCCGCTCGAGCGTGCTATTGTACACGATGTTACTTTATCAAATGCATTAGTTACAGCCTTCAAGGGACACTGTTTCAGGTGTATTAGACCAGGATAATGCAATTATGAATGCCTAGAGGAGTAGAAGAAACAGAATCAAGGGTAGGGTAGTTCCAGTAATCAGGGAAATGCGTAGTGTCATTAGTTTAAAGGCGCACTACTGATGGGACTTGCTCGCCCATGACCGACAACCCTCATCAAGTAGTGTACTGATTCATGCAATCGACTAGACTCGGCTGAATAAGGGGGGTACAATGATGAATTACCCAATTTATTTAAAGGGTAGAGTGCAAGGAACCCGACACAGCCTATAACCTTGCCAGGGCAATAAAATGGGGTTAACCCTAGTTAGATGTCTATTGGAGATCGACGCTTGCCTAGTTGATGATACACCCCTAGCAATAGAAGACAGGGCGGAACGGATGAGGGTACGATGCGGAGCTGACTTCACTTTTTTCGCGGGGGATATTGGCAACTACCCCAAATGGGTTCGGCATGCTACTGGGTCGCGATTGGTTGTGACATCAACCCGAAGATCGATTGAACGATCGCCACGTGTAGCATCAAGATCTAAGACTAGAAAACCGAGTTGCCATGATGGACAAAGGGGATGACAAGGGGGATTACATTGCTGAACTCAATGACGATCAAAAGGGCGATTGCTAGCAGGGCGAAAAATTATCTGTAGTCGTTCGCATAGCTGACATGACATCACAACCGATAGGTCTAGAGGAGCTGATTGCTGTAATGTTGCCCAATCTACCAGAGCTAATTTGCAAACATCACTAGGGGACCTAGTCCAGAGAAGGGTCAGCGAAACCTGTGGCCGCGAGGAGTGAGGCCACAGGGTGAGCTGGTGAGTGGCGTACCGCACGGCAAAGGGCCACAAAAAATGGGGGGCACCAGCATGGGCCATGGAGGTGCGAGCCACCTCTATGGCCAAGCTGATACGGCGCTCAGCTACCCCATTATGCTGCGGCAATTTTGGGAGGGTGAACGTCTGGGTGATGCCCTCTGCATGGCAGAACACGCCAAGACGATCGGAGACGAAGTCGCCACCATGGTCGTAGTGAAGACGGAGCACGGGCAGGGAGCGTTTAGTGCGGACAGCGTAGAGCCACGAGAGGAGGGAGTCAGGCACGTTGGACTTCTGCTCCAATGGGAACATCGTGGTGAAACGCGAGAAGTCGTCGATGACAACCAGGAAGAAGTGCTCCCTGTAAGGTCCTTGGACCGGGGCGGGGCTCGAGACGTCCATGTGTAGTGTATGAAGTGGAGCAGTGATCAGAGGAAATGAGGAGTGAGGGGCAGCACGCTGCCAGACCTCGACGCAGGAGGTGCACGTGGGCGCTATCGAGGCGGGAGGGTAGGGAGTGATGCGGGGAGAGACTAGTGACTAAACTGTGCTAAACCATATGACACAAACGCAGGAGAGCAGGGTGACCTAAGCGCTAGTGCCACAGAAGTGCCGGGTGGGTGAGGGAGCGATAGGAGCAGGACGCAACCTAGGGGGACTCAATGTGCACTGTGAACAGACTGGGCGCTGGGTCGCAATCAAAGGTTGCGAGACGGGCACGCGTAGCGTCATCGGTACAAGCTGCATATCTCTCATGGCCAGGGAACACGGTGTTAGAAATAGACTGCAAATACCACTTTTGTATTTGTACTTTTATATCCTAGTTTAGGTTATGAATGTTCTAGTGGGTTGGGGTGTACTCACAAATCCCAACCTCACCCAATTGTGATCCCCCCAATCTCCAATTACCCAATTGGAGATTCCGGAGATCCCAATGGGGATTCCCTCCAATTCCCCCTTCATCCATTCACTCTCACCTTGTCATGTAGTTATAGAGCCTTGGGCTCCTTTCCTGATCAATCATTTCAACTCTATTTCTTACATGGTATCAGAGCGACCTATCCGCACACGCGGATCAAAGTCAAAATCTTAACGTGCCCGCGCTACGCGCACTTCATCGTCGCGACATTCGTTTCGAGTCGTCGGAATTTCGACGTGCTCCACTCTGCAGTGGCGCCTCTCATCGTCGACCGCCTTCGCGCTCGACCTCGTCGAATTCATCATCTCTGAAGCGTTCACGCTTCTCATCGTCGATTTTCTCCTCGGTTCTCCTTGGTCGAATCTCAATTTCGACCATCTCTTAAAACTCGTTCTCGAGTTTCCCCTCAGACCCCGCCAGAATAGGCGAACTCCCCTCGCGAAATCACCTCCACGAACGTCTCGCGTCAAGCAAGAGCAGGTACACAGGTTGAAGCGGAGCGGAACTGGTTGCGGAGCTGGTTGCGGAGCTGGTTGCGGAGCTGTGTAGCTGCGGGACAGGGCCTGGGGGTGTGTGGGTCCGGGATTAGACATAGGCTCAGATTCGGTTTCAAGTCGGCGTTTTAACGAATTTTCGCCGACGCCATTTCCTACTTAGCGGCATTTTGATACAGCCGTCAGAGTGATTTTTCAGCAATTCTCGTCGACCAATTTCCAGAAGTGCCGCGCTGCACACCGACAATGGCTTACTCAACCACTTCACTCGCCAACCCGATCCCGCTCCTTCGTCTCGAGCCGGACGGTACATGCTCCAATTACAAGGCTTGGCGCTATGGTGTCGACAAGCACCTCCTCAGTCGCGAGGTGAAGGGGCTCGAGCTCACCGACGTCCTTCTCAACATCAGTGATGGCAAAGAGCCTCCTAAACCCGAGAGGTCCGCCAATCCAGCTAATGCCGCCGCCGAAGCAGTTTATGCTGCTGCACTGCTCAAGTACAAGAATTGGGAGAAGGCCGATGGTGCGGTCATTAGTGTCTTCATGGGAACCACTCCTCCCGAACTCGTCGAAACCTACCACAACTACCCGTCTGCCAACGCCATTTGGCTCTACCTCGAAGATCGCTTCCTGAACAAGACTGCAGTGGGAGTTGCTATACTCATCCCCAGCATGTTCCAAGTGCGGCTCGAGGACTCGCCAGGCATGGCGGACTATATCACCAAGGTGCAGTCCATTCATGGTGAACTCAAACAGTTGGGGATAGTCTTCCCCGAGCAAGCCCCTGCAGCCGCTCTCCTAGTCGGCCTCACTGCGGCATACGAAGTCACACGCAAGATGCTCTTGGGCCTTGCTCCTGCGGACCTCACATTTGCCAAGGTCTTATCCGCGCTCCTTTCTGCCGAAAAGGACAACAGCGCTCAAGCCAAGGCCAATGCAATCCGCGCTCCCGTGCCTCAAGCCTATGCCGCTTCGGCGCCATTCCAGCGAAACCGCTTCCCCCCGTGTCCCTACGTCATCAAGCGTGGCCCTCGTGCTGGCCAGGTGTGTGGCGGCACCAACCACGCCCTTGCCTCCTGCTTTAAGAAGAAGGATGACGAGTGGTATGCCGTCAATGGGACCGCCTCGAAGCCGCCAAGCTGGATGGTCAATCGTGCTCCTCGCCAAGTCAATCAAGTCGAAGCGCACGAATCCGGACAGGCTGCTGTGGCTGCACCTGCTGATGTGCGCCTCAACATGTTGTTCCCTGGCACTGCCATGATTAATGAGACGATTTCGCAGTATCCTGGCTCACAAAGCACCTCAGCTACAACAGAGTTCACCCTCGACAGTGGGGCCACTCACACGGTTCTCAAGGAAGAACACTCCTTCAAGCCATACGAGACACCAATCCGTCTACTTGGAGCAGACTCCAGTTTCACAACACACGCCAAGGGCTCCTCTACAGTTCCGTGCCCAGCTTTTCCTTCGGTCAGTGTGACTGGCATGTGTGTTCCCACACTACGCCACAATCTCGTGGCCCAAGCGCAAGCTGCGAGCACCACTCCGTGTTCGTGTCGCAGCTTTGCCAACCCAACCATCCTCTACCACCATCGCTTGGGTCACCCCAAATTCCGTACACTTGCCGACATCGCTTCCAAGAAACTTCTTCTTGGCCTCTCGTCGGCGCTTCCTCCACCAACAGACTCACCTGCACCCACCTGCCTGGACTGCACCAAGAGCAAGCTCAGGCAGCAGCCGCACCCTTCCTCCCCATCCGTCGTAGCTGCTCCGCTGGACCTAGTGCACATGGATGTCTGGGGCCCAGCTCCAGTCGCATCCCGAGGCGGTCATCGGTACTTTCTTACACTAGTCGATGACCACTCGCGGTATGTTTCTATGCACCTCCTGCATACCAAGGCGGAGGCACCTGATATCATCATGGCGTGGGTGCGCCAGGCTCAAGTCACGTTTGGCACTCCTCTCAAGTGCCTCCATTCTGATGGCGGGGGAGAATTTCGCAATGGCAAACTCGATAACTTCTGTGCGGCCCAAGGGATTCGACAAACCTTCACGCTCCCCGAAAGCCCGCAGCAGAACGGCATTGCAGAGAGCCGCAACCACACCTTGGTTCAGATCGCTCGCTGCCTCCTCAGTCACGCCAACGCACCACGGTCACTCTGGGGATATGCCCTCTTCCATGCGGCACTCCTCTACAATCTTTATCCGCATCCCCACCGGCCCGACACCACACCTACCGCTCTCTGGCTTGGGGTCACGCCTTCCGCCCGCTCTCTACGCGTCTGGAGGTGTACCGCGTATGTGTTGCTAAGCCCCCACACGCGCAGGAAGCAAGGTGGCAAGCTTGGTCCCAAAACCCAGACCTGCATGTACCTGGGGCACAACTCCGACTCCCCAGACTACTTATTCCTCAACCCAATCACCAGACAGCTGATTCGCAGCCGTGATGTTGTCTTCGATGAGACACGCCCATTCCACGCTGCGACCACGGGCGAGCCTCCTCCACCTCCCCCGATGCTTGTTTGGGCAGACTTCGATGCCCCACCTCCGGCCGCTGCCCCTTCTCCGGGGCCTTCTCCGTCCGGCGTGTCTCACCCGGCCTCCCCAGTATCCTCCGTAGCGGCACCTCCTCCTGCTCCGCCTTCCCCACGCGTCGAGCCCGGCTCACCAGTCTCCTATCGGAGGCGCCCAGTCCCTCCAGTCCCACCGCAACCGCCTTCGTCTCCGGTCTCTAGTCGCACTCGTTCCAAGGGACCGGCTCCGCCTCTCGCCTGGGGACCAGCCGCCTTCTCCATCCGGTGTTCGGTCACCTCGCCTCCTCCTGCCGGGGGTGATGTCCCCTCCATCCGTATTCCCCCCCGTGCACTTCTGGAGGACAGGCATGAGGAGCTGTTTGACCTTCACGCGGTCTGCCAATTTCTCTCTCACATCTTCCCGGACATTACTGACTGCCCTTCTCTCAACTTCACCGAGAACCCGACCATTCCGACTCCTCGCACAAAAGAGGAAACTCTCTCGGGGCCTTATAAGAAGGAGTGGAAGGCAGCAATGGATGTGGAGAACGAGGCGTTCATTCGCAACAACAGCTTTGACGATGTTGTTCCCCCTTCCGGTGTCAACATCGTCGGTGGAAAATGGATCTTCCGAGTCAAACAACTCCCAGGCGAAGCTCCAATGTTCAAGGCACGATACGTGGCAATGGGTTTCAACTTCTCGACTTCTTCGAAACATTCTCGCCCACGGCCTAGTTGGCATGGGAGGAGGTTGGTGAGCATGGGAAACGGGGAGAGGGCATGGGAGGAGGTTGGTGAGCATGGGAAACGGGGAGAGGGCATGGGAGTAGGTGGGTGTGCAGGGGAGATGCATGGGTTAGGGAAGGCGACTATGGAAAGCATGTCACTCATTGCGGGGGCGTTTTGGGTAGGTGCGGCAGTGCGCTCCTTCCTCCCCTTCATCGCACTCCCCCCTCACTCCCTCCCGCTCCCATTCGCCCCTCTAGAGTCCTGAATTATCCCCCTATCCCTTGCAACTCTTCCTGTTCCCCACCCTCCCACCCCCCCCTCCCTCCCGTCCCCTCCGTTCCTCCTCCCCCTTTCCCCATTAACCTGTCTGGATCGGAGCGGGGAAAGGCAGGGATCAGAGTGGGGAAAGGCGTGGATCAGAGCGGGGAAAGGTGGGGATTGGAGGTGGTTGTGGAAGGGAGAGCCTGAGAGCAGGAGAGCAGGAGAGTGGAAGAGCAGGGGACAGGAGAAGCGGGTCTAATAGAGTTGAAATTATTGATTAGGTAAGGAGCCCAAGGCTCTATAAGTACATGGCAAGGTGAGAGTGAATGGATGAAGGGGGAATTGGAGGGAATCCCCATTGGGATCTCCTGAATCTCGAATTGGGTAATTGGAGATTGGGAGGATCACAATTGGGTGAGGTTCGGATTTGTGAGTACACCCCAACCCACTAGAACATTCATAACCTAAACTAGGATATAAAAGTACAAATACAAAAGTGGTATTTGCAGTCTATTTCTAAGACACCCCCATAGACTGCAAACCTGATCAAGAAGCACATAGCCCCATGGAACGGAGAAGGCGATGCTGGTCAGCCTTGCCGAGAGCCTTCGTAAAGAGGTCTGCGAGGTTGCAATCTGAGGCGATGTACCGTACCGTCAGCTGGTCACTCTGAACAAGATCTCGGATGAAGAAATGACGAAGTTCGATGTGCTTGGTGCGAGAGTGGAACACAGGATCCTTGGTGAGGTGAATGGCACTCTGGTTGTCACACCACAGGGTGGGCGACTGCTGGGGGTAGCCTAACTCAGCGAGAAGAAAGGAGAGCATGGAATCTGTGTATCCCTCGAGCTTGACTGGAGAGGTACCACCAAGAGTGAGGATGTGAGACTTGGTGGCTTGTAGATAGCGGAGGACCCTCTTGGCTGCAGACCAATGCGAGGCAGTGTAGCGTCCGGGGGAGACGTACCGAGAGAGGACACTAACCGGGTAAGCCAAGTCTGGTCGAGTGCACATCATGGCATACATGAGTGAACCGACTAGCTCAGGGTACGGGTCCTTGCACGCGTCAGGAGAAGGAACTGGAGGGGCCATGAGCTGATGCTGTAGTGGGAGTGGAGTGGAGACAGAGTTACTGGAGTCCATGTCGAACCGCTTGAGAAGGTTGTCGATGTAGGACTCCTGGGAGAGGGTGATCGTGCAAGCGTGGCCGTCACGAGTGATCTCCATCCCCAGGTAGTTCTTGAGGTCACCAAGATCCTTCATGAGAAGGGCGGAGCTGAGAGCAGACTGGACAGCTGCCATGTCGGCTGGATCTCTGGCGGCTAGAATGAAGTCGTTGACGTAGACGAGGATGTAGAAGGGCTCGGAGGAGTGACGAACGAAGAGACTGGAATCTGAGGCAGAGCGATGAAAGTCAAGTGCGAGGAGGACTTCCTTCACCTTGTTGTGCCACTCACGAGGAGCCTGCTTGAGGCCATACACTGGGCGCTTCAGCTTCCACACTGTGTTGGCAGGGTAAGTGCCAGGAAACCCCGGTGGGCGTTCCATGTGAACATCCTCCTTGAGCTGGCCTTGGAGAAAGGCGGAGGAGGCGTCCATGGACTTGATCTCGAAGTTGCCGCGAGCGGCTATATCAAGAAGAGCGCGCACAGTTGGGAGCTTGGCCGTGGGCGAGAATGTTTCGAAGAAGTCGAGATACTCCTTCTGGGTGAAACCCTTTGCAACGTATCGTGCCTTGAACACTGGAGCTTCGCCTGGGAGTTGTTTGACTCGGAAGATCCATTTTCCGCCGACGATGTTGACACCGGAAGGGGGAACAACATCGTCAAAGCTCTTGTTGCGAATGAATGCCTCGTTCTCCACATCCATTGCTGCCTTCCACTCCTTCTTATAAGGCCCCGAAAGAGCTTCCTCTTTTGTGCGAGGAGTCGGAATGGTCGCGTTCTCGGTGAAGTTGAGGGAAGGGCAGTCAGTAATGTCCGGGAAGATGTGAGAGAGAAATTGGCAGACCGCGTGAAGGTCAAACAGCTCCTCATGCCTGTCCTCCAGAAGTGCACGGGGGGGAATACGGATGGAGGGGACATCACCCCCGGCAGGAGGAGGCGGGGTGACCGAACACCGGATGGAGAAGGCGGCTGGTCCCCAGGCGAGAGGCGGAGCCAGTCCCTTGGAACGAGTGTGACTAGAGACCGGAGACGAAGGCGGCTGCGGTGGGACCGGAGGGACTGGGCGCCTCCGATAGGAGACTGGTGAGCCGGGCTCGACGTGCGGGGAAGGCGGAGCAGGAGGAGGTGCCGTTGCGGAGGATACTGGGGAGGCCGGGTGAGACACGCCGGACGGAGAAGGCCCCGGAGAAGGGGCAGCGGCCGGAGGTGGGGCATCGAAGTCTGCCCAAACAAGCATCGGGGGAGGTGGAGGAGGCTCGCCCGCGGTCGCAGAGTGGAATGGGCGTGTCTCATCGAAGATGACATCACGGCTGCGAATCAGCTGTCTGGTGATTGGGTTGAGGAATAAGTAGTCTGGGGAGTCGAAGTTGTGCCCCAGGTACATGCAGGTCTGGGTTTTGGGACCAAGCTTGCCACCTTGCTTCCTGCGCGTGTGGGGGCTTAGCAACACATACGCGGTACACCCCCAGACGCGTAGAGAGCGGGCGGAAGGCGTGACCCCAAGCCAGAGAGCGATAGGTGTGGTGTCGGGCCGGTGGGGATGCGGATAAAGATTGTAGAGGAGTGCCGCATGGAAGAGGGCATATCCCTAGAGTGACCGTGGTCCGTTGGCGAGACTGAGGAGGCAGCGAGCAATCTGAACCAAGGTGTGGTTGCGGCTCTCTGCAATGCCGTTCTGCTGCAGGCTTTCGGGGAGTGTGAAGGTTTGCCGAATCCCTTGGGCCGCACAGAAGTTATCGAGTTTGCCATTGCGAAATTCTCCCCCGCCATCAGAATGGAGGCACTTCAGAGGAGTGCCGAACGTGACTTGAGCTTGGCGCACCCACGCCATGATGACATGAGGTGCCTCCGCCTTGGTATGCAGGAGGTGCACAGAAACATACCGCGAGTGGTCATCGACTAGTGTAAGAAAGTACCGATGACCGCCTCGGGATGCGACTGGAGCTGGGCCCCAGACATCCATGTGCACTAGGTCCAGCGGAGCAGCTGCGACGGATGGTGAGGAAGGGTGCGGCTGCTGCCTGAGCTTGCTCTTGGTGCAGTCCAGGCAGGTGCGTGCAGGCGAGTCTGTTGGTGGAGGAAACGCCGACGGGAGGCCAAGAAGAAGTTTCTTGGAAGCGATGTCGAAGTTGGGGTGACCCAAGCGATGGTGGTAGAGGATGGTTGGATTGGCGAAGCTGCGACACGAACACGGAGTGGTGTTGGCAGCTTGCGCTTGGGAGAGGGCGGCGAGAGGTGCAGGTGAACGCAGCGTGTAGAGCTTGCTGCTGTTGAGTGTGAAGCGTGCTAGGAGCTTGTTGGACTTAGGGTCCAAGAGGTCACAGTGATCCGAATGTGCTGGGAAGATCGTGGTGACGCCTGCCCGTTGGAGCTCGTGTTGGGCCACGAGATTGTGGCGTAGTGTGGGAACACACATGCCCGTCACACTGCCCAAAGGAAAAGCTGGGCACGGAACTGTGGAGGAGCCCTTGGCGTGTGTTGTGAAACTGGAGTCTGCTCCAAGTAGACGGATTGGTGTCTCGTATGGCTTGAAGGAGTGTTCTTTCTTGAGAACCGTGTGAGTGGCCCCACTGTCGAGGGTGAACTCTATTGTAGCTGAGGTGCTTTGTGAGCCAGGATACTGCGAAATCGTCTCATTAATCATGGCAGTGCCAGGGAACAACATGTTGAGGTGCACATCAGCATGTGCAGCCACAGCAGCCTGCCCGGATTCCTGCGCTTCGACTTGATTGACTTGGCGAGGAGCACGATTGACCATCCATCTTGGCGGCTTCGAGGCGGTCCCATTGACGGCATACCACTCGTCATCCTTCATCTTAAAGCAGGAGGCAAGGGCGTGGTTGGTGCCGCCACACACTTGACCAGCACGAGGGCCGCGCTTGATGACGTAGGGACACGGGGGGAAGCGGTTGCGCTGGAATGGCGCCGAAGCGGCATAGGCTTGAGGCACGGGAGCGCGGATTGCATTGGCCTTGGCTTGAGCGCTGTTGTCCTTTTTGGCAGAAAGGAGCACGGATGAGACCTTGGCAAATGTGAGGTCTGCAGGAGCAAGGCCCAAGAGCATCTTGCGTGTGACTTTGTATGCCGGAGTGAGGCCAACTAGGAGAGCGGCTGCAGGGGCTTGCTCGGGGAAGACTATCCCCAACTGTTTGAGTTCACCATGAATGGACTGCACCTTGGTGACATAGTCCGCCATGCCTGGCGAGTCCTCGAGCTGCACTTGGAACATGCTGGGGATGAGTATAGCAACTCCCACTGCAGTCTTGTTCAGGAAGCGATCTTCGAGGTAGAGCCAAATGGCGTTGGCAGACGGGTAGTTGTGGTAGGTTTCGACGAGTTCGGGAGGAGTGGTGCCCATGAAGACACTAATGACCGCACCATTGGCCTTCTCCCAATTCTTGTACTTGAGCAGTGCAGCAGCATAAACTGCTTCGGCGGCGGCATTAGCTGGATCGGCGGACCTCTCGGGTTTAGGAGGCTCTTTGCCGTCACCGATGTTGAGAAGGACGTCGGTGAGCTCGAGCCCCTTCACCTCGCGACTGAGGAGGTGCTTGTCGACACCATAGCGCCAAGCCTTGTAGTTGGAGCATGTGCCGTCCGGCTCGAGACGAAGGAGCGGGATCGGGTTGGCGAGTGAAGTGGTTGAGTAAGCCATTGTCGGTGTGCAGCGCGGCACTTCTGGAAATTGGTCGACGAGAATTGCTGAAAATCACTCTGACGGCTTCATCAAAATGCCGCTAAGTAGGAAATGGCGTCAGCGAAAATTCGTTAAAACGCCGACTTGAAACTGAATCTGAGCCTATGTCTAACCCCGGACCCACACACCCCCCCACACACCCCCAGGCCCTGTCCCGCAGCTACACAGCTCCGCAACCAGCTCCGCAACCAGCTCCGCAACCAGCTCCGCAACCAGCTCCGCTCCGCTTCAACCTGTGTACCTGCTCTTGCTTGACGCGAGATGTTCGTGGAGGCGATTTCGCGAGGGGAGTTCGCCTATTCTGGCGGGGTCTGAGGGGAAACTCGAGAACGAGTTTTAAGAGATGGTCAAAATTGAGATTCGACCAAGGAAAATCGAGGAGAAAATCGACGATGAGAAGCGTGAACGCTTCAGAGATGAGAAATTCGACGAGGTCGTGCGCGAAGGCGGTCGACGATGAGAGGCGCCACTGCAGAGTGGAGCACGTCGAAATTCCGACGACTCGAAACGAATGTCGCGACGATGAAGTGCGCGTAGCGCGGGCACGTTCAGATTAGGACCTTGATCCGCGTGTGCGGATAGGTCGCTCTGATACCATGTAAGAAATAGAGTTGAAATGATTGATTAGGTAAGGAGCCCAAGGCTCTATAAGTACATGGCAAGGTGAGAGTGAATGGATGAAGGGGGAATTGGAGGGAATCCCCATTGGTATCTCCTGAATCTCTAATTGGGTAATTGGAGATTGGGGGGGATCACAATTGGGTGAGGTTGGGATTTGTGAGTACACCCCAACCCACCAGAACATTCATAACCTAAACTATGATATAAAAGTACAAATACAAAAGTGGTATTTGCAGTCTATTTCTAACACTCCCATGCTCACCCACCACCTCCCATGCCCTCTCCCCATCTCCCCTGCTCACCCACCTCCTCCCATGCCCTCTCCCCGTTTTCCATGCTCACCCACATCCTCCCATGCCCTCTCCCCATCTTCCATGCTCACCCACCTCCTCCCATGCCCTCTCCCCGTCTCCCCTGCTCACCCACCTCCTCCCATGCCCTCTCCCCGTTTCCCATGCTCACCCACCTCCTTCCATGCCCTCTCCCCATCTCCCCTGCTCATCCACCTCCTCCCATGCCCTCTCCCCGTTTTCCATGCTCACCCACATCCTCCCATGCCCTCTCCCCATCTTCCATGCTCACCCACCTCCTCCCATGCCCTCTCCCCATCTCCCCTGCTCACCCACCTCCTCCCATGCTTTCTCCCCGTTTCCCATGCTCACCCACCTCCTCCCATGCCCTCTCCCCATCTCCCCTCCTCACCCACCTCCTCCCATGACCTCTCCCCGTCTCCCCTGCTCACCCACCTCCTCCCATTCCCTCTCCCCGTTTCCCATGCTCACCTACCTTCTCTCATGCCCTCTCCCCATCTCCCCTGCTCACCCACATCCTCCCGTGCCCTCTCCCCACCTCCCCTGCTCACCCACCTCCTCCCATGCTCTCTCCCCGTCTCCCCTGCTCACCCACCTCCCCCAATGCCCTCTCCCTGTCTCCCCTGCTCACCCACCTCCTCCGATGCCCTCTCCCCATCTCCCCTGCTCACCCACCTCCTCCCATGCCCTCTCCCCGTCTCCCATGCTCATCCCCATTCCCCATCTCCGTGCTCACCCCCCTTCCCCCATGCTCACTCCCCGTCTCCCACTCGCTCACCCCCCTTCCTCCCGCTCTCCGTCTCTCCTGCTCTCCCGCTCTGCTGCTCCCCTGCTCTCCCGTTCCCCTGCTCTCCTGCTCTCCCGCTCTTCCGCTCTCCCGCTCTCCCACTCTCCTGCTCTCCAGCTCTCCTGCTCTCCCGCTCCCCACCCCATGCAGCTCCTTAACCCATGTTGCATTCCGCCCCATGCTGCATCCCACCCCATGCTGCATACCACCCCATGCTGCTTCTCACCCCATGCTGCATCCCACCCCATGCTGCATCCCACCCCATGCTGCGTCCCACCTCATGCTCTTTCCCCCTCCCCCATGCTCACTCCCCCTCTCCCGTGCTCTCTCCCCCTCTCTCGTGGTCACTCCCCCTCTCCTCTGCTCTCTCCCCCTCTCCTATGCTCACTCCCCCTCTCCCGTGCTCTCTCCCCCTATCCCGTGTTCAACCCCCCTCTCACGTGCTCTCTCCCCCTCTCCCGTGCTCTCTCCCCCTCTCCCGAGCTCTCTCCCCCTCTCCCATGCTCTCTCCCCCTCTACCATGCTCTCTCCCCCTCTCCCGTGCTCTCTCCCCCTCTCCCATGCCCTCTCCCCTTCTACCGTGCTCTCTCCCCCTTTCCCATGGCCCCATGCCCCTCTCTGATGCCCACCCCCCTCTATTGCCCTTCCGTCCACCTTACCTCCCGTCATCCCCCCCCGTTCAGTCTTCCCCCACCATACAGCCCATCCCCCCCCATACAACTCATCCCCCCCCTTCGACCCCCTCATCCCGCCTTCAATCCCCCAGCTCCCAAGGTCTCTCCCGATCTCCCTTGCTCTATGCCCTCCTGGCTTACTCTCTGTCCTTGAGTTGCTGCAAGGGATGTCGAAGCCTTGGCCAATGGGCGGAGCCAGTATGTTAGAAACTGCCGCGGGTTTCCTGCCAAGAAGGAGCCAAGTGCCCAGTCAGTGTCCAAAAGCACCGACCGTCGAACAAGGTGGAAACGATGAGCGAGCACTGCCGCACTCACAAGCTGAGCTGGGCTTGGCCACTCAGGAAGGCGCATACCCCTTCCGCCCATCCAGGTTGAGCTCGGAGGAGCGTGCTGACGACGGGCTCGACCACGGCACCAACGCCTCCACGCCAATGAGTTCAACGCCTGGGGGGGATACATGGAAACGGGAACGGAGAGTTTTTAAATGCGAATTTGACAGTGGTCGGGATGCGCGACTATTCACCGGCATCGAATGCTGGCACGACAAGCAGCTCAGCTCGCATACGACACGAAAGGTTCTCCTATACAAAACACGGCGCATACCAGTGCCCGTGCCAGCCCGACCCATGATAACAGCACATCTCCAAAAATTGTATCTCCTAAATCTGACCCGCTCTATAAGGAATTTCCATTCCTTACTGAGTCGTACGCTAGCGCGTACACCCGAACTCCTCGACTCGTTACGTTCGGCCTCATTTATCGGCCCAACCCTTTCCCGAGTCGCGTCCGGCACTGTCGCCACATTGCCGAACCTACCCACGTTCCGAGGTTATCGCTCTAGTACGCCAACCCCTAAATAACCTCGTGCCCTCATTGCAATAGCGACATTGTATTCTCAGGTTATAGTGCATTGACACTTCCTATATCATAACACGCTCGGACTGGTATCCCCCATGTAGCCCACAAGTTGCATTGGGGATACGTACGGGTATTTTTTTTTGCAACTGACCTGTATCTCATCTCACACGTAATCTGCAACAAACCCCGTCCCCGATCTCACTTTCGAGTTATCTTGAAAACGGAGGGCGCCGGTACAATACTTGCTGGAATAACAAATTTGCCAGTGCAATGAAACATTTTTATGTCCAAGGAAAAAACGCTACATTGTTCAAAGAACGTGCAGGTTCAAATCCCGTCATCACCATAGACAAAAGTGGCGTTTTTCTCCTTGAACAACACAAACATTTCTAAACATTAGGATCACAAGTTTCATTGTATGGAGAAGACCCGGGTTCAATCCCCAACAGCGACGAATTGTTTGGGAGATTTTTCAGAATATGAACCCATTGTACTGTGCATTGAAGACTTGGGTTCAAATCCACACATCGTCAATTGGGCGTGTGATGTTCGTTGGTGACTGGAAAATCGCTGGAACTCTTTGGTACATTATAAATGGGTTGCATACCAACAATGAAAGCATTTAGACAATTTATATAACGGATTAATATCTCTTTATTAAAATATTAAACAATATTCGAAAATGCGGAGCCGAAAAAGAACGCCAACAAGTTCAGCAAAATCTAGAGACAAAGGAATTAGTATATTCAAAATCTGCATAGATGTGCTCTTCTATTGCGTAACACCTGGGGGGGTTTCACGGGTTTCAATTTCGTCAATCTCGTATAGCCGCATCCCCCCGAGCCTCCAACTCAAGCTTATCCGCAAACCTCCAAAGCCTCGCCCCTTTACAAACCGCCATGTCACCTTCTTCTTTCTCGTGCTCAGCCCAAACCTGGCATGCCTCACTGGCGTTGTTGAACCGGAGGCATGAGCCGGGCTGTTGGTTCCTAGTGTCAGTTTCGAATCTGTTTTGTAACTCAAGAATTCTACGGCTAGCGAAACGTGTCAACACACAATCCAAAACGGTAACTGAAGCACGTGTGGAGTAATTCATGCGACATACCCTCAGTCATAACGTCATTAAACGCATCTCGAGAGTCCACAACCATTTCTGTGTGCCCCCTCCCATTCGCACGCTTCCCCTTCACACAGCCCTTGCATTCTGCATCTCGCATCTCAACCTCTCTTCCTATCTCTTGTATATTTTCTCCAGTTCTAGCTGCTCCATTACTTGTTTGTGTGTTTCCCCCTTCACAAAGTTTGGCCACGCAGCTACCTGCCAGAATATTTACGCAACTCTAAATGACACGCATCCTATATTATCATGCCTTTGTCATAATCTTCGTCCTGATCTTCGTCCGAACCATTCCGCGTCATTCCGAAGCACTCCGCGTCCTCGGATGCTTTCTCAGATCATGTGCATTACGCGGTTAGGATCCGCTCTGGTGTTCCTATATCTAGCCTCGTCTTTCATTGAACCGACAATCTGTGAATCTGTAATTCTGAACTTCGATATTCACTTCCGCGCTACTCTGGGTTTCCACCCATAACACCTAGTATTCATAGCACTTTCCTAGGCAACAGCTTCCGCCGTCCAGGATTTTTTTTTTCTGGGGGGGGGGAAGGAGGGATGGCTCCAGGGCACGGAGCTGCACATCGGTTGTCCTGCAGCTAGATATGATTAGCTGCAACAACTATGATAGCGTGTGCGCACCATCGCCACTCGATCCCTGCCTTCGGACGGCCAGGATGGACCGTATCCTCCCTCCCCCGGGGAACGGACAGATTTTGCTGTCACGTGGGTCTCTGGAGTTCGTCACTGTTCAACCTCGGTTGTCTTTGGTGTGGCAACTGACGTTATCGACATGCGGCGAAGACAATTTCGAGCGTGGCGGCATGATTCACCGATTCGACGGTGAAAAGGGCGAAGAAATTTGTAGCTGGGCGTCACGGTATTCGGTGTTTCCGGCGGGGGGCATGCAAGTGAAGACGAGCTTCGGATACTGTTCAGCAACGTGGCGTTGGAGTTTCCGGCACTACCAAGGATCGCACTGTAGCACACGTGGGGCTCAGGCACGGAGGAAGTTCGAGTACATTTATTTTACCTTACATTCCACATCACTGACCGAGCCGCGGCGAATATTAATGTGGAAGGCTACTCTACCAGGCAAAATTGGATTGTATAGTGGAAGCGAACAGTACCCGTTGGATGCATGTGAGTAAATGCGAGTGGCAAGGGTTGTCTCTAGCAAAAGAGACCACGTTACCGTCAAGTTCGTTAGTTTCGCTAACGCGTTTCATCAAATGTCCCGTTTCAAAAGTGCCACATAGACGCCCGAATCCAAATGAGGCAAAAAGTAGAAAAGACACAACCGGATGTTGAAACTATACATTGAAACCCAGCTCCCAAAAATGAAGCACGTTATCATACATCACCCCGCTAAACCCACAATTAAAGCACGATATCCTTCAACACCATGCAAAACCCATTCTTCTCGCATATCAGCCACTAGTAGATGCCTCCTTCTCCCTGCCCACACCGACAGAGCGAACAAACTCATTCCTTGCTAGGCACGGAGCAATCACAGACCCCATACACAGACCGACCACACCATGACTCCGCACTCGATGTCATCACTCAGGTATATGCGAAACACCAGAGGTAGGGCGGGAATTGGATGAACATATATTTTTCAGAAGTGGCGAGGCCACTCCCCGTCGACGGCGAATCCCTCCATCAGGTCCGCCGCCGGGATAGTGCGAGGTGGCGAGACTGCCGTGTCCTCCAACTCCCTCCTAGTACCGAGGGGCTCAGGGGAGGGGGGGAGGTTGAGGTCAAGATCCTCGCGTGAGACCCTCTCCAGCCGATTGAGCACGAGTGGTTTGCGAATGTCGAGCAACTCCTTGAGCTTAGAAGGCTTGGTTCCGGTCGCATGTGCAAAACTGACGAGGTCGTCGGTTACGAACCGTGCCACACGGCGGTCGACGCGGCTCTGTCGATGCAGCTCGATATAGAAAGGTTGCTCCCCATTGGGGCCGGGGCGCGGCGGTGCAAATGAGAGGGGATCGACCCCATCGATTTCGCACGTGGGGTGAAGGTCCTCCACCCCGACGAATTCTGCTGCAGTCATAGCTTGCGCACCCAGCAGCAGGTGTTCGATATCGTCCCTGACGAGCGCGATGAACTCCGCAGCATCAGACGGGTCAGATGACTCATACGTCCTGTGAGGCAGCAGAGAGAGCCAGGATCGTGGCAAGATCTTGGCGTGCCACCAGCACCGCATCACCGTGGCGGGGTCGACGCTGGCCTACGATTCCGCCAGCCTGATGACGACCTCGCTTGGCTTAGGCTTCATGCGAAGAGCGGCGATGGCCGCCTCCCACGTCTCCAGTAGGTTTTCCAGCTGGCCAAACCTGTATTTCGCCTTCAAGGAGGTGATCACGCCTGATCTAGTGGCTGGATGCGCGACGTGGTGTTTGGGGGAAGGTACACCAGACGGACACTGCTCAGTTTCCGCGTGCGGAAACCGAACAGGTCCTCTGTCAGCAGATTGTGGCTGGAAGTGTTGTTAGCATATAACTATCTGTCTTCCTTCTGTTAATGCACCCGCGTTGACAATCCGCGGTGAACCCTTGAGTTCATGGGGGGAAGGGAGTGGGGAGTCGGGGGGGGGGACAATCTGCGAACCAGTTAGTTTCAACTGTCTGTAAGGAAGAAGCAATATGCTCACACTGATGGGCCTGGTACACAACATACCATGGCTCACCTCGCTAGTCATCCAAGCGTTGCAGTTGTAGCGCCAGTGACAGTACCGGTCCAGGCTAAAACCTGTCGCCGCAAAGTAACGAGGGCGGCGGACACGCGAAATAATGATAGGCTTGTACATGTGACTGCCATCCGCATTACACATCAACGCGACCGTGTACCTCTCTTTGTGCGTTTTCATGCCCTCAAGGCTCTCCTCCTCCCATGTCTTGCGCGGAATTGCAGCGATGAAGAGCAAGGTCTTGTCAAAGTTGTACGGGTCTTTAGGAGTGACGCCCAAGTGCTCGATGAGACGAGGCATTATCGTGCGGGCGTGCTCGACAGCTGCCTTATCCGCGTCCGCCGCCTCGCCCTTGAGAGTAAGGGATCGAAACCCCATACGTCGCAGAGCCTTGTGGACCCAACTAATGGAGGCGCTGAAATTAGGGCCGAGGCCCAGCTCATGTGCCAAATGCTGACCCTTGTGCTGGATGAGGGAGAGTGTAAGGGGAACACCAGTAGGGGCAGCAGAGCGAATCCAACTCTTGAGGCGTGACTCGAGATCAGGGTGATGCCTGAGCACTGACAGACCCTTTCGTTTACTTCGACGCTGACGATACGCCATTTGCGACGGTCCTTTAAAGTCACCGTCCAAGTATAGAGGATTGACAAAACAGGCTTGGGGGGGGATCTAGGTTGATTGGCTGGCGAAAATCTGGTATCCCAGGATAGGGTGCGAACTCACGACGGGAATTGACAGAATATGAAATTTTGCCAAATGCTTCCGCGCGCACAACACACGCCAACCTACCCGCTGTGGGGTACATGTGCCGCAACAAACACCCCCAGCGAGTGCACGGCTAATCACGAAACGCCATGGGACCACAATCGCCAACTAGGGGAAAGATTCGGAGGGCGATGTAAAAAAAACTCGATGACGCCAGCACTGTAGTGTGACGAGGAGGGAATGGACGTCTGCCTATGAGCGACAGCCCTTACAAAGTGGGAAAACGATGCCGATAGGCGCACAGCTTGCGTGTGCGACAAAAAACTCTCCACCGACAGACTCCAAATGGTTGGCGAATAGCGAAACCAACCTGCTCACGGCCCAGCGAGAGTGCCAGGCACAAACAGAATCGTACACATCTCGATGACCAATCAAAGAGGATATAACTCCAGGTGCTTGGGAGAAACAACCACAGATATAAACAATACAAGAATCCCATCCCGACCAAACTCACAGCCACATCAAAGCCTGAAAAAAAACCAACCAAGTAGAGTACTAGCCACGCACGCTAAGGTAGGCCAGACAATGGCGTCGTAGGCACAAGAGCCCAGCCAAGGTAGTCAGTAGCGCACATAGGGTGTGAATGAACGTGTCAGCTACGGCGGTCAGAGCACCAAACTTCCAGGAATCGCCCTGGGATATGCAATCCAGGGCGTAGAATACGGGAATGGAGCATGGCTCGACCGCAGTAGGTTTGGTGGAACCAATCAACACGTGCCCCTCTATAAGGCCTCTCTTGGGGTGCAACGCAAGAAGCAACATGGCCGGAGGCGATTGGGAGAAAAGGGTGAAGGATATCGTAGAGAACAAAGACACTAGGAACCTAGCAATCTCCAAGAATATGCAACTTCCAATCCTCTTTTTACGATGCGGCTTGATAGCCTTCATGGGCAACAAACAGACGGCGATGCTCGCTGAACTCGTGTATTTCTTGCTGATGGCGGGCGAGGAGGCAAAAGAAAAACTAACAGCTGCGGCCATCAAAGCGGGTACACGAGGATTTTTAGCGTGACCACGGTGCACGCTGCCTGCACGCCTGTCTAGTTTCATGTCCTAATGTGGGTACCGAGTGTGCCCTTTCCAGGCTCTGATGGCGCCCAGGCGAGTGCAATTGTGGAAGTGAGAATGTCCGCCTACGGGAAAGATTTCGAAAGGAGCGCCAAGGGAATGCCCCATGATGTTAGAGAGTGGCTGCCGCAGCCCATTGAAGGGCTCAAGTATGGCTTTCCAAAATGCACTGTAGACCGCGAAGGGAAAGCGAAGAAGGAGGGGAGGGTATTCACGTGGGGTGGTGCACGACGGGGCAAGACCTATGACGACATGCGAGAGGCGTGTACGTATTGCACACCGCAACGCCGAACACGACACCACAACCATTCTAAGCATCTCCTCTATACATTAGACCAGCCCCATGTGTATACTCTCCCACACAGTTGATAGGTTCCCCATGCATACATTCTTCCCTTATCTGAGTTCTTCCATATCCCACTTGTGCATATTGCTCAACCATAGCTCTCGGTGTACCTCAAGCAAGTGGGGCAAGCGCTGCCACCAGCCAGAGCGGAGAGGGCGAGCCGACAACCAGCCAAGCACGGGAGGGGCTAGACGTGGCCCAAACAGAGGTGCAAGTGAAGATTGTGATCGAGGGAGGAGAGGGTGAGAAAATGACCAGCCCAGCACGGGAGGGGCGAGACACGCCCGGGGTTGAGGAGTAGGTGGAGATCATTATCGAAGGAGGAGAGGGCCAGACCAGAAGCCAAGCCGAGCATGTGTCAGAACGCACCCCGGAGGCTCGGGGGAACACAACAGGGCAGCACAGGTATGCATGGTACAACAAATCATCATGGATATCCTCCAGACTTATGAGGGTGATATGGGTGATAGGTGTCACAGGATTGAATGTGTCGAGGAAAGGTTGCACTATCGATTGATACAAGGTGCTTATATTCTTCCAAAGTACATCAGGTAACCAGGTCTATCCTATCCCAAGGGAATAGACCCTTCTAGAAAATAGAATCACCCTGCGTATAGCCACGCGAGGCTATTGGCTTTAAGGGATTACGGCAGGATTACGCTGGATAGAGCATGCCAGTACATCCCAAGCTTGGTCGGCGAAGGCTGGTCGTGGGGTGGAGATTTCTTCCCCATCATTTTCTCCTGTTCGAAGTTGATTTTTCCGGAAGTTCGCGGCCACTTTCGGATCTTTCTATTTTTGCCAGCTAGATCCGCAATCACTGGCGAGTCTCGTTTTTTGTCTTCTGATTGGCAGAAGGATTTCTGCCACTACTGCGTGCCTGATACTCAGCGCGTGCGGCTTTCATTTTGTTGCAGTCGAAGATTCGATGACCCGGCACCCCGCAAAAATCACACGTGAAGTTGGTGTTTTTCGGACGTGGCCGCCCTTCGAACCTGTCGACTTCTATCGGGTCGGCGAACGTGGGGTGAGCCGAGCGGTTGCCCTGTCGCGTACTGCCGATGTGTGCCCGTCGTGTCCCAGCGTTGACCATGTCGAAGCGTTCCGCGACCGAAACGACGTCACTGTAGCTCGCGTAGTTTGTCGCTGCTTCTTGTCGTTTGACTTCAGTCTTCAGCCCGGCGAGGTATCACTGTACTTTTTCCCCTTCGGTCAGGTCGGGAATGCGGTTATAAAATTCTTCCATCTGCTGCGTGTTAGAAATAGACTGCAAATACCACTTTTGTATTTGTACTTTTATATCCTAGTTCAGGTTATGAATGTTCTAGTGGGTTGGGGTGTACTCACAAATCCCAACCTCACCCAATTGTGATCCCCCCAATCTCCAATTACCCAATTGGAGATTCCGGAGATCCCAATGGGGATTCCCTCCAATTCCCCCTTCATCCATTCACTCTCACCTTGCCATGTACTTATAGAGCCTTGGGCTCCTTACCTAATCAATCATTTCAAGTCTATTTCTTACATGGTATCAGAGCGACCTATCCGCACACGCGGATCAAGGTCCAACTCTTAACGTGCCCACGCTACACGCACTTCATCGTCGCGACATTCGTTTCGAGTCGTCGGAATTTCGACATGCTCCACTGTGCAGTCGCACCTCTCATCGTCGACCGCCTTCGCGCTCGACCTCGTCGAATTTCTCATCTCTGAAGCGTTCACGCTTCTCATCGTCGATTTCCTCCTCGGTTCTCCTTGGTCGAATCTCAATTTCGACCATCTCTTAAAACTCATTCTCGAGTTTCCCCTCAGACCCCGCCAGAATAGGCGAACTCCCCTCGCGAAATCGCCTCCACGAACGTCTCGCGTCAAGCAAGAGCAGGTACACAGGTTGAAGCGGAGCGGAGCTGGTTGCGGAGCTGGTTGCGGAGCTGGTTGCGGAGCTGGTTGCGGAGCTAGTTGCGGAGATGTGTAGCTGCGGGACAGGGCCTGGGGGTGTGTAGGGGGGTGTGTGGGTCCGGGGTTAGACATAGGCTCAGATTCAGTTTCAAGTCTGCGTTTTAACGAATTTTCGCCGACGCCATTTCCTACTTAGCGGCATTTTGATGAAGCCGTCAGAGTGATTTTCAGCAATTCTCATCGACCAATTTCCAGAAGTGCCGCGCTGCACACGGACAATGGCTTACTCAACCACTTCACTCGCCAACCCGATCCTCCTCCTTCGTCTCGAGCCGGACGGTACATGCTCCAACTACAAGGCTTGGCGCTATGGTGTCGACACGCACCTCCTCAGTCGCAAGGTGAAGGGGCTGAGCTCACCGACGTCCTTCTCAATATCGGTGACGGCAAAGAGCCTCCTAAACCCGAGAGGTCCGCCGATCCAGCTAATGCCGCCGCCGAAGCAGTTTATGCTGCTGCACTGCTCAAGTACAAGAATTGGGAGAAGGCCGATGGTGCGGTCATTAGTGTCTTCATGGGCACCACTCCTCCCGAACTCGTCGAAACCTACCACAATTACCCTGCCAACATAGTGTCGAAGCTGAAGCGCCCAGTGTATGGCCTCAAGCAGGCTCCTCGTGAGTGGACCAACAAGGTGAAGGAAGTCCTCCTCGCACTTGACTTCCATCCCTCTGCCTCAGATTCCAGTCTCTTCGTTCGTCACTCCTCCGAGCCCTTCTATATCCTCGTCTACGTCGACGACTTTATTCTAGCCGCCAGAGATCCAGCCGACATGGCAACTGTCCACTCTGCTCTCAGCTCCGCCCTTCTCATGAAGGATCTTGGTGACCTCAAGAACTACCTGGGGATGGAGATCACTCGTGACCGCCCGACTTGCACGATCACGCTCTTCCAGGAGTCCTACATCGACAACCTTCTCAAGCGGTTCGACATGGACTCCAGTAACTCTATCTCCACTCCACTCCCGCTACAGCATCAGCTCGTGGCCCCTGCAGTTCCTTCTCCTGACGCCTGCAAGGACCCGTACCCTGAGCTAGTCGGTTCACTCATGTATGCCATGATGTGCACTCGACCA
The DNA here is from genome assembly GCA_027943415.1 of Closterium sp. NIES-67. Lineage (NCBI taxonomy): Eukaryota > Viridiplantae > Streptophyta > Zygnematophyceae > Desmidiales > Closteriaceae > Closterium > Closterium sp. NIES-67. The sequence continues at coordinate 473,374 of BQMB01000549.1, read as the reverse complement.
GACTTGGCTTACCCGGTTAGTGTCCTCTCTCGGTACGTCTCCCCCGGATGCTACACTGCCTCGTATTGATCTGCAGCCAAGAGGGTCCTCCGCTATCTACAAGCCACCAAGTCTCACATCCTCACTCTTGGTGGTACCTCGACGATGGGGATTCCGGAGATCCCAATGGGGATTCCCTCCAATTCCCCCTTCATCCATTCACTCTCACCTTGCCATGTACTTATAGAGCCTTGGGCTCCTTTCCTAATGAATCATTTCAACTCTTTTTCTTACACTGCGTGTACTGTGCTACACTCCAGAACTGTCGATTGCAATATTTTTTTTCCCGAGCAAGGAAACCCGAATTTATCGGATCGAAACTTTTCAGTAGGTCGGTGTGGAGCGGCTGCCACGTGGCTTTACCGTGGATGAAGGTGCTGTTACCGCCGATCCACTTGAGTGCCGGTCCTCGCATCAGTGTCGCCGCGAGTCGTACGCATTGATCATCCCAAACTGGCGAGCTGCATCCGACGGCTGCAAAGTACATCTCCATGCCAGCGATCCATCTGCAGACGTCGGAATTTCGATCGCTCGGATCGAACGGCTCAGCTGGGCGCGGTTTTGCAGCCTCGAGAAATTGCTGCGACTGCTGCGTCGTCGCCGTTGTCGTTTCGTGTTGCGCGCGGCGAGTCGAGTTACTCGTTCGAACTCTTGTCGCCAAGCTTCGCGGTCGGCTCGCATCAAGATTGAGGATGTGAGACTTGGTGGCTTGTAGATAGCGGAGGACCCTCTTGGCTGCAGATCAATACGAGGCAGTGTAGCATCCGGGGGAGACGTACCGAGAGAGGACACTAACCGGGTAAGCCAAGTCTGGTCGAGTGCACATCATGGCATACATGAGTGAACCGACTAGCTCAGGGTACGGGTCCTTGCAGGCGTCAGGAGAAGGAAATGCAGGGGCCGTGAGCTGATGCTGTAGTGGGAGTGGAGTGGAGACAGAGTTACTGGAGTCCATGTTGAACCGCTTGAGAAGGTTGTCGATGTAGGACTCCTGGGAGAGCGTGATCGTGCAAGCCTGGCTGTCACCAGTGATCTCCATCCCCAGGTAGTTCTTGAGGTCACCAAGATCCTTCATGAGAAGGGCGGAGCTGAGAGCAGACTGGACAGCTGCCATGTCGGCTAGATCTCTGGTGGCTAGAATGAAGTCGTCGACGTAGACGAGGATGTAGAAGGGCTCGGAGGAGTGACGAACGAAGAGACTGGAATCTGAGGCAGAGGGATGGAAGTCAAGTGCGAGGAGGACATCCTTCACCTTGTTGTGCCACTCACGAGGAGCCTGCTTGAGGCCATACACTGGGCGCTTCAGCTTCCACACTGTGTTGGCAGGGTAAGTGCCAGGAAACCCCGGTGGGCGTTCCATGTGAACATCCTCCTTGAGCTGGCCTTGGAGAAAGGCGGAGGAGGCGTCCATGGACTTGATCTCGATGTTGCCGCGAGCGGCTATATCAAGAAGAGCGCGCACACTCGGGAGCTTGGCCGTGGGCGAGAAGGTTTCGTAGAAGTCGAGATACTCCTTCTAGATGAAACCCTTCGCCACGTATCGTGCCTTGAACAGTGGAGCTTTGCCTGGGAGTTGTTTGACTCGGAAGATCCATTTTCCACCGATGATGTTGACACCGGAAGGGGGAACAACATCGTCAAAGCTGTTGTTGCGAATGAATGCCTCGTTCTCCACATCCATTGCTGCCTTTCCACTCCTTCTTATAAGGCCCCGAGAGAGCTTCCTCTTTTGTGCGAGGAGTCGGAATGGTCGCGTTCTCGGTGAAGTTGAGGGAAGGGCAGTCAGTAATGTCCGGGAAGATGTGAGAGAGAAATTGGCAGACCCCGTGAAGGTCAAACAACTCCTCATGCCTGTCCTCCAGAAGTGCACGGGGGGGAATACGGATGGAGGGGACATCAACCCCGGCAGGAGGAGGCGGGGTGACCGAACACCGGATGGAGAAGGCGGCTGGTCCCCAGGCGAGAGGCGGAGCCGGTCCCTTGGAACGAGTGCGACTAGAGACCGGAGACGAAGGCGGCTGCGGTGGGACCAGAGGGACTGGGCGCCTCCGATAGGAGACTGGTGAGCCGGGCTCGACGCGCAGGGAAGGCGGAGCAAGAGGAGGTGCCGCTGCGGAGGATACTGGGGAGGCCGGGTGAGACACGCCGGACGGAGAAGGCCCCGGAGAAGGGGCAGCGGCCGGAGGTGGGGCATCAAAGTCTGCCCAAACAAGCGTCGGGGGAGGTGGAGGAGGCTTGCCCGTGGTCGCAGCGTGGAATGGGCGTGTCTCATCGAAGACGACATCACGGCTGCGAATCAGCTGTCTGGTGATTGGGTTGAGGAATAAGTAGTCTGGAGAATCGGAGTTGTGCCCCAGGTACATGCAGGTCTGGGTTTTGGGACCAAGCTTGCCACCTTGCTTCCTGCGCGTGTGGGGGCTTAGCAACACATACGCGGTACACCCCCAGACACGTAGAGATCGGGCGGAAGGCGTGACCCCAAGCCAGAGAGCGATAGGTGTGGTGTCGGGCCGGTGGGGATGCGCATAAAGATTGTAGAGGAGTGCCACATGGAAGAGGGCATATCCCCAGAGTGACCGTCATGCGTTGGCGTGACAAAGGAGGCAGCGAGCGATCTGAACCAAGGTGTGGTTGCGGCTCTCCGCAATGCCATTCTGCTGCGGGCTTTCGGGGAGCGTGAAGGTTTGCCGAATCCCTTGGGCCGCACAGAATTTATCGAGTTTGCCATTGCGAAATTCTCCCCCGCCATCAGAATGGAGGCACTTAAGAGGAGTGCCGAACGTGACTTGAGCCTGGCGCACCCACGCCATGATGACATCAGGTGCCTCCGCCTTGGTATGCAGGAGGTGCACAGAAACATACCGCGGGTGGTCATCGACTAGTGTAAGAAAGTACCGATGACCGCCTCGGGATGCGACTGGAGCTGGGCCCCAGACATCCATGTGCACTAGGTCTAGTGGAGCAGCTGCGACGGATGGGGAGGAAGGGTGCGGCTGCTGCCTGAGCTTGCTCTTGGTGCAGTCCAGGCAGGTGGGTGCAGGTGAGTCTGTTGGTGGAGGAAGCGCTGACGGGAGGCCAAGAAGAAGTTTCTTGGAAGCGATGTCGGCAAGTGTACGGAAGTTGGGGTGACCCAAGCGATGGTGATAGAGGATGGTTGGGTTGGCGAAGCTGCGACACGAACACGGAGTGGTGCTGGCAGCTTGCGCTTGGGAGAGGGTGGCGAGAGGTGCAGGTGAACGCAGCGTGTAGAGCTTGCTGCTGTTGAGTGTGAAGCGTGCTAGGAGCTTGTTGGACTTACGGTCGAAGAGGTCACAATGATCCGAGTGTGTTGGGAAGATCGCGTTGACGCGTGCCCGTTGGAGCTCGTATTGGGCCACGAGATTGTGGCGTAGAGTGGGAACACACATGCCAGTCACACTGCCCGAAGGAAAAGCTGGGCACGGAACTGTGGAGGAGCCCTTGGCGTGTGTTGTGAAACTGGAGTCTGCTCCAAGTAGATGGATTGGTGTCTCGTATGGCTTGAAGGAGTGTTCTTCCTATAGAACCGTGTGAGTGGCCCCACTGTCGAGGGTGAACTCTATTGTTAGAGAGGTGCTTTGTGAGCCAGGATACTGCGAAACCGTCTCATTAATCATGGCAGTGCCAGGGAACAACATGTTGAGGCGCACATCAGCAGGTGCAGCCACAGCAGCCTGCCCGGATTCGTGCGCTTCGACTTGATTGACTTGGCGAGGAGCACGATTGACCATCCAGCTTGGCGGCTTGGAGGCGGTCCCATTGACGGCATACCACTCGTCATCCTTCTTCTTAAAGCAGGAGGCAAGGGCGTGGTTGGTGCCGCCACACACTTGACCAGCACGAGGGCCGCGCTTGATGACGTAGGGACACGGGGGGAAGCGGTTGCGCTGGAATGGCGCCGAAGCGGCATAGGCTTGAGGCACGGGAGCGCGGATTGCATTGGCCTTGGCTTGAGCGCTGTTGTCCTTTTCGGCAGAAAGGAGCACGGATGAGACCTTGGCAAATGTGAGGTCTGCAGGAGCAAGGCCCAAGAGCATCTTGCGTGTGACTTCGTAAGCCGGAGTGAGGCCGACTAGGAGAGTGGCTGCAGGGGCTTGCTCGGGGAAGACTATCCCCAACTATTTGAGTTCACCATGAATGGACTGCACCTTGGTGACATAGTCCGCCATGCCTGGCGAGTCCTCGAGCCGCACTTGGAACATGCTCTGGATGAGTATAGCAACTCCCACTGCAGTCTTGTTCAGGAAGCGATCTTCGAGGTAGAGCCAAATGGCGTTGGCAGACGGGTAGTTGTGGTAGGTTTCGACGAGTTCGGGAGGAGTGGTGCCCATGAAGACACTAATGACCGCACCATCGGCCTTCTCCCAATTCTTGTACTTGAGCAGTGCAGCAGCATAAACTGCTTCGGCGGCGGCATTAGCTGGATCGGCGGACCTCTCGGGTTTAGGAGGCTCTTTGCCGTCACCGATGTTGAGAAGGACGTCGGTGAGCTCGAGCCCCTTCACCTCGCGACTAAGGAGGTGCTTGTCGACACCATAGCGCCAAGCCTTGCAGTTGGAGCATGTGCCGTCCGGCTCGAGACGAAGGAGCGGGATCGGGTTGGCGAGTGAAGTGGTTGAGTAAGCCATTGTCAGTGTGCAGCGCGGCACTTCTGGAAATTGGTCGACGAGAATTGCTGAAAATCACTCTGACGGCTTTATCAAAATGCCACTAAGTAGGAAATGGCGTCGGCGAAAAATTGTTAAAACGCCAACTCGAAACTGAATCTGAGCCTATGTCTAACCCCGGACCCACACACCCCCCCCCACACCCCTAGGCCCTGTCCCGCAGCTACACAGCTCTGCAACCAGCTCCGCAACCAGCTCCGCTCCGCTTCAACCTGTGTACCTGCTCTTGCTTGACGTGAGACGTTCGTGGAGGCGATTTCGCAAGGGGAGTTCGCCTATTCTGGCGGGGTCTGAGGGGAAACTCGAGAATGAGTTTGAAGAGATGGTCGAAATTGAGATTCGACCAAGAAGAACCGAGGAGGAAATCGACGATGAGAAGCGTGAACGCTTCAGAGATGAGAAATTCGACGAGGTCGAGCGCGAAGGCGGTCGACGATGAGAGGCGCCACTGCAGAGTGGAGCACGTCGAAATTCCGACGACTCGAAACGAATGTCGCGACGATGAAGTGCGCGTAGCGCGGGCACGTTAAGATTAGGACCATGATCCGCGTGTGCGGATTGGTCGCTCTGATACCATGTAAGAAATAGAGTTGAAATGATTGATTAGGTAAGGAGCCCAAGGCTCTATAAGTACATGGCAAGGTGAGAGTGAATGGATGAAGGGGGAATTGGAGGGAATCCCCATTGGGATCTCCGGAATCTCCAATTGGGTAATTGGAGATTGGGGGGATCACAATTGGGTGAGGTTGGGATTTGTGAGTACACCCCAACCCACTAGAACATTCATAACCTAAACTAGGATATAAAAGTACAAATACAAAAATGGTATTTGCAGTCTATTTCTAACAATTCGACCAAGTTTGACGGTTACGATCGACCGCGATTGTTTCGACGTGTTTCAACCGTCAGATGCAGTTACTCGATGAAACTCGAGATTCTCATCAGTGGTGGCTTCACTACGAGGAGATTCATTTGGAGTTTCATTGTTTTGTTTATTCGTGTACTTAACTTGAAGGGGGGAGAGTGCAAGGAATTAGTAATTCCTTACTGAGGCGCACTGCTAGCGGGTATACCGAACGTACACGGCACCGGGCTAGGCCCTAGTTCTGTCACCGTACACGCTACACCGAACCATTCCGCGTCATTCCGAAGCGCTCCGCGTCCTTGGATGCTTTCTCCGAACCTATGCATTACGCAGTTATGATTCGCTCTGGTGTTCCTATATCTAGCCTCGTCTTTCATTGTACCGACAATCTGTGAATCTGTAATTCTGAACTTCGATATTCACTTCCGCGCTACTCTGGGTTTCCACCCATAACAAGGTTCGTGAAACTGTAACCAAACAAGCATTGTTTGGACAAGGGAGTGGGCCACCTGGACAGCTCGCCTTGGCATTCTATTGGCTGCCCGCAGGATCGCAACAGCCCATGTGGCGCATCCCAATGGATTGCCCGAAGTCCTCACTACAGGGAGCTTGTGTTTTTCTTTGTAGATGCCACATCGAGGTACACATGTCTGTAAACGCTGCGAGTCCTATGTAAACTGGGCTCTAGAAATGCGCACGTCAGTATAAACGTAGCATGCACATTATGCGTTTGAAAAAGGGCTGAAAGGAGACGGGTGCTTCATTATCATCACGCCATGAATCTTGTTATCGGCATGCACCAAACTGTGTGAACCCTCCACATCGTACAGTGCTATAAAAAGAGAATATTCTGTCCGTCACACAAGAGACGGCTACGGTGGCAGCCGCCTAGGCCTGGTCACGCAGGCTACACGTCCTCAACTTGGATGAGGATGACCCCAGAGCGGGAAAAATCCTACGAGTTCTCCTGCTCCACGAAGTTGGGGGCTTTAGTAGGGTCGGGGATAGCGATGGCAGCCTTAGCCCAAGCAGTCACCTGGCCGAGGTACACTCCCGTGAGCTCGGCCCCATTGATGGCACTGTGCTTCAGGTCTTGGTTATCGTGGAGGATGCGATGCCCGACTTGCAGGAGTGGGTTGGGAGGCATGAATTAGACTAAAGGGAGGAGGCGCACACATGGGGAAAAAACCCACAAATACCGGCATTTGCACTCACCACCATCAGAAAGTAGGCAATGTGGTAGAGAGGAACCACTACCGGAGCGGGTTTGTAGCGGAACAAGGCAGCCTTGATGGCTGCCTCAAACACTGCGTGCACGAAAGGCAAGCCCCCTTTTGCCCTGGGGACCTGATGTCGTGTTAGGAGGCCATGGCTCTCTTCGTCTGCCAAAGCACCACAAGGGGGGTGGGGGCGTGGGAGGCAGATGAGCAATGGGAACACGGCGTATGATACCACCAGGCCCTGCCCGCCGTGCTTCAGATGCCCCAACGTACCTGGTGCATAGTCCTTGTTCTTGAAGTCCTCGAAGGTCGTTGGGTCGCCGCGTACGATGGGCTGTCAAGCGCGCGTATGGCGGGGGATCACGAAGGGCAAACCAAAGGAGAGGAACACCCACACCCTGGCCTGCTCCAGCATGTTGGCCCATAGCACCTGAAACCGCCTTCAGAAGAACTTGCGCCACACTGGATCGTTGCGCATAGTCATGTGAATCTGGGAGAGCTGTTCCTCGGTGTGCATACAGAGCTTCTCCAACATCGCCCTCTCCACAGCCTCGTCTGCGGGCCACATGGTCATCCAGCGTGACGAAGTGTTGAAAACCAGGCTCACGATCACATCAGTCACGAGGCCCTGAGGGAAAGGCGAAAAGCGGCGTGGGCAGCGGTGCAAGGCAGGGACACAGGGTGAGGTGCAAGGCAGGGAAACAGGGTGAGGTGCGAGGCAGGGACACAGGGTGAGGTGCATGGCAGGGAAACAGGGTGAGGTGCAGGGCAGGGGCATAGAGTGACGTGCAAGGCAGGGAAACAGGGTGAGTTGCGAGGCAGGGATACAGGGTGAGGTGCAGGGCAGGGAAACAGGGTGAGGTGCAGGGCAGGGACACAGAGTGAGGTTCTGGGCGAGATTCTGGGCTGAGGAAGCAGGGTGAGATTCCGAGATGGGGAAACAGGGTGAGATTCTGAGATGGGGAAACAGGGTGAGATTCTGGGCTGGGGAAGCAAGGTGGGATCCTGAGCTGGAGAAACAGGGTGAGATACTGGTCTGGGGAAGCAGGTTGGGTTGCAGAGCGGGGAAAACTGGGTGGGCTGCAGGGCAGGGAAACATGGTGAGGTGCAAGGCAGGGAAACAGGGTGAGGTGCAAGGCAGGGAAGCAGGGTGAGATGTAAGGCAGGGAAACAGGGTGAGATGCAAGGTAGGGAAAGGCACTAACTTTGAACCCATCGTGCATGTCCGGAATCTTGGCCAAAGCTCTAATGAGGCACCGTGCCCACGTCAACTGGTTAGGAGTCATGTCACTGTGTTCGTCTCCCGCACACGGCATTCCGCAAAAATGGCGCGCACACCTGCCATTGAGAGCGGCCGTGTCTCCCTTGGCCTACCGCCCGGACTCGCCCGGACGCCCTCCCCCCCACCAGCAGTATCAATGAGAACCTCGCCTACAGCCCCTCCCACGGCATGGCTTGACTCCCGATCCTTGTGATTGCGTGCCTCCTGTTGGTTAGAGAAGGCTATAAGCAGATGATTCAATGGCTCCTTGGAAATTTCTGCAGCACTTCGTTATGACGCCCAGAAAACTCGCGACCTTCGAAAAGCTATATCCAAAACTCCAATCGGTGAAACGATCTGAAAATCGGATATGTTGTCAGCAGCGTCAGATTTCCTCTGAAAGTTGAATCACTCGATTCCGTAGCTTAACGAGCGAGCTATGACGTTTGGCGCACTGGGGGGTAATCTGCCCTAGGAGAAGTTGACAATCCTCAGAGTCACTATGATTGAAGCTTACAAGTTCAGAGGCATGATAGAAAAGGCATTGAAGCATAGTTTGAAGGTGGGGTAGGAAGGGAAGGATGAAAGGGAAGGACCCTGGAGGCCCTTGGTCAAGAACATGACAAGAGTCAAAGTCTTGACTCCCCATCCTCAGGTTCAGCCAGCCTGGCAAGACAAAATTCACACTGTACCAGGTTGGCCTCCAAACCCCAAATGCTGCAGCTGCAGGGTGGGGACAAGAGTCCCACACATGCTGGTCCCTCCTCGTTATAGGGCTCTCCAACTTTGGTGTAGCAGCTGACAAGGACTTCCAATAAGTTGTAACAAATCCATTAAACATTTCTTCGTACCTTCTTCATATGTGCTCCGATTCCAACAATTCTTGGCTCGTTGGAATGTGCTCGATGTCATGCACAATCCAAGCACATCTGCACAAGCACAAGATGAACATGCAAAGAGATGCAAACCCAACAAACCATACAAACAATGTAGCACACAAAACACATGCAACGAAATGATGCGAACAGACGACAGGATGACGTGCAAACGAATATGCACCAACAGTATCAATGAGAACCTCGCCCACAGCCCCTCCCACGGCATGGCTTGACTCCCGATCCTTGTGATTGCGTGCCTCCATCTCTCAAAGCTGGCTTTCCAGGGCCACTTTCTCTCATTCCATCTCGCGAATCCGATCCTGGGTGGACACCAGGTCCTGCAGCATTGGACGGCCCACCCAGCCATTACCGTGAGCGGACGCATGCTCCACGTCATCGTCGCTGGCTTCGATGGGACATGATAGGCCTCGACCGCCGGCGTAGTCCGTTGCTGGCTCGTTATCCTGGCTTGTTCCAGCAGCGGCGTCGGTGGAGACGTCCCCAACAGACCTCATGCGAGGCATGTAACCTGGGATATGGGGCGGAGATGCAGGTAGGAACACTTAGGCGAAGGAGTAATCAGCCACAGAACCCCTCACACGCACCAATCCGCCACGACCACCACCTCTGGATGGGCCACCGGCGCTCTCTGGCGGCATGTTAAAAAAAACGGAGCGAGAGGCCACCATTACCTTCGGGAACGAACTCCTCGTATTGGCTCTGAGCCAGAGCACGCTGCCTTTGCGTGGCGTTCTCAGACGTGTGTCCCCTTCCCCCGATGCTTAGTGCCCGTGACATGCCGCGCCCGTTCACTCCACCTCTGCCTGTGAGCGTTTTCCCCACCAATGGCAAGTAGCGGGGCTGGATGAACTGCTGCAGTGACGCATAGATTTCCCCATCCATGTCGTACTCGTCCCGCTCCCATAGGGAGTGGTAACCACTCGTGGGTCGGCCAGGACGATGTTCCGCCTTAACAAAGACCTGCTGATATGCATGGGCATTCATCAACGGCACGCCTGAGTTTGGGTGTGCCATTGACTGCGGGTTCCCATAAACCCCTTGCGAGCAAAGCTCCTTGTGCTGTGACAACATTTGAATGCACAACACCGATTGGCTGGCCTTTATGCACCCCCGCAGTGGGCTCTGTGAAATGGGTTTGCCTTGGAAGGAGTGTGGGATGTTGGGGTGAGATTGTCTCAGCCTCATCACGATCGACGAACCCCCCCCCCCCCCTCCCCCCCCCCCCCCCCCGTTCTCGCCACGTGGCGGGTGTGGATGAGGCAAGATTATGCAAGCGTAGTCCTCCAGCCACGTGGCAAGCTCGGACAGAATTTCCGTGCCACTGAAACAGCCACTAGGCTGTTTGGAGTAGATAGTAGAGTTAGGAGGTATTCTTGGAAGAGTTGAAAGGTGAAAGTAGCAAGGTAGCTTTACTAGAGATCATATGATGGCTTCCAGTCAAGAAACACACCACTATATACAAGGAAAATGACTGAGGCGCCTCGAGAAGGTCGCCCAAGTCGCATCTCACCTTTGCTAAGCTAAGAACAGCAAAGCATAGGTAATGATTACATGCATACACACTTAGCCTTGCTGGAATTCCAGAAAGTAGCATGCATAGTCTAGGAATTAACTATTGCAGCCTAAACGAGTTTTCCTTGTACCGCTGTTGCTGATGACATTCATAGAAATGATGAGATATAGCTGTGTTGGTAGGAACCATAGCTGTAGTTGCTTTCCGCTAGGTGAGCTGTCGATTATTCTGCTGCGCTGATTGGCTGGCTTGCGTGCTCTCTGTAGTTGTTCCCAAGGTTGGAAACTCAGATTGACTGGTTGAACAATTCGAGGTTGGGTTCAGCATTCGAATTGCCCAAGGGTGTGTTCCGAAGTTGGGTTTCAACCTCATAATCAAATTGAGTTTAGTTGGCGAAATCGGGAGTGACGATTTCGCCTCCGTCTTGTTACACTACTCCCCTCCCCAGCAAGCACCGTCCTCGGTGCTTGGGCAGCTGCAAATTAGTTGGCAAGGGCACGTTGAGCATGCTGGAGGCTAGTCTCAGGAATCCAGAGGTTGTGAGAGGAATCATGACCATGCCACTTAAGAAGGAAGAAAGTACCATGAGTAGAGGTTTCATGAGAGAGTATTTTTTCAACTTAAAAAAGGTCAGGGCTTGGGGTGAACATTGGAGGACGTTGAGGTTGAGGAGTGAGAGGAAAATGGGCTGGTGGGAGATGATAAGGACAGAGTAGCTGTACATGGAAAACCGGATGGATGTTGATGTGTGGAGGTAGTTTCAAGCGATAGGTAACAGGAGAGAGGACTTGAGTGATGGGGAAAGGGCCAATGAAACGAGGAGCAAGTTTACGGGTAAGACCAGATTTAAGTAAGGGCAGATTTGCAGTTGAGAGAAGAACTTGGTCACCTTCATGAAACTTGATGTTGCAACGATGTTGATCAGCATACCGGATCATACGTGCTTGTGCTTTTAGCAAGGATGCTCGAGCTGCTGCAATAACCATCTCGCGAGTGGAAAGGAAGGAAGCTGCTGCTTGAGTGTCAGGAGTGCGGACAAGGGAGGCTGGTGTGCGAGGTTGCTGTCCTGTGGCGAGGAAGAAAGGAGTTTGGCCGGTGGCAAGATTCACTGTGCTGTTGTAGGAGAATTCGATGCAGGTGTATGTCCCAGTCATTCTGCCATGCATTCACACATGCACGAAGGGCATCTTCAAGGGTTCGATTCATTCTCTCTGTCTGCCCATCGGACTGAGGATGATAAGCAGTAGAGAGACGAATCTTGCTGCCCAATCATTGAAAGAGGGACTGCCAGAATCTGCCAACAAATCGCCAGTCACGGTCACTGATTAGGGCGCAAGGAATGCCATGAAGACGAACCACTTCCTTGAAGAAGAGATCCGCTACAGCTTCAGCAGTTGCATTAGTAGAAGTAGGAAGGAAGTGAGCCATCTTGCTGAGCTTGTCGACTACAGTAAGGATGTCGTTCTGATTGGAGGAGTTGCGAGGGAGATCGGTGATAAAGTCGAGTGTGACATGAGACCAGGGAAGTTGAGGTATCTCCAAGGGGTGTAGCAAGCCATAGGGTGCTGCGTTGTGAGCTTTGTTGCACTGACAAGTATGACAGCTGCGTACGTAGGAGCGGACGTCATGAGAGAGCTTGGGTCAGAAGAAATTTGCTGAGATGGCTGCAAGCATTTTGTCCACTCCAAAGTGTGCATTCTGTTCATGATGCTCGCGTAGCAGGAGGTAACACAAATTGACGTCGGCTGGAACGCAGATGACTTGGGAATAAGCCTTATACCAGAAAGGGAATTCATAGTAGGCAGATGAATCGTTACCAGCAAGATTGAGATAGAAAGGGTCACGCCGATACCCTTGAATGAACTTGCCGATGAAGCTTTCATCCCATGTAACACTGCCGATGGTGGTGAGCTGAGGTTGCGGAGACCAGGTTGTTAGAAATAGACTGCAAATACCACTTTTGTATTTGTACTTTTATATCCTAGTTTAGGTTATGAATGTTCTAGTGGGCTGGGGTGTACTCACAAATCCCAACCTCACCCAATTGTGATCCCCCCAATCTCCAATTACCCAATTGGAGATTCCGGAGATCCCAATGGGGATTCCCTCCAATTCCCCCTTCATCCATTCTCTCTCACCTTGCCATGTACTTATAGAGCCTTGGGCTCCTTACCTAATCAATCATTTTCAACTCTATTTCTTACATGGTATCAGAGCGACCTATCCGCACACGCAGATCCAGGTCCTAATCTTAACGTGCCCGCGCTACGCGCACTTCATCGTCGCGACAATCGTCTCGAGTCGTCGGAATTTCGACGTGCTCCACTCTGCAGTCGCGCCTCTCATCGTCGACCGCCTTCGCGCTCGACCTCGTTGAATTTCTCATCTCTGAAGCGTTCACGCTTCTCGTCGTCGATTTCCTCCTCGGTTCTCGTTGGTCGAATCTCAATTTCGACCATCTCTTAAAACTCGTTCTCGAGTTTCCCCTCCGACCCCGCCAGAATAGGCGAACTCCCCTCGCGAAATCGCCTCCACGAACGTCTCGCGTCAAGCAAGAGCAGGTACACAGGTTGAAGCGGAAAGGAGCTGGTTGCGGAGCTGGTTGCGGAGCTGGTTGCGGAGCTGGTTGCGGAGCTGTGTAGCTGCGGGACAGGGCCTGGGGGTGTGTGGGGGGGTGTGTGGGTCCGGGGTTAGACATAGGCTCAGATTCAGTTTCAAGTCGGCGTTTTAAGGAATTTTCGCCGACGCCATTTCCTACTTAGCGGCATTTTGATGAAGCCGTCAGAGTGATTTTCAGCAATTCTCGTTGACCAATTTCCAGAAGTGCCGCGCTGCACACCGACAATGGCTTACTCAACCACTTCACTCGCCAACCCGATCCCGCTCCTTCGTCTCGAGCCGGACGGTACATGCTCCAATTACAAGGCTTGGCGCTATGGTGTCGACAAGCACCTCCTCAGTCGCGAGGTGAAGGGGCTCGAGCTCACCGACGTCCTTCTCAACATCGGTGACGGCAAAGAGCCTCCTAAACCCGAGAGGTCCGCCGATCCAGGTAATGCCGCCGCCGAAGCAGTTTATGCTGCTGCACTGCTGAAGTACAAGAATTGGGAGAAGGCCGATGGTGCGGTCATTAGTGTCTTCATGGGCACCACTCCTCCCGAACTCGTTGAAACCTACCACAACTACCCGTCTGCCAACGCCATTTGGCTCTACCTCGAGGATCGCTTCCTGAACAAGACTGCTGTGGGAGTTGCTATACTCATCCCCAGCATGTTCCAAGTGCGGCTCGAGGACTCGCCAGGCATGGCGGACTATGTCACCAAGGTGCAGTCCATTCATGGTGAACTCAAACATTTGGGGATTGTCTTCCCCGAGCAAGCCCCTGCAGCCGCTCTCCTAGTCGGCCTCACTCCGGCATACGAAGTTACACGCAAGATGCTCTTGGGCCTTGCTCCTGCAGACCTCACATTTGCCAAGGTCTCATCCGCGCTCCTTTCTGCCGAAAAGGACAACAGCGCTCAAGCTAAGGCCAATGCAATCCGCGCTCCCGTGCCTCAAGCCTATGCCGCTTCGGCGCCATTCCAGCGCAACCGCTTCCCCCCGTGTCCCTATGTCATCAAGCGCGGCCCTCGTGCCGGCCAGGTGTGTGGCGGCACGAACCACGCACTTACCTCCTACTTCAAGAAAAAGGATGACGATTGGTATGCCGTCAATGGGACCGCCTCCAAGCCGCCAAGCTGGATGGTCAATCGTGCTCCTCGCAAGGTCAATCAAGTCGAAGCGGAGGAATCCGTGCAGGCTGCTGCAGCTCCCGCTGCTGATGTGCGCCTCCACATGTTGTTCCCTGGCACTGCCATGATTAATGAGACAATTTCGCAGTGTCCCGGCTCACAAAGCACCTCAGCTACAATAGAGTTCACCCTCGACAGTCGGGCCACTCACACGGTTCTCAAGGAAGAACACTCCTTCAAGCCATACGAGACACCAATCCATCTACTTGGAGCAGACTCCAGTTTCACAACACACGCCAAGGGCTCCTCCACAGTTCCGTGCCCAGCTTTTCCTTCGAACAGTGTGACTTGCATGTGTGTTTCCACACTACGCCACAATCTCGTGGCCCAACACGAGCTCCAACGGGCAGGCGTCACCACGATCTTCCCAGCACAGTCGGTGACCTCTTCGACCCTAAGTCCAACAAGCTCCTAGCACGCTTCACACTCAACAGCAGCAAGCTCTACATGCTGCGTTCACCTGCACCTCTCGCCGCCCTCTCCCAAGCGCAAGCTGCCAGCACCACTCCGTGTTCGTGTCGCAGCTTCGCCAACCCAACCATCCTCTAGCACAATCGCTTGGGTCACCCCAACTTCCGTACACTTGCCGACATCGCTTCCACGAAACTTCTTCTTGGCCTCCCGTCGGCGCTTCCTCCACCAACAGACTCGCCTGCACCCACCTGCCTGGACTGCACCAAGAGCAAGCTCAGGCAGCAGCCGCACCCTTCCTCACCATCCGTCGCAGCTGCTCCCCTGGACCTAGTGCACATGGATGTCTGGGGCCCAGCTCCTGTCGCATCCCGAGGCGGTCATCGGTACTTTCTTACACTAGTCGATGACCACTCGCGGTATGTTTCTGTGCACCTCCTGCATACCAAGGCGGAGGCACCTGATGTCATCATGGCGTGGGTGCGCCAGGCTCAAGTCACGTTCGGCAATCCTCTCAAGTGCCTCCATTCTGATGGCGGGGGAGAATTTCGCAATGGCAAACTCGATAACTTCTGTGCGGCCCAAGGGATTCGGCAAACCTTCACGCTCCCCGAAAGCCCGCAGCTGAACGGCATTGCAGAGAGCCGCAACCACACCTTGGTTCAGATCGCTCGCTGCCTCCTCAGTCACGCCAACGCACCACGGTCACTCTAGGGGATATGCCCTCTTCCATGCGGCACTCCTCTACAATCTTTATCCGCATCCCCACCGGCCAGCCACCACACCTACCGCTCTCTGGCTTGGGGTCACGCCTTCCGCCCGCTCTCTACGCGTCTGGGGGTGTACCGCGTATGTATTGCTAAGCCCCCACACGCGCAGGAAGCAAGGTGGCAAGCTTGGTCCCAAAACCCAGACCTGCATGTACCTGGGGCACAACTCCAACTCCCCAGACTACTTATTCCTCAACCCAATCACCAGACAGCTGATTCGCAGCCGTGATATCATCTTCGATGAGACACGCCCATTCCACTCTGCGACCACGGGCGAGCCTCCTCCACCTCCCCCGACGCTTGTTTGGGCAGACTTCGATGCCCCACCTCCGGCCGCTGCCCCTTCTCCGGGGCCTTCTCCGTCCGGCGTGTCTCACCCGGCCTCCCCAGTATCCTCCGCAGCGGCACCTCCTCCTGCTCCGCCTTCCCCGCGCGTCGAGCCCGGCTCACCAGTCTCCTATCGGAGGCGCCCATTCCCTCCGGTCCCACCGCAGCCGCCTTCGTCTCCGGTCTCTAGTCGCACTCGTTCCAAGGGACCGGCTCCGCCTCTCATTTGCAACAACAGCTTTGACGATGTTGTTCCCCCTTCCGGTGTCAACATCGTCGGCGAAAAATGGATCTTCCGAGTCAAACAACTCCCAGGCGAAGCTCCACTGTTCAAGGCACGATACGTGGCGAAGGGTTTCATCCAGAAGGAGTATCTCGACTTCTACGAAACCTTCTCGCCCACGGCCAAGCTCCCGACTGTGCGCGCTCTTCTTGATATAGCCGCTCGCGGCAACTTCGAGATCAAGTCCATGGACGCCTCCTCCGCCTTTCTCCAAGGCCAGCTCAAGGAGGATGTTCACATGGAACGCCCACCGGGGTTTCCTGGCACTTACCCTGCCAACACAGTGTGGAAGCTGAAGCGCCTAGTGTATGGCCTCAAGCAGGCTCCTCGTGAGTGGCACAACAAGGTGAAGGAAGTCCTCCTCGCACTTGACTTCCATCCCTCTGCCTCAGATTCCAGTCTCTTCGTTCGTCACTCCTCCGAGCCCTTCTACATCCTCGTCTACGTCGACGACTTCATTCTAGCCGCCAGAGATCCAGCCGACATGGCAGCTGTCCAGTCTGCTCTCAGCTCCGCCCTTCTCATGAAGGATCTTGGTGACCTCAAGAACTACCTGGGGATGGAGATCACTCGTGACCGCCAGGCTTGCACGATCACGCTCTCCCAGGAGTCCTACATCGACAACCTTCTCAAGCGGTTCGACATGGACTCCAGTAACTCTGTCTCCACTCCACTCCCACCACAGCATCAGCTCACGGCCCCTGCAATTCCTTCTCCTGACGCGTGCAAGGACCCGTACCCTGAGCTAGTCGGTTCACTCATGTATGCCATGATGTGCACTCGACCAGACATGGCTTACCCGGTTAGTGTCCTCTCTCGGTACGTCTCCCCCGGACGCTACACTGCCTCGCATTGGTCTGCAGCCAAGAGGGTCCTCCGCTATCTACAAGCCACCAAGTCTCACATCCTCAATCTTGATGCGAGCCGACCGCGAAGCTTAGCGACAAGAGTTCGAACGAGTAACTCGACTCGCCGCGCGCAACACGAAACGACAACGGCGACGACGCAGCAATCGCAGCAATTTCTCGAGGCTGCAAAACCGCGCCCAGCTGAGCCGTTCGATCCGAGCGATCGAAATTCCGACGTCTGCAGATGGATCGCTGGCATGGAGATGTACTTTGCAGCCGTCGGATGCAGCTCGCCAGATTGGGATGATCAATGCGTACGACTCGCGGCGACACTCATGCGAGGACCGGCACTCAAGTGGATCGGCGGTAACAGCACCTTCATCCACGGTAAAGCCACGTGGCAGCCGTTCCACACCGACCTACTGAAAAGTTTCGACCCGATAAATTCGGGTTTCCTTGCTCGGGAAAAAAAATATTGCAATCGACAATTCTGGAGTGTAGCACAGTACACGCAGTGTAAGAAATAGAGTTGAAATGATTCTTTAGGAAAGGAGCCCAAGGCTCTATAAGTACATGGCAAGGTGAGAGTGAATGGATGAAGGGGGAATTGGAGGGAATCCCCATTGGGATCTCCGGAATCCCCATCGTCGAGGTACCACCAAGAGTGAGGATGTGAGACTTGGTGGCTTGTAGATAGCGGAGGACCCTCTTGGCAGCAGACCAATGCGAGGCAGTGTAGCGTCCGGGGGAGACGTACCGAGAGAGGACACTAACCGGGTAAGCCATGTCTGGTCGAGTGCACATCATGGCATACATGAGTGAACCGACTAGCTCAGGGTACGGGTCCTTGCAGGCGTTAGGAGAAGGAACTGGAGGGGCCGTGAGCTGATGCTGTAGTGGGAGTGGAGTGGAGACAGAGTTACTGGAGTCCATGTCGAACCGCTTGAGAAGGTTGTCGATGTAGGACTCCTGGGAGAGCGTGATCGTGCAAGCCTGGCGGTCACGAGTGATCTCCATCCCCAGGTAGTTCTTGAGGTCACCAAGATCCTTCATGAGAAGGGCGGAGCTGAGAGCAGACTGGACAGCTGCCATGTCGGCTGGATCTCTGGCGGCTAGAATGAAGTCGTCGACGTAGACGAGGATGTAGAAGGGCTCGGAGGAGTGACGAACGAAGAGACTGGAATCTGAGGCAGAGGGATGGAAGTCAAGTGCGAGGAGGACTTCCTTCACCTTGTTGTGCCACTCACGAGGAGCCTGCTTGAGGCCATACACTAGGCGCTTCAGCTTCCACACTGTGTTGGCAGGGTAAGTGCCAGGAAACCCCGGTGGGCGTTCCATGTGAACATCCTCCTTGAGCTGGCCTTGGAGAAAGGCGGAGGAGGCGTCCATGGACTTGATCTCGAAGTTGCCGCGAGCGGCTATATCAAGAAGAGCGCGCACAGTCGGGAGCTTGGCCGTGGGCGAGAAGGTTTCGTAGAAGTCGAGATACTCCTTCTGGATGAAACCCTTCGCCACGTATCGTGCCTTGAACAGTGGAGCTTCGCCTGGGAGTTGTTTGACTCGGAAGATCCATTTTCCACCGACGATGTTGACACCGGAAGGGGGAACAACATCGTCAAAGCTGTTGTTGCGAATGAACGCCTCGTTCTCCACATCCATTGCTGCCTTCCACTCCTTCTTATAAGGCCCCGAGAGAGCTTCCTCTTTTGTGCGAGGAGTCGGAATGGTCGCGTTCTCGGTGAAGTTGAGGGAAGGGCAGTCAGTAATGTCCGGGAAGATGTGAGAGAGAAATTGGCAGACCGCGTGAAGGTCAAACAGCTCCTCATGCCTGTCCTCCAGAAGTGCACGGGGGGGAATACGGATGGAGGGGACATCACCCCCGGCAGGAGGAGGCGGGGTGACCGAACACCGGATGGAGAAGGCGGCTGGTCCCCAAGCGAGAGGCGGAGCCGATCCCTTGGAACGAGTGCGACTAGAGACCGGAGACGAAGGCGGCTGCGGTGGGACCGGAGGGACTGGGCGCCTCCGATAGGAGACTGGTGAGCCGGGCTCGACGCGCGGGGAAGGCGGAGCAGGAGGAGGTGCCGCTGCGGAGGATACTGGGGAGGCCGGGTGAGACACGCCGGACGGAGAAGGCCCCGGAGAAGGGGCAGCGGCCGGAGATGGGGCATCGAAGTCTGCCCAAACAAGCGTCGGGGGAGGTGGAGGAGGCTCGCCCGTGGTCGCAGAGTGGAATGGGCGTGTCTCATCGAAGATGACATCACGGCTGCGAATCAGCTGTCTGGTGATTGGGTTGAGGAATAAGTAGTCTGGGGAGTTGGAGTTGTGCCCCAGGTACATGCAGGTCTGGGTTTTGGGACCAAGCTTGCCACCTTGCTTCCTGCGCGTGTGGGGGCTTAGCAATACATACGCGGTACACCCCCAGACGCGTAGAGAGCGGGCGGAAGGCGTGACCCCAAGCCAGAGAGCGGTAGGTGTGGTGGCTGGCCGGTGGGGATGCGGATAAAGATTGTAGAGGAGTGCCGCATGGAAGAGGGCATATCCCCTAGAGTGACCGTGGTGCGTTGGCGTGACTGAGGAGGCAGCGAGCGATCTGAACCAAGGTGTGGTTGCGGCTCTCTGCAATGCCGTTCAGCTGCGGGCTTTCGGGGAGCGTGAAGGTTTGCCGAATCCCTTGGGCCGCACAGAAGTTATCGAGTTCGCCATTGCGAAATTCTCCCCCACCATCAGAATGGAGGCACTTCAGAGGAGTGCCAAACGTGACTTGAGCCTGGCGCACCCACGCCATGATGACATCAGGTGCCTCCGCCTTGGTATGCAGGAGGTGCACAGAAACATACCGCGAGTGGTCATCGACTAGTGTAAGAAAGTACCGATGACCGCCTCGGGATGCGACAGGAGCTGGGCCCCAGACATCCATGTGCACTAGGTCCAGCAGAGCAGCTGCGACGGATGGGGAGGAAGGGTGCGGCTGCTGCCTGAGCTTGCTCTTGGTGCAGTCCAGGCAGGTGGGTGCAGGCGAGTCTGTTGGTGTCACAGGATCGAATGTCCCGAGGAAAGGTTTGCTCAATCTTCCACTATCAATCAGTACAAGGTGCTTTTATACTTCCAGAATACATCAAGTTACCAGGCTTATCCTATCCAAAGGGAATAGACCCTTCTAGAAATAGAATCACCATGCGTATAGCCACGCGAGGCTATTGGCTTTAAGGGATTACGGCCGGATTACGCTAGATATAGCGCGCCAGTACATCCCGAGCCTAGTCGGTGATATAATTTTAATAACAGGATAAACCAAAGGATAATGGAAAATGAGGAATAGGAAACCAAATGAGATGTTATAAAGACCAAATGAATGAAATAGAAAGGAAATATGGAAAAGGGAAAATAGTGTAACGGGGTCGTACTCTCATACTTCCCCCCCTCAAAGCTGGGTGGTAGAAGTTGTTAGAATATACCATGCTATGCTAGTTGTGTTTATTGTGTTTACATCCCTAGTTGGGTGTACACCTGTGTTGGGGTGTCAATCCAACCCAATTGTGGTTGGAGCCCCCAAACACAAGGACCACAATTATGGGGGCACCACAAGTGGGTTGCCTAAGCCACTTGTGGTCCACCATACTTGAACCACCTCCCACTTGTGGTCAACCACATTTGGACGGATCCTCCCTCCCTTGTGATTGGTCCTAACCCCCCCTTCCCTTCCAACCTTCCCTTCCTAGCTCATCTCTCTCTTCCTATGTAATGCCTTTGCTTGATCAATAAACTCAACATTTCTGTTTCTAACAGAAGTAACACCCTGCTTGACAAGGTAGTCGCGAAGAGGACGACAGGCGTTACCCATGTCGGATTCAGGGTTACAGCCTCAGGAGGATCACAACCCTTCCAGCAAAGAAGAAGCTCCAGAGTGCCAGTCTGACGATGACGGTGTCCAAGCACGTAGTTGTCCCATGGCGTGGATGAACACCGGCGGCGACGGTGGTTGGCATTCCTTGTAGAGCGTGTTTGGTCTTGATAGGGTTTAAAAAGCTGGTATGGAAGGTGTTATGGATCTTCCAAGTGGCTGGTAGGCGGAAGCGGAATGTGACTGAAGTGACCTTTGCTTCAACGATGATAGACCCGCAGAAGCAAGGTTGAAGCTTGGATGGAAGATGGCTGATGTCGAGATTATGGTGTGGATAACTGTGGTGATGAGTAGCTAGGTGCTTCTGCTGCTGTTGGATGTCCAAGTGGTGTGTCCGGTGTTAGAGCTGATGGACAAAGGTGATGAAATGGATTTGTCGGTTGTTGTGGTGTGAGCTGGTTGCAACTGTAGGTGGTGCGCGGATGGCGTTGATCGTAATCGAGATGTTGTAGCGGAAGAGTAGATGTACTGTCCCTTCGGTGGGTGCTCTAGCTGGCACACTATAGCATGCGTTGAGTCTCGGGTAGCACATCCCGCTGTTACTCGCATCCCGTCCACGTGTGAAGATCACGAAGTGTTGGTGGTATGGCAGTCGTGCCATAGTACTGATTCTTTCGCTGTGTTGTATCCGATACATGCAGCTTCTGTCGAATGATGGTCCATGCCGTAGTGTTGTCTCGAATCGTACCCACTCGGCATCGTAGTGCTGCGGGATGGAGAGAAGAATCACTAGTAGTAACCCTGTCCACCACGCGGTCTGCTAGTCACACTGCCTTGAGTACAACAGCGCATGCAAAGTGCTGCTCAGCGTATCCCTTGTGTTCAGAACCATGCGAGGGGTTGGTACCATAAATGCAGAGCTGGTAACTTCAAGAATCGGCGCCAAGTAGTTTCCCTCGGTGGTTGCTCAGTCAAGGAATCTCAGCTGCGTTGATGTCCCACGGTGATGGGTTAGGACATCTGGGAATGTTGGGGCTATTCCCAAATAATCCTCTCCTGTTTCCAAATGAGCATTGCTGATAGCCAATCCAGTATGACCTTATGCACGTCCAGTTTAGCACGGAGGCCATCGGTAGGCATCGGTGTCTGGGCGCACATATTGGGATAGGTCTTCTGGTGCCATCATGTGTTGTCTCATTCTGTCACTGTCCTTGAAGTAGCGTTGATGTCGAAGATGTCTCAGCTACTCAGCATCATTGTTGAAGTCTGCTCCATTTCGGCAAACAGGGGTGTTGTTGGAGATACGCGGAGTCCACTATCCGGAGTGGCGTCGGCGCTCCATTCCACGCTTATCTGCTTCCGTGGAGTTGGTGCTGCTGATGGATTGGTTGTGACGCAGGTTTTATGACTTTAAGGAAAGCCATAGGCCATGAGGACTTGTATACCGGTAGAGTACCGTTGTCCTCCCATCCTCATAAGAGCAAATATCTTCCGCTCTTGAGGGTGTATGGCATTGCCATGTTGTTTCCTTGCATAGTGGTATCTCCTCCCCACTAGCTGGAAATCATAGTATTGTGCCTGGCCGGGACTTTACGATCCACTGGAATATAATCCAGCATCATCTCCATTGAGCGGAGAATCATCCATCAGGGTTTGGATATGACTATTGTGTTGAGTCTTCTGCTGTGGCGGCGGCGGCGGTTGCGACGACGGCGACGGCGGCAGCTGCTGCAGAGAATTCTCTTAACTCGTAATGGTTGAAGGAGAATCCATCCACTCCCTCTTCCCAGTAGAGTGTTCCTGATGGGTGTAACAGGCGTAACTACCAGGAACGCGTGCACATTAGTACACATGTGTTGCTCCATTGCTGCCGGTGATTGTTTCCTTTGAGGGTATGAAGAGAAATTTTCTTCTCCCCTCAATGTATCCACGGGTAGCAATTCCTGGTATGCTCATCCGTGCCTCCGATGTACGGTCGGTAGAGCGCCTGATCGTGTTGTAGTAGTCCGCATCTCCCTCGTTTGTTGACACCTCGTGTTGCTTGACGTTCTCCTGCATCGTCGAAGTTACGTTGTGCTTGTAACGCTTCGGCTTCTGGTAGAATCGCCTCCAATGAATGTGCCGTAAGGTCGCTAGTGAACGAGTACTTGCCAGATTAGAAGTTAATTACTCCTCAATCTGTCAAGCATCGTGACGTGCACGGAATTTTCTTCCACGCAGGTCCTTAACACCTGGAATCGCGACGCATGATTGGTATGTCGCCTCGTAAGGTCGATGTTGAGACTGCTCCAATCAATCACCTCGGATGGCTGAGATTCTTGATGAAGACGAATCGTTCAGCTCCTGTTACGAAGTAGTGTCTCGCTGGCCTTGACGAGACGGGTTCACTGCGTCGTCGTTGCGTGCGAAATCTGCTCTTTCGCAGCAACTTGAACTTGGGAGCATTGCAAGAGAGAACGACTACTTCTCTGCAATCCCATAGCTTGTCGATCAATTTGTCTGAAGAAGTGACTCATGGATGGAGAACATGTCTTCACGCAGCTCCATTTTTTTCCTAGTTGAAGATCCGTTGTGTTGATGTCGATCCATTTTTAACGAAGATGACTTCGTCAAAATAAATCGATCGTTATCGACACTAGTTAGAAGATGCGTCGATTGTGCAGTCGCTGGTCACGAATGTTGTCTTCATGGTGATGCTTTCCCATAGTGTAGTCTCCGCTGCATTCGTGCCGTTGAATCCGCAACGATCCGACGATCCACGTTCTCCTGTCAGTTTTCTGCTTGCAGCTATTACCAAGTAGGTAATACTCTGGCAGATTTCTAACTCTGTAGATGATTTGCGCGCCAAATTCGTCACCAAATGAAGGAATTCGAATTTGATTGTCCAGATGTTGTCGACGGTATCGAAGGCGGCTGATTTCTGGTTCTGCGCGTCATTCTCCCTTTGTGCTGAAGTCGCGCTCCATCTCGTCCGTTGAAGTAGACATCGATCCGACGGTCCAAACTCCAAGCGATCAGAAGACATTCCTGAGTCGTGTTCAGCAGCTTTCGGTGCCCGGGTTGACACGTTTCCTGCAGCAATTCTCGGTCGTCGATGTCGGCTGTCGAACGATCGCACGCTCCGAAGAACTTCGCGGCTTGCGAGGTCCCGTTCCCATTCGCGCTGAACTCGAACTCGCTCAGAAGGTTTCGTTGTCGCCTTGGTAGATCTGAAGCGTAGAATCCCCATCGGACGGATGTCGTCGGTCGCAGCTCCGCACATTTCCGCGCAACTCCAAGTGTCGTCGCGAACTGCGAACTCCTCAGAATGTAGCAGTGAGTGTTCCGCCAGAACTGACTCGATCGCGATGTCGTGGCCGATTGCCCCCGCGAAAAATTGGCACCGTCGATGCAGTCCATCGAACAGTTGGCGAGGCGTCTCGCCTTCGAAGGGGACCCCGGAACCAACTGCGCGAGGTTAGTCGAAACTTAACCGAAAGTGCATTGTACTTACAGGAAAAGAAGTTTCGACTCCATCCTCCGCGTGCTCCTGGGGGCCCAGCGGTTAAGCGTTGAGCTGAAACCTTGGCTCTGATTACCAATTGTCACAGGATCACATGTCCCGAGGGAAGGTTTGCTCAATCTTCCACTATCAATCAGTACAAGGTGCTTTTATACTTCCAGAATACATCAGGTAACCAGGCATCCTATCCAAAGGGAATAGACCCTTCTAGAAATAGAATCACCATGTGTATAGCCACGCGAGGCTATTGGTTTTAAGGGATTACGGCAGGATTACGCTAGATATAGCGCGCCAGTACATCCCGAGCCTAGTCGGTGATATAACTATAATAACAAGATAAACCAAAGGATAATGGAAAATGAGGAATAGGAAACCAAATGAGATGAGATAAAGACCAAATGAATGGGGATAAAAAGAGGAATGAAATAGAAAGGAAATATGGAAAGGGGAAAATAGTGTAACGGGGTCGTACTCTCACAGTTGGAGGAGGAAGCGCCGACGGGAGGCTAAGAAGAAGTTTCTTGGAAGCGATGTCGGCAAGTGTACGGAAGTTGGGGTGACCCAAGCGATGGTGGTAGAGGATGGTTGGGTTGGCGAAGCTGCGACACGAACACGGAGTAGTGCTGGCAGCTTGCGCTTGGGAGAGGGCGGCGAGAGGTGCAGGTGAACGCAGCGTGTAGAGCTTGTTGCTGTTGAGTGTGAAGCGTGCTAGGAGCTTGTTGGACTTAGGGTCGAAGAGGTCACAGTAATCCGAGTGTGCAGGGAAGATCGTGGTGTAGTGTGGGAACACACATGCCAGTCACACTGCCCGAAGGAAAAGCTGGGCACGGAACTGTGGAGGAGCCCTTGGCGTGTGTTGTGAAACTGGAGTCTGCTCCAAGTAGATGGATTGGTGTCTCGTATGGCTTGAATGAGTGTTCTTCCTTGAGAACCGTGTGAGTGGCCCCACTGTTGAGGGTGAACTCTATTGTAGCTGAGGTGCTTTGTGAGCCAGGATACTGCGAAATCGTCTCATTAATCATGGCAGTGCCAGGGAACAACATATTGAGGCGCACATCAGCAAGTGTAGCCACAGCAGCCTGCACTGATTCCTGCGCTTCGACTTGATTGACTTGGCGAGGAGCACGATTGACCATCCAGCTTGGTGGCTTCGAGGCGGTCCCATTGACGGCATACCAATCGTCATCCTTTTTCTTGAAGCAGGAGGCAAGGGCGTGGTTGGTGCCGCCACACACCTGGCCAGCACGAGGGCCGCGCTTGATGACATAGGGACACGGGGGGAAGCAGTTGCGCTGGAATGGCGCCGAAGCGGCATAGGCTTGAGGCACGGGAGCGCGGATTGCATTGGCCTTGGCTTGAGCGCTGTTGTCCTTTTCGGCAGAAAGGAGCGCGGATGAGACCTTGGCAAATGTGAGGTCTGCAGGAGCAAGGCCCAAGAGCATCTTGCGTGTGACTTCGTATGCCGGAGTGAGGCCGACTAGGAGAGCGGCTGCAGGGGCTTGCTCGGGGAAGACAATCCCCAAATGTTTGAGTTCACCATGAATGGACTGCACCTTGGTGACATAGTCCGCCATGCCTGGCGAGTCCTCGAGCCGCACTTGGAACATGCTGGGGATGAGTATAGCAACTCCCACAGCAGTCTTGTTCAGGAAGCGATCTTCGAGGTAGAGCCAAATGGCGTTGGCAGACGGGTATTTGTGGTAGGTTTCGACGAGTACGGGAGGAGTGGTGACCATGAAGACACTAATGACCGCACCATCAGCCTTCTCCCAATTCTTTGACTTGAGCAGTGCAGCAGCATAAAATGCTTCAGCGGCGGCATTAGCTGGATCGGCGGACCTCTCGGGTTTAGGAGGCTCTTTGCCGTCACCGATGTTGAGAAGGACGTCGGTGAGCTCGAGCCCCTTCACCTCGCGACTGAGGAGGTGCTTGTCAACACCATAGCGCCAAGCCTTGTAGTTGGAGCAACCAGCTCCGCAACCAGCTCCGCAACTAGCTCCGCAACCAGCTCCGCTCCGCTTCAACCTGTCTACCTGCTCTTGCTTGACGCGAGACGTTCGTGGAGGCGATTTCACGAGTGGAGTTCGCCTATTCTGGCGGGGTCTGAGGGGAAACTCGAGAACGAGTTTTAAGAGATGGTCGAAATTGAGATTCGACCAAGGAGAACCGAGGAGGAAATCGACGATGAGAAGCGTGAAAGCTTCAGAGATGAGAAATTCGACGAGGTCGAGCGCGAAGGCGGTCGACGATGAGAGGCGCCACTGCAGAGTGGAGCACGTCGAAATTCCGACAACTCGAAACGAATGTCACGACGATGAAGTGCGCGTAGCGCGGGTACGTTGAGATTAGGACCTTGATCCGCATGTGCGGATAGGTCGCTCTGATACCATGTAAGAAATAGAGTTGAAATGATTGATTAGGTAAGGAGCCCAAGGCTCTATAAGTACATGGAAAGGTGAGAGAGAATGGATGAAGGGGGAATTGGAGGGAATCCCCATTGGGATCTCTGGAATCTCCAATTGGGTAATTGGAGATTGGGGGGATCACAATTGGGTGAGGTTGGGATTTGTGAGTACATCCCAACCCACCAGAACATTCATAACCTAAACTAGGATATAAAAGTACAAATACAAAAGTGGTATTTGCAGTCTATTTCTAACATGTGCACCCCTCCTCAGGCATGCTCCAAACTTGGTAGCGGTTGCAGGAGACTTGGAAGAGTATTGGAGCAGATGTTTGTAGGGAATTGATAGATTGTATGCCTAGGAGGGTGAAGGCTGTTGTTCGCGCAAAGGGTAGATGGACTAGGAACTAAATATGGACAATGTTATGCCTTGTTTGAAATGGGAACTATATGTCCTAATGTACATCCATGGATTTAATGCTATCAACTTCAGCATAACAAGACTAAACATGACTAGTGGTGGCATCATACGTGTGCCGTGGCCTTTGTCTACCAGACCCTTAAAGCCTAGTACATTATTAACATCCTAATAACTATCAATTGACCATGTTCCCACAGAATTGGCCATCATGCAGACAATTTGTTCCATCACTGTAAGTCCCCATAGCAACCCTGTTTTCAAGTTGGTATCAGAACCCGTTGTTTCGATTATACAAGCCAGCCACCTTCCTATCTGCCTCTCCAAGCATGGTTGGCAAGGAACCATCAGTTTCAGCAGCCCAGTCAACCCTAGCAGCATCAGAATCAACAACAGCAGCTACCAAAGTCATGGAAGCAGCAGTCCCAGCCATCTCTTCAGCGGCGTACTCATCTCTCACCCCGTTTATGCCCAAACTCAATGGCAAGGATTTCCCAACATGGGCAACCCAGTTTGAGTTGACCTCGTCCTTGCTCGAGCTATGGCCACACTATACTGGAGAAGCAGCCAAATCAGTAGCAGATGCATCGGAAGTTGAGAAGCGGTTGTTTGAGCGGTGCAACAAGGAGGCATATCTGTACCTTCTCAATAGCCTTCATGAGCAGCAGCTGAAGGCCCTTCTGCCATGCTCTTCCAAGGCTAACATTTCTAAGGAGGCATGGAAAAGTCTTAAGGCCATGCACCAGTCAAAGGCAGAAAGCAACCAAGCCAAGATGTGGAGCCGTTTCATGAGTCTAATGTTGGAAGAAGATGAGTCCGCTCAAGCCTACCTTCAACGGGCGGAAACCATGTTTGAGGAGGCAGCTGCAATTGATTTGGAGGTTCTGGAGTCCCTGTTCAAGACCGTGATCCTCACCGGCCTCACACCGGAGCGGGGTACAGTGACGAAAACAATTGTTCGTATGTTTTGCATGGATTAGGGTTTTTAGGCCTTAAGACCACTATACGTTATGCCTTAATGTTCAATGGTAATACGATTTGGGTGGGGCACATAATGGATGTGTTCACAGCATAAAATTTCAGAATAGTACATTGGATCTAACTCATACCCCAAAATATATAAAAGAGTACATCCGGACAAATAATTCCAAGCACGAAGAGCAAACTTCAAACAACGTTTCCGGTACCTAGCCCACCAACCTTTGGCTTTGATCACCACCCGCGCCCTCCAAGGCATTTTACCTATGAGGTTTGTGCAAACCTTGGACCCACCATTTTGCATAAGGGGGTGAGGATTAGGAAAATCACGAAGGAGTTGGGCATAGGAAATAGTATTGTGGTTGATTTCAGATTGACTGGTATCTCTGAGACTAGCCATGCTGAGGTGTGGCCAAAGTTGCCATTAGCCGGTCGGCCTCGTCTTATCACGGATCGTCTTCGTAGGGTCCATTGTAGGGTGAAATCACGAACAGAGGGGCCAAAACTAGCGTAGATACCGCGAAACTGAGAGAAACGTAGCACAGTCAACTACGCCCCTTGCACTATTAAAATCACGCTAGGATCTGCGGGTCTAGTCGCGGTGCAGCAGTCAGAGAAGCTACTGGAAGGATATCCAGGGTTTGCTGCAATTTGTGGAGTCGCATGCTGAGTGAACAATTAATGTTCGGAAGCATGTGATCTGGTCAAATGGGACCAAGATCAACTGCTTCTACTCCAATGGTCGCACGTTTGCCTCGATCTGTAAAAGCACACTCCTACAGGGCAACCAATCAAACAGACGGTAATCCATGGGGACAAGGCTCGGTGATGGTTTGGGGATGTATGACATGTGCAAGGGTGGGGTTCATATGCAAGATTGACGGGCACATGGACGGGCCCTTGTATGAGGGCATTTTGCACGACGAACTCGATTCAACCCTCGATTTCTACAGCATTTCCCCCTCTGAGGTCATTTCGGTGCGAACAATGACCCCAAGCATTTGTTATGCCTAGTGCAGGAATAACTTGGAGAGCATGAGTATGTAGTGCTGGAGTGGCCTTCTTCCTCATCAAACCTCAACCTCTGGGCTTACCCGAAGAGGGAGCTGGCCAAGTATAAAAGGTCTCCCTCTGGAATGCCGGAGCTTTGGGAGCGGGTCCAAGGAGAATGGGAGAAGATCCATGCCGAGGTTCGCTCTAACCTCATCGACAGCATGCCTCGGAGGGTGCGGGCGGTGATCAAGGCCAAGGGTCGGTGGACTATGTACCCAAAACGCAGTTCAGAAGTTTGCTCTCTGTGCTTGGAACTATTTGTCTGGATGTACTCTTTGTATATCTTTTGGGGTACGAGTTAGGGCGTGTGTGTTTTGCAAAAAAATGCACAAATCCGTATTGAGTTGACGAACTGTGAGTACGTACAGGCTGCAAAACAACGTCCATACTGCAAAGCCCCACCATCCAAAATCTGCTGTAAAAATGAAGGCGCGATCAAGCGCACATTTTGGTTCGTACGCACTGTTCGGACACGGTCAAGGCGCATCCGTAACTTGCGATAGATTCCGTCAACATGGTGCGACGACGGATAAAACCGCAGTTTGGCAAACGAAATCCCACATTACCTGCGCAAATGTGGCAACCTTGCAAGCATGTCACCAGACCCGAGGACAGCAGTACAAATTGAACAGCCCCTCTCCGTTCCAACACATTCAACACCATATCACTCAAAAATGACACTGCAATAATTTACGCTGCAACCCTGCTACTACCCTTAGTGCTTTGGCAGGGATACCTTAGCATATTTGTCCTACCACTGGTCACCATGCTCGGTGCGCTCATTCCCGACATGGTCGCGCTTGCTGCCCTGCATGGCACACGTGCTTCGTTCATGGGGATCGTCTCGAAGCCCGCTTTCGATGGCTTCGCCTCATGCGGCACATGTCGGAGGCGCAGTTTGTCGAGTACATGCGCGTGGACCATCGCGTCTTCATATATCTGGTCCGCCACTACGAGCGCAGTGGATTTGCACCATTTGGCCCGAAGGTCCTCTCATTCCTGCACGTTGCTGTTGGCTTGACGAGGATGGGCCACGCGGCCAGCTACCACGTTCTTCGATTGCATTTTGGGTACTATTGGGCACACACAAGCAGCATTGTTTGACGTTTCACTCGCTTCATTAAT
Source organism: Closterium sp. NIES-67 (assembly GCA_027943415.1). Lineage (NCBI taxonomy): Eukaryota > Viridiplantae > Streptophyta > Zygnematophyceae > Desmidiales > Closteriaceae > Closterium > Closterium sp. NIES-67. Next base: position 443,138 of record BQMB01000549.1, on the reverse strand, counting down.
TCATGGTTAACTCCAAGGTGGGTTCGTTGGCCTAATGCTGCCGACCTGGTTCGCATGGAAGCGGGATTCCGTGAAATCGGAGGGATTCCTGGAGTGGTGAAAGCACTTGCCAGTTCGTACATCTGTTGCCGTGGGTGTGGTGTTCATCGTGACGATTTCCGTAATAGAAAGGGATTTCACTCCGTAGTTTTACATAATATTTGCAACGCCAATGACGTCATTTGGGACTTCATGGTCGGGTGGCCGGGGAGTGTGAATGATGCTTGTGTTTTCAACAACAGCCCGGCAAGATCGATGATTGAGAATGGAATGATTGGAGACTACACCATTATATGCGATGCGACATACGGCAACAGAGTGTACACTACAACTCTATACTGGGCTAGTCCCGGGAGAGCTCTAACCGATCCACTGGCGTTTTACAACCTGCAGCAAAGCCGAGAGAGGATGACGGTGGAGCGGACTTTCGGGTGGGTGAAGGGAAAGTTCCACATCACCGACGGCCGTCAGGCATGCCAATCCAACCTGGTTCCATAGATTGTGGGTGTGGTCGTGACACTACACAACATTATCGTGCAGCTCGGGACCCAGCCGCGCCTACAGCCGCCACGTCCGTGCAATCGGTGGTGGCTGAGCGGGCCGGCAGTGCAGGCACCACACTACACTCTGGCGATGCCGGGCTTCACAGTGCCTCATCGTCGGGATCGGATGGCGACGTATCTCTATGCTTCTTGGCGCCTTGGGCACTAGTGAAAACTGTCGAGTGGTCGATTGATGATGGCGCGTGGCAGCTGAATATCTTGAAATGATGATTGCCGAATGATGTGGCCGATGAAATGAAGAACCCATTCACCAAAAGTGAGGTCTTTCATGTCACATGCAAGAGCACGCATCCGTGTCCCACGAAAAGTCAGCGAACTCCATCAACAAGATGACAAAATCAGGCGCGGAAGCGTAACGGTGATGAATGTCGATCGAAACTGGATTATAAAACACAACGGAAGGGTCAGACGAAATCTGCAGCGTAGCTGCACCTCTCCCCCCCTCCAAGAAGAAACAACTCCCAACGATCGAGGTAAAATACCAAGAAACCCAATGCTCCAGGGTAGTCGAAACACCCCACAATGCTCCGTAAAATCCCGGAACCCAGCGTCGAAGATGCCGCTGCAAAACTCCAACTGCGAGAACTCCTAAAGATGCTTCAAGGTAAAAATACATCTTCTGGGTAAACCGCTCCAAGGGTATTGAAACTCAGAAATAACCTCTCCGGAAGACTCTCAAATGAACCAAAATTTCTTCACAAGTCAAACACGGTTTGCGAGCTGGCCCCAACATAGCTCCAACAGTTGCGGATACTTCCAGCTGCCAAATATCCACGATCGATACTACTGCCGTCAGATGTCGGATTGCGAGGCGGGACGTGTTTACACAATGTCGAGCAAACCATGCAAATTGATGATGGAGGCGGTACCGGGTGGTGGCAAGAGGCTGAAGACGATGGCGATGGAGGTAACCTCAGCGAATACTACTCCAGAGGACACCCTCAAGCCGAACCCGAGGTCAAATGATGCCAGCTGCCTCAGCTACTTTGTCCGTACACATCGAAATATTTGGGAAGAGCCAAAAACAGCTGATGCTCTCCTTTCCCGTCATGCAACCAAACTTTTCGCAAATGTCGGTCGATGTTGCTCGTACCCCTGAAGATAGTGGGCTCCTCTCTAGCTGTAAAAACCGGCTCCTTTAGCGAAAATGTCGGAACCTCACCCATGACTTAGCAAATACCGCATCTCCACTTTACAGCTGCACGTGCTTTACAGCTATCCATAAAACATTGACACGTCGTCCTTTAGATGCACCCCCATCGGTCCGTGACCAACTTTACGCATAAACTGAACCCTTTAATTAAGGATAATCATCGTTCACCGCCCGAGAATGGGTTTTCGGCCGTCGATCATGGCTGGCGAGCATCATACGCCGTCGATCTCCTTACAGCTGTAACCCAAACTCGTAAAATATTCTGGTACCCCTGACTTTCAGGTGCTTAACAGCTGCGCTGCTGGTTTTCGAAGAATTCCCCATCTGGCCCCAAGCGTTTAGCAGCGTGCCGACGTTCACCCATCATTGCACCCGCCATGACACCACAATAGGTCCTAGGCATTATTGCGCGTTGAAGTAGCCCACGTAATTAGGGTCAACTCCCTTTCGCTTAGCCGCACTCCGAAAACTTCGGGAACAGTATCAAACTCCTCCAACTGTAACCAAAATCTTGACATACAGTGGCAGGAAAAATTGTCCACATGTTTCGCATATTTTTACATTTTGACGAGCTGTACGCTATAAACATTAAGCCTTAATTCATGGTGGCCATACACGTAGAGAGGAGAAGTTAGAGCACTCACTCAAATCTCCTAAAACCAAAGTAGTATATTTCATGGTCCTTCAACACGACAGCATTTAATAATAGCACATTCGGACAATTTGTACCGAGGACAGGCAGCAAACTAGTTACTAGCAAAAATAGTACCTAGTCAATCGACACTTGGCCTTGATCACCACCTACACCCTCCTAGGCATGTTATCTACGAGGTTAGTGCAAACCTTTACAGGGATCTTCTCGCACTCTTCCTAGACCCACGCTTTTGCATAAGGGGGTGAGCACTAGGAAAATCGCGAAGTATTTGAACGTATGCAAGAGTATTGTGCACGATTTCATGTTGAATGTTATCTCTAAGACTAGCCATGCTGAGGTGTGGCCAAAGATGCCATAAATCGATTTGTCTCGTCTTATCATGGATCGTCTTCATCGTACCGTTGTAGGTAAAAATTACGAGCAGAGTGACGAAAACTAGCGTATCTGCCACGAAACTTAGGGTAACATAGCATGATCAACAGTGCATCCTTGCACTATTAGAATCGCGCTAGGATCTGTAGGTCTCGTCACGGTGCAGCAGTCGAAGTAGTCGCGACTGTTTAGAAAGAATATCCGGGTTGAGATCTGGTGAGGAAAAGGGTCACTCCAGCGTAACATACTCGTGTTCTCTAAGCCATTCTAAGCCATGTGTCCCGCCTAGGCTTGGAATGGCTTGGAGAGCATGAGTTTATAGCACTGGAGTGACCCTCTTCCTCACCAGACCTGAACCCGGATATTTTTCCCCACCAGTCGGGGCTTCTTCGACTATTGCACCGTGACGAGACCCATAGATTTTAATGCGATTCTATTAGTGAATGGGTGCACAGTCGACCGTGCTATGTTACCCTAAGTTTCGCAACGGACACGCTCGTTTTCGCCACTTTCCTCGTAATTTTTACCTACAACGGTACGATGAAGACGATCCATGAAAAGACGAGACCAATCGACTTATGACATCTTTGGCCACACCTCAGCATGGTTAGTCTCAGAGATAACATTCAATATCAAATCGTGCACAGTACTCTTGCATAAGTTAAAATACTTCGCGATTTTCCTAGTGCTCACCCCCTTATGCAAAAGCGTGGGTCCAGAAAGAGTGCGAGAAGATCCCTGTAAAGGTTTGCACTAACCTCGTAGATAACATGCCTAGGAGGGTGTAGGTGGTGATCAAGGCCAATTGTCAATTGACTAGGTACTAGTTTTGCTAGTAACTAGTTTGCTGCCTGTCCTCGGTACAAATTGTCCAGATGTGTTGTTATTAAATGCTGCCGTATTGAAGGACCATGAAATATACTACTTTGGTTTTAGAAGATTTGAGTGAGTGCTCTAACTGCTCCTCTCTACATATATGGCCACCGTGAATTAAGGCTTAATGTTTATAGCGTATAGCTCGTCAAAATGTAAAAATATGCTAAACATGTGGACAATTTTTCCCGCCATGTGAAAATGGTGGCTGTCATCGATCGCGACTTTCCACATCAGCACTGGCTTCAAGCCAAACTCGCTCTGCTTCCACAAAGATGTTGCTTTGGCGCTCTCCACCCCCGTGTTCTCCGTGAACACGCTCTTCCGAACCCTGCTTCGCACGTGGAGCGTCACAACTCTTTCCCTTGCAGAGAATACGGTGGATATTCACAACAACACCTTCCTTGCCCACATTGTAAGAAATAGAGTTGAAATGATTGATTAGGTAAGGAGCCCAAGGCTCTATAAGTACATGGCAAGGTGGGAGTGAATAGATGAAGGGGGAATTGGAGGGAATCCCCATTGGGATCTCCGGAATCTCCAATTGGGTAATTGGAGATTGGGCGGATCACAATTGGGTGAGGTTGGGATTTGTGAGTACACCCCAACCCACTAGTACATTCATAACCTAAACTAGGATATAAAAGTACAAATACAAAAGTGGTATTTGCAGTCTATTTCTAACACACCCCCATAGACTGCAAACCCGGTCAAGGAGCACATAGCCCCATGGAACGGAGAAGGCGATGGTGGTCAGCCTTGCCGAGAGCCTTGGTAAAGAGGTCGGCGAGGTTGCAATCTGAGGCGATGTACCGTACCGTCAGCTGGTCACTCTGAACAAGATCTCGGATGAAGAAATGACGAAGTTCGATGTGCTTGGTGCGAGAGTGGAACACAGGATCCTTGGTGAGGTGAATGGCACTCTGGTTGTCACACCACAGGGTGGGCGACTGCTGGGGGTAGCCTAACTCACCGAGGAGAAAGGAGAGCCAGCGTGCCTCTTGAGCAGCCATTGTGCCCGCGTAGAGCTCGGCCTCGCAGGACGACAGGGAGACTGCAGAGGACCGAGTGGAGCGCCAGCTGATGACTCCGCTACCAAGGATGAAGCAGTACCCTTGGGAGGAGCGTCTGTCAATCTGGTCATCGGCCCCTGAGGAGTCTGTGTATCCCTCGAGCTTGACTCGAGAGGTACCACCAAGAGTGAGGATGTGAGACTTGGTGGCTTGTAGATAGCGGAGGACCCTCTTGGCTGCAGACCAATGCGAGGCAGTGTAGCGTCCGGGGGAGACGTACCGAGAGAGGACACTAACCGGGTAAGCCAAGTCTGGTCGAGTGCACATCATGGCATACATGAGTGAACCAACTAGCTCAGGGTACGGGTCCTTGCAGGCGTCAGGAGAAGGAACTGGAGGGGCCATGAGCTGATGCTGTAGTGGGAGTGGAGTGGAGACAGAGTTACTGGAGTCCATGTCGAACCGCTTGAGAAGGTTGTCGATGTAGGACTCCTGGGAGAGCGTGATCGTGCAAGCGTGGCCGTCACGAGTGATCTCCATCCCCAGGTAGTTCTTGAGGTCACCAAGATCCTTCATGAGAAGGGCGGAGCTGAGAGCAGACTGGACAGCTGCCATGTCGGCTGGATCTCTGGCGGCTAGAATGAAGTCGTTGACGTAGACGAGGATGTAGAAGGGCTCGGAGGAGTGACGAACGAAGAGACTGGAATGTGAGGCAGAGAGATGGAAGTCAAGTGCGAGGAGGACTTCCTTCACCTTGTTGTGCCACTCACGAGGAGCCTGCTTGAGGCCATACACTAGGCGCTTCAGCTTCCACACTGTGTTGGCAGGGTAAGTGCCAGGAAACCCCGGTGGGCGTTCCATGTGAACATCCTCCTTGAGCTGGCCTTGGAGAAAGGCGAAGGAGGAGTCCATGGACTTGATCTCGAAGTTGCCGCGAGCGGCTATATCAAGAAGAGCGCGCACAGTCGGGAGCTTGGCCGTGGGCGAGAAGGTTTCGAAGAAGTCGAGATACTCCTTCTGGGTGAAACCCTTCGCCACGTATCGTGCCTTGAACAGTGGAGCTTCGCCTGGGAGTTGTTTGACTCGGAAGATCCATTTTCCGCCGACGATGTTGACACCGGAAGGGGGAACAACATCGTCAAAGCTGTTGTTGCGAATGAATGCCTCGTTCTCCACATCCATTGCTGCCTTCCACTCCTTCTTATAAGGCCCCGAGAGAGCTTCCTCTTTTGTGCGAGGAGTCGGAATGGTCGCGTTCTCGGTGAAGTTGAGGGAAGGGCAGTCAGTAATGTCCGGGAAGATGTGAGAGAGAAATTGGCAGACCGCGTGAAGGTCAAACAGCTCCTCATGCCTGTCCTCCAGAAGTGCACGGGGGGGAATACGGATGGAGGGGACATCACCCCCGGCAGGAGGAGGCGGGGTGACCGAACACCGGATGGAGAAGGCGGCTGGTCCCCAGGCGAGAGGCGGAGCCGGTCCCTTGGAACGAGTGCGATTAGAGACCGGAGACGAAGGCGGCTGCGGTGGGACCGGAGGGACTGGGCGCCTCCGATAGGAGACTGGTGAGCGGAGCTCGACGCGCGGGGAAGGCGGAGCAGGAGGAGGTGCCGCTGCGGAGGATACTGGGGAGGCCGGGTGAGACATGCCGGATGGAGAAGGCCCTGGAGAAGGGGCAGCGGCCGGAGGTGGGGCATCGAAGTCTGCCCAAACAAGCGTCGGGGGAGGTGGAGGAGGCTCGCCCGTGGTCGCAGCGTGGAATGGGCGTGTCTCATCGAAGACGACATCACGGCTGCGAATCAGCTGTCTGGTGATTGGGTTGAGGAATAAGTAGTCTGGGGAGTCGGAGTTGTGCCCCAGGTACATGCAGGTCTGGGTTTTGGGACCAAGCTTGCCACCTTGCTTCCTGCGCGTATGGGGGCTAAGCAACACATACGCGGTACACCCCCAGACGCGTAGAGAGCGGGCGGAAGGCGTGACCCCAAGCCAGAGAGCGATAGGTGTGGTGTCGGGCCGGTGGGGATGCGGATAAAGATTGTAGAGGAGTGCCGCATGGAAGAGGGCATATCCCCAGAGTGACCGTCATGCGTTGGCGTGACTGAGGAGGCAGCGAGCGATCTGAACCAAGGTGTGGTTGCGGCTCTCTGCAATGCCGTTCTGCAGCGGGCTTTCGGGGAGCGTGAAGGTTTGCCGAATCCCTTGGGCCGCACAGAAGTTATCGAGTTTGCCATTGCGAAATTCTCCCCCACCATCAGAATGGAGGCACTTGAGAGGAGTGCCGAACGTGACTTGAGCCTGTCGCACCCACGCCATGATGACATCAGGTGCCTCCGCCTTGGTATGCAGGAGGTGCACAGAAACATACCGCGAGTGGTCATCGACTAGTGTAAGAAAGTACCGATGACCGCCTCGGGATGCGACAGGAGCTGGGCCCCAGACATCCATGTGCACTAGGTCCAGGGGAGCAGCTGCGACGGATGGGGAGGAAGGGTGCGGCTGCTGCCTGAGCTTGCTCTTGGTGCAGTCCAGGCAGGTGGGTGCAGGTGAGTCTGTTGGTGGAGGAAGCGCCGACGGGAGTCCAAGAGGAAGTTTCTTGGAAACGATGTCGGCAAGTGTACGGAAGTTGGGGTGACCCAAGCGATGGTGGTAGAGGATGGTTGGGTTGGCAAAGCTGCGACACGAACACGGAGTGGTGCTGACAGCTTGCGCTTGGGAGAGGGCGGCGAGAGGTGCAGGTGAACGCAGCGTGTAGAGCTTGCTATTGTTGAGTGTGAAGCGTGCTAGGAGCTTGTTGGACTTAGGGTCGAGGAGGTCACTGTGATCCGAGTGTGCTGGGAAGATCGTGGTGACGCCTGCCCGTTGGAGCTCGTGTTGGGCCACGAGATTGTGGCGTAGTGTGGGAACACACATGCCAGTCACACTGCCCGAAGGAAAAGCTGGGCACGGAACTGTGGAGGAGCCCTTGGCGTGTGTTGTGAAACTGGAGTCTGCTCCAAGTAGACGGATTGGTGTCTCGTATGGCTTGAAGGAGTGTTCTTCCTTGAGAATCGTGTGAGTGGCCCCACTGTCGAGGGTGAACTCTATTGTAGCTGAGGTGCTTTGTCAGCCAGGATACTGCGAAATCGTCTCATTAATCATGGCAGTGCCAGGGAACAACATGTTGAGGCGCACATCAGCAGGTGCAGCCACAGCAGCCTGAACGGATTCCTGCGCTTCGACTTGATTGACTTGGCGAGGAGCACAATTGACTATCCAGCTTGGCGGCTTGGAGGCAGTCCCATTGACGGCATACCACTCGTCATCCTTCTTCTTAAAGCAGGAGGCAAGGCCGTGGTTGGTGCCGCCACACACCTGGCCAGCACGAGGGCCGCGCTTGATGACATAGGGACACGGGGGGAAGCGGTTGCGCTGGAATGGCACCGAAGCGGCATAGGCTTGAGGCACAAGAGCGCGGATTGCATTGGCCTTGGCTTGAGCGCTGTTGTCCTTTTCCGCAGAAAGGAGCATGGATGAGACCTTGGCAAATGTGAGGTCTGCATGAGCAAAGCCCAAGAGCATCTTGCGTGTGACTTCGTATGCCGGAGTGAGGCCGACTAGGAGAGCGGCTGCAGGGGCTTGCTCGGGGAAGACTATCCCCAACTGTTTGAGTTCACCATGAATGGACTACACCTTGGTGACATAGTCCGCCATGCCTGGCGAGTCCTCGAGCCGCACTTGGAATATGCTGGGGATGAGTATAGCAACTCCCACAGCAGTCTTGTTCAGGAAGCGATCCTCGAGGTAGAGCCAAATGGCGTTGGCAGACAGGTAGTTGTGGTAGGTTTCGACGAGTTCGGGAGGAGTGGTGCCCATGAAGACACTAATGACCGCACCATCGGCCTTCTCCCAATTCTTGTACTCGAGCAATGCAGCAGCATAAACTGCTTCGGCGGCGGCATTAGCTGGATCGGCGGAACTCTTGGGTTTAGGAGGCTCTTTGCCGTCACCGATGTTAAGAAGGACGTCGGTGAGCTCGAGCCCCTTCACCTCGCGACTGAGGAGGTGCTTGTGGACACCATAGCGCCAAGCCTTGTAGTTGGAGCATGTGCCGTCCGGCTCGAGACGAAGGAGCGGGATCGGGTTGGCGAGTGAAGTGGTTGAGTAAGCCATTGTCGGTGTGCAGCGCGGCACTTCTGGAAATTGGTCGACGAGAATTGCTGAAAATCAGTCTGACGGCTTGGCGCCCAAGAAATAGAGTTGAAAATGATTGATTAGGTAAGGAGCCCAAGGCTCTATAAGTACATGGCAAGGTGAGAGTGAATGGATGAAGGGGGAATTGGAGGGAATCCCCATTGGGATCTCCGGAATCTCCAATTGGGTAATTGGAGATTGGGGGGATCACAATTGGGTGAGGTTGGGATTTGTGAGTACACCCCAACCCACTAGAACATTCATAACCTAAACTAGGATATAAAAGTACAAATACAAAAGTGGTATTTGCAGTCTATTTCTAACACACATGTTTTCCGTCTGCCCTCGGATTACCCGCTTGAGCATGTGCGAGCCGCGATTCATTGGACCGGCTTGTTTCAGAATCAGCCTCCGAGCGTGGGACGCGTTCTTTTACAGCATGGCGCCACGGTTAGATGACAGCACTTCCCATTACAATCACGTGCTTGTCGTCGCTGCGTGTGCTCTGGCTGAACCTCGCAGCTCTCCGCGTGCTACCTGATGGAATCTGCCAGCTGTCGGTGCTCCAAGAGCTTTGCTTGTGCTGCTCGTTTGGCCCACCTCTCATTTTTAGGGTGCAAAGAGCTGCAGCGTCTGCCCAATTCCATTGGCGAGCTCTCATTCCTCACATCTCTTCACGCCAAAGGCCCATCGCAAGTGGATCGTTCTCCAAATAGCATTGGCGCGCTGCACCAGTTGCGGTGACTGGAGTTACGATCTTTCGACGTATTGTTACCAGGCAGCTGCCACCAGTGGACGAGACTTGAAGAGGTTACGTTCAGATATTGCGACGACGTATACAGCTCGAAACACGTGTTCCTTGAGTCCCTCACACGCCTCACCATCACCTACTATTCCAGACTTGCTATTCCAGACTTGAGCCGCTGCCAATAGCCCTGGAACAGGCCTTTGCCCTGCGACACTTGGCTATCGACTGCGGGGGAGATGGCGTATCACTGGAGTCATTAAGCAGACTGACGTCACTTGAGCAGATGGAGCTGTCAGGTGTCGAAGTCGGTGATTCCTTTTCCGAGTCCATCTTCACCCTGCCATTCCTATCCTATGCGAAAGTGGGGGGTGTTATGTAGCTGGAGCCGCCTGTGGAACGTGGCGTAGAGGAGTCGAGTGACGACGATCTAGATGCTGATCTCGCTGTCACCCCTGCACCAAGCACACCACTCGGCCCTAGTCTACGGCACCTGGATGTCCGATTACGCTAGGTACCTCTCTACAAAGGTCCCTGGCAAGGTGGCCACCTCTCTTCGCATTTGCGCTCTCTTCACTCGCTCACATACCTTTCCATCACAAGCCTTGGCCCTGCCACCGCCTCCCTACTGGCTTAGGCCATCTTAGTAACCTCCGCTCACTCACCCTCCTTGGCTCCTTCCTCTGCCTCCCGGACTCCCTGTCGCTCCTTGTCCCATTCCTCCACTCCCTCTACCTACTTGCTGATCGTTCCGAAGGATCGGAGTGTCACAGCCCCACCCTTCCCTCCTCCATCACGTGTCTCACCTCCCTCACAGAGCTCCGCCTCAGAAACCTTCCGATTCTCTTCCCGCCTCCTGCCTTTGCTTGACTGTCCTCCCTTTGCACACTAAGCATAAAGTTTAATCACTTCAGCCGCAGCCAGAATCTTGTCTTCCTTCCAGACGATTTGGGGCAGCTGACAGCATTGGAACTTTAGATCTGAGAAGTTGCCGCTTGATTGGGGGCTTCCCATTATCTTTTTCCGGGCCGGGATCTTTGCGGAAACTCCACCTCTATTGCCAAAACTTGAAGCAGTTGCTGAAGGAGATCGATAAGCTATCCTGCTTAGAAGAGTTGGAGCTGTCTGATCGTGAGGATTTGGATGGTTTTCCTGACGAGCTTGGTTGTCTTGGCGTGCTAGAGATGCTGTTTATACATGGCATAGCATGCTTGGCCCTTCCAGCCACTCTTGGAGGCTTATCTTCACTTGAAGAGGCAACTTTGTCTTGTTGGCAAAATCTGTCCAACTTGCCTGCTTCCTTCTGCCTCATCTCTCGCCTTCGCATGCTGAACATCGCTCGCTGTGGCGATCTAGTCACCCTGCCTACTGCATTTGGGTCCCTAACCTCGCTGAAGCGTCTCTCTATTGAGTTATGCGAGTGATTTTCCCAACTGCCCAAAACCTTCTCTTCCCTAGCCTCTCTTCTTCATCTCACCATTACGGAATGCAATGAAATTGCCACCCTCCCTGAAGGCTCGCTCTTCTTGCCCCAAATGGCCCGTCTGAATATCACATACCGCAACTCCTCACCCATCTTCCTCATTCCTTCCCTTCCCTCCCCTCACTCCGTGTCGCTTGCTTCAGTTGCTGCTAGCTCCTCCACTCGCTGCCTCCTCTCATCGGTCTGCTGCCTCGCTTAAAAGTGCTTCATTTGAGGGAATGCTTCGTGCTCAACTCTTTACCATATTCGCTAAGGCATGCCAGGGCACTACGGCATGTGGATGTATATGCAACTGGGCTGGCAGAGGCAGGGGGGGAGGTTGGCGTGTGTGGGGAGAGCGTGCATGTTGTGAGGGGAAAGCACGGCACTACCGAATACGTGGGGACAACGGAGAGGGGGAGGAGAGGAAGAGATGCAAGGGAATGATGATGGGGATGAAAACTGATTGGTGAGGGCAAGCCAAGAATTTGAAATCTCTTTAATGTTTGCAAACCCTCTCGTTCTAGGAATATTCTATGCTAGGAAGGTTGTAATTGTAAAATTATTGGTCCATCCCTCCATCCACCAACCAACCAGGGCACACCCTAGCGTCAATCTCCAGGCCCACCCACACAGCCATCCCACACGTTCCATCACACCAGCCTTCCCTTGCATCTTCCCCCAAATCACATGCAGTACGCTACTTGCATTGAGCTTCCGAGAGAGTCCTTCATCGCTGCTCCGTGACAGATATCGCGTCACACATCTCCTCGTTGCCTCGCGACATCGTCACGCTTCGTCGCGATATTTGCGCGGCTACCCCGGCGTGACTGTAACGGGGTTTAGCAGGCCGTGGTCTTTTGCCAGCTCAGTCTCATTTCGTCGAAGAAATGTTCTACAGCACGTGAAAGTCGACAAGCTATCGTAGAGTTTGGTGTAACTGCAAGCGCGCGCACCTTTTAGTATACGCGCGAAGAATCAGCAATGCGCGTCTGCTAGTATCCGCGTTAATTATCGGCAATGCCCGTCTGCTAGTGCACGCGTTACAAGCCAACAATGGCCGGGGCGGAGAGTCGGCCGCCTCCCCGGCGGGTGCATTTGCAGCAGCAGCCGCTGGTGGTCACCACGACCGTTATCCAGGCCGCTGCCGTATTGATCATGGTGAGTTGCTAGAAGCGGTGTTGATATATCGAGTCTAGCCGCTCCAGGCCGCTGCGGTACTAATCATGGTGAGTTGCTTATAACAATGCTGATTATAACGAGTCCCGAAAACCAGCAACGTGTCCCGAAAATCAGCGATGGCGGTAACTAGTAACAGCGATTTTCAGGACACTGCTGGTGTGCTGTTCACGGTAGCGGTAACTACCAGACAATTGAGCGCATTACGCTGAGCCAATGCACCGAGAAAACGGCGCTGATTGCGGCAAGGTGATTAAGAACGGCGTGACTTCAACGAGTCGCTGTGAAATTTGTGCCTTTCGGGTCTACACAAGCCGCCGTTGACGGTCTCGACGAGTGTTGATCGGGCCGCCGCTGTTCCGATGGCGGTGAGCTGGCTGGGCGACATGGGAGCGGATCGCTGTGAGAGCTCAGGGATGCGGCGGTGCTCGGCATGGCGACGCGTGGGACACCAGCGGTGCTCCGCATCGACGTTCAAACCTACAGACGACGGCCGTGCTAACACGGATCGAGTATGCTGGCCGTGCAAAACACTCAGAATAGCGCGGCTGGCAACAATGATGCCTTGCAAAGGCAGCAACCGTGAGCGAGAGCGGAAGCGAAAGCTCTCCTTCTTGCCCTTCTTGCCCTTCTTACCTCAGCACCCCTTCTTGCCGAAACACCCCCCTCGCTGCCACTCCCCCTTCCTCGCATCTCTTCCGTCTCTCATCTCCCCCCCCTCCCCCCCTCCCCTTTCTCTCTCCTCCCCCCTCCCCCCCTTCCCCCCTCCCCCCCTCCCGGTAGTACATCATGGTGTCGCGCCATCTCTCCAGCATCGAACAGATCGCAGTCGCCCTCACAGAGAGGTGAGCGATGAGGGGCGAGCAGCCCTCGCCCTCGCAGAGAGGTGAGCGATGAGGGGCGAGCAGCCCTCACAGAGAGGTGAGCGATGAGGGGCGAGCAGCCCTCGCAGAGAGGTGAGCGGTGCCACATTGCCGCCAGTTACACCACGCCTGCGTGTCCCACCATATTTTCACCTGCACACACTCTCAGCACGACATGCGAGTGCTGGCGAGGGCTCTCTTGCGAACCACAGCAGACCAAAAACAATATGCCCCATCCTATCCACATGGCCTCCCCCCCCCCAAACCCCTCCCTCCCCCACCCCCCCCACGCCTATCACCCCTTTCCCCCACGGTCCCAGGATCACAGAGCAGGCGTCCAGCCAGGCACGTGATGTGATATGCGGGTGCTGGTGGGATACACTGTGGCCCAAATCCCTCTCCCCCCCACACACCCCCACCCACACCCACCCCCCCACCCCCCCCCCTCAACACGCTCCCAGCATCACGGAGCAGGCGTCCAACCAGGCGCACGACATGCGGGTGCTGGTGGGCGCGCTGGAGAACCACACCTACTCCGTGGCCACTGCAGTCACAGAGCACGTGGCTGTGCAGACCGGTAAGTGCGGTGCAGAGTGGTCAAGAGAGGTAGGGTGCTGGTGTCTGCCTAACTTGTCTGCCTTGGTGGTCAAGAGAGGTGGGTAGGATGCTGGTGGTGTCGGCCTGTGTGTCTGTCAGTTCCGCTACCAGCGGTGGCCTGCTGCACTCACTGGGCACGTAGTGGTCCAAACTGGTGAGGTGAGTGGTGCGGTCTAGAGCGGTGCAGGGAGGTCGGGTGCTGACTGCTGAGATGCGATGCTTTAAGGGTGTGTAGTACGGACGCTTCAGATGCGGCAAGACACCCTTGCTTCGCATCATGCATGCTCGATTGTCTGTGTGTGTGTTTGTGTGTATGAGGGGGGGTGGGGGGGGAGGGAGGGGGGGGAGGGGTTTGCGGGCGTGGGTGCGTGCGTGCGTGCGTATGCGTGTGCGTGTGCGTGTGCGTGCGCGTGGGCGTGCACGTGCACGTTTCATCACCAGGTCAGCTGCGCCAGCTGGCATCAGAGGTGCGCAACCACAGCTCCACAGTGCAATCCCACGTGGCAACGGTCATGGACGCGGTTGGAGAGGGGGGAGGCGGGAAAGGCGGGGACGACCTCAGCAAGGACCGGCTGGCGTCCATCATGGCGGCATCCGCGCGGTCGCAGGTGGGATTTGTTCACCATCACAGGCAAGGTGCAAAAAAACGGTTTTCGTAGTAAACGGTCCGTTTTTACGGTCGTTTTATACGGCAGATTTATGCAATTCTACCTTTTTTTTTCCAAGGTTTTTTTTTTTCTTTTCCCCAAAAAAAACCGCTGCGAAACAGAGGGCCTGGTGACGGCGACAGCCGACGTGCATCTAAAACACCATCCTCGTCCTCCTAGACCTCCTTTCATTGTCCTTCTCGCCTTTCCTTCACCCTCCTAGTTGTCCTCCTCCTAGTCCTCCTACTCTACTCCGGCTCTGCTCCTCCTCCTCACCCTAGTCCTCCCCTTCCTCGCTCTAGTCGCCCTTCCTCACGCTAGTCCTCCTCACCCTCCTCACCCTCCTCTATGTAAAGCGAACCTCCGTTTTTTACGGCGGTATAAAAAAAAACGACCGTATAAAACGGCCGTTTTTTTGCACCAGTCAGAAAACACCACTTTTTACTGTTTTAATCGTATTAAACGGCCGTTTTATACGATTCCGTTTTATACGGAAAAAAAGGTTAAAAAACGCCGTTTTTTTGCACCTCACAGTAGACATGGGCATGAGCCGAGCCTGGCTCGGCTCGGCTCGTTTGGGGTCGAGCCGAGCCGGCTCGCCGGTCGAGCCGGCTCGGCTCGCCTCGAGCCGGGTCCTCATCCCTGGCTCGGCTCGTGAAAATGGGGTCGAGCTGGGGCCGGCTCGCCGGCGAGCCGGCTCGGCTCGGCTCGTCAGAGGGGCTTGTGCGGGCTCTCAATTGGGGCCACAGGGTTTGGGGTCTCTAGTATAGGGGATAATCCATATTATTTAGCTGATCGTCTGCTCCTACATCTTACAAAACTATCAGGAGGAGCTGCCGGTTTAAATATGGCTGGCTGAGGTCGATAGACTAGCGCGACAGGGTGAGGTTAGGGTTGGCAGACAATATTGGCAGGGGGGGGGGTTGTCGATCTAAAATTTGACAGTCGCGAAACCCCCCTTTCCCTAGCCGCGAGCCGGCTGGCTCGAAATCGAGCCAGCTCGAGCCGGCTCGACTCCGGCTCGCCTGATTTCACGTTCGCGAGCCGAGCCGAGCCAGGTGTGGCTCGGCTTGTGCCCATGTCTACCTCACAGGTGGGCTTTGTTCACAACCACAGGTGGTGAAGGGGGAAAGGGGATGGATGGTAGGGGAGGGTGGAGAGGGGGAAGGCGGTAAAGTGGTTAAGGAAGGGGCGAGGTCAGCAAGCGCAGGCTGGCGTCCATCATGGCGGCATCCGCGCGGTCGCAGGTGCCGTGGGGATAGACATGGGCAAAAAAAATCGCATCGCATCGCATTTAATCTCGTTTTTGCGATGGCGATGTTTTTTTTTTTTTTTTTTTTTTTTTTTAATCATCGCGCGATGCGATGAATTAATATCGCGCGATTTAATTTTAATCGCATTTTAATCGCGCAAAAAAACGCGATTTAAATGCGATATGCGATTTTTTTAAATCGCGCACGATATTGCACTGAAACCCACTCTGAAACCCACTACGAAAACCACACTGGTTATTTGCACTCTAACTTACGACTGCCCGTGAGTCAATTTCCCCGCAGCCATGTTTTTTTTCTGTTTTTTGGGGTTGTTTTTTAATTCTGTTTTAAAATGCGATGCGATTTAAAATCGCATTGCGCGATTTAATTAAATATCGCATGCGATTTTTTAATACATCGCGGGTAAAATGCGATTTGCGATTTTTTTTTTTGAAAAATAAATCGCGCGATGCGATTTAAAATCGCATCGCTTTTTTAAACATCGCACCTGCATGCGATGCGATTTAAATCGCAATCGCGTTTTGATCATGTCTACGTGGGCAAGGTGCAAAATTTCGGCGCAAACCCTAGATCCTCCTCCTCCTCCTCTTCCTCTTCCCCCTCTACCACCTCCTCCTCCCCATCAACCCCATTATGGTTCAGCTCCCATGGGTTGGCCCCTCCATAGTCCGCATCCTCCCCACTTCCATCACTAGCACTCTCAGCCTTCACCTCCTCCTCCTCCTCCCCCTCCGCCTCCTCATGTAAGGTACGTGGCTTATTCTTCCCCTTCCCCCCCTTGGTAGGCTTTCTTCCCCGCTTCCCTGCCTTGGCCTTCCCCTTCTTCCCCCTTCCCGCAATTATCCTAAAGGTCCACCAATCAATGGTGCACCCGCCACCACACTCCGCCTAGCCCTCCTCCTCCTCCTCCCCCTCCTCTCCCCTTCTGGAAGAGGGGCAGTGGGCTCGGGGCAGCCCTCCTTCGGGAAAGTGTTGACTTCGCACTTTTGCCGACAGGAGTGTACACTGAACTCGAGAATTTTGAAAACAAAACTAACATTGAAATGAACTACATTTGGTTTGAAAAAAACGGCCGTAAAAAACGGCTGTTTTTTTTAAACAATCCAAAAAAAACACTTTTTGGCCGTATAATACGGCCGAAAATTACGATGCCGTATTAAACGGCCAAAAAATATAGAACGCCGTTTTTTTTAACCTTGGGTGGGGGAAGGCGAGGGGTGGGGAGGGGGGAGGGGGGGAGGGATGGGGAGGGGAGGGGAGGGATGGGGAGGGGAGGGAAGGGATGGGGAGGGGAGGGAAGGGATGCACAGGGGAGGGGAGGGGTGGGGAGGGGAGGGGAGGGGAGGGGTGAGGGGAGGCGAGGGGAGGGGTGGGTAGGGGTGGGGAGGGGAGGGGCAAAGGCAATGACAGGCTGGCTTGCACCTAGGGGCTGAAGGAGGGGAGGGGAGGAGAGGGGGGACGGGGGGGGGTGGGAGAGGGGGGACGGGGGGGGGAGGAGAGGGGGGACGGGGGGGGGGGGAGGAGAGGGGGGACGGGGGGGAGGGAGAGGGGGTGGGCGGCCCAGAAGGCAAGGACGAGCTGAGCTGACTATGATCATGCCTTCATCCACCCGATAACAAGTGCACTGGTGAGGGGAGAGCAGGGGGGGAGCAGGGGGAGAGCAGGGGGGGAGCAGGGGGAGAGCAGGGGGAGAGCAGGGGGAGAGCAGGGGGAGAGCAGGGGAGAGCAGGGGGAGAGCAGGGGGAGAGCAGGGGGAGAGCAGGGGGAGAGCAGGGGGAGAGCAGGGGGAGAGCAGGGGGAGAGCAGGGGGAGAGCAGGGCGAGAGCAGGGGGAGAGCAGGGGGAGAGCAGCAGGAGAGCAGGGGGGGGACTGCAGGGGATGCATAAGTGCCAGTGGCCTGGGGGGGGAGGGGGGGGGCGTAGCTGCAGAGTGCATGTGGGCCTGGCCAACACCAACAGAGCACGTGCTGTCTCAGGGGAAGCGGGGTGGTGCTGCACTTGTGCTTGCATGCCCGTTGTGTTGCTCCCTGTCGGCCCCATCCCCATTCCCATCCCCATCCCCATCCCCATCCCCATCCCCATCCCCATCCCCATCCCCATCCCAATCCCGATCCCCATCCCCATCCCCATCCCCATCCCCATCCCCATCCCCATCCCCATCCCCATCCCCATCCCCATCCTCATCCCCACTCACGCCCCCCTCTCACTTTCCCCGCCTCTCCCCTTCTCTTCTCCCTGTCGCCGGCCTGTGTGTGCCCGCTGCTCCCCTGTCGCCGGCCTGTGTGTGCCCGCTGCTCCCCTGTCGCTGGCCTGTGTGTGCCCGCTGCTCCCCTGTCGCCGGCATGTGTGTGCCCGCTGCTCCCCTGTCGCCGGCCTGGGTGTGCCCGCTGCTCCCCTGTCGCCGGCCTGTGTGTGCCCGCTGCTCCCCTGTCGCCGGCCTGTGTGTGCCCGCTGCTCCCCTGTCGCCGGCCTGTGTGTGCGTTTGTTCCGGGCGGTGCCCCTCGCAGCGCAAGACAGAGGCGTTTCTCTCCAGCCTGCTCAGCAGCGTCAAGGCCATCTCCAAGCAGATAGACGCTGTGAGTAAAGCATGGAGTGGTGCCACGTGTGCCATGTGTGCCATGTGTGCCATGTGTGCCATGTGTGCCATGTGTGCCACGGTGGCTTGTGGCTTCTGTGACTCAAAATCCGCATCAAGGCCATCTCAAAATAGATAGACGCTGTGCGCATGGAGGGCTGCAGTGAGCATGGAGGGCTGCAGGGCAGGGATGCACTTGTTCAATGTCCCACGTCGACTGAAAGCACACCTGGCAAACGCCACCCTAGACTTCAATTTCAGATGCCCCACCCACCGCGATTCTAGCACCCTCCTTCACATCCCCCACACCATGTGCTTTTTTACTCCGATCGGCCTGCCATGGCATGGCATGGGATGGCATGGGATGGCATGGGATTGTTATGGGATGGGATGGGATGGGATGGGATAGCATGGCATGGGATGATAGCATGGGATTGGATGGAATGGGACGGGATGGCATGTGATGGTGACGACATGTGGTGGCATGTGATGTTGATGGCATGTGATGGCATGTGATGGCATGTGATGGCATGTGTTGGCATGTGATGGCATGTGTTGGCATGTGGTGGCATGTGTTGGCATGTGATGGCATGTGATGGCGTGTGTTGGTTTGTGTTGGCATGTGATGGCATGTGATGACATGTGATGGCATGTGTTGACATGTGATGGCATGTGATGGTATGTGATGACATGTGTTGACATGTGATGGCATGTGACGGCATGTGATGACATGTGTTGGCATGTGATGGCATGTGATGGCATGTGTTGGCATGTGATGGGATGTGATGGCATGTGATGGCATGTGATGGCAGCAGCAGGGAGGAGCAGAGGGCGCAGCGGCCGGCACTGTGAGCGCTGTCGGCATAAGGGAGGCGGCAGCGGTTTCCAGGAAGCAGCTGCTCATCCTCAAGTCCCTGCAGGTGTGTGCGCATGTGAAGGGGGGGAAGGGGGGGTTGGGTGGACCTCAGATACTGTTGCCGCTGCCAGCACTCTAGGCATGAGAGTGGGGCGGCTGTCCCCAGGAAGCAGCTGCTCATCCTCACATCGCTGCAGGTGTGTGTGTGGGGCAACTCACGTGCCACTGCTGCCCCATGCCCCCACAGTCACATGCCACTGCTGCCTCATGTCCTTATCACATTTCCCCATCGCGCATGCATGCGTGCATCGCGCCCCATCTGTCTTGCGTGCGATCCCTCACCACACCATGCATGAACCCACCCCCCCCATCAGGAGTCAATGGAGGATCTCAAGTCAAGGCAGTCAACGGACTACTCCCCTCAGGTGAGCTTATACCTCACAGCCTGAACGAAGAAATGGCACTATTTGCACTATTTGCACTATTTGCCCGTAGTCATGAGCATTGCTCCGTTTCTTGGTGGCCCGACTCCGGCCCGACCTGGGCCGGGCCAGACCTGGCTGGGGTCGGGCCGGCATTGGCAAATGCCTGGCCGGGGCCTGGGTTTAGGGGCTGGCCCAACCTTGGCCCGGGGGGCGGGCCGGGCCGGCCCGGGCCGCCCAAACACGAGCCAAATTTCGTGGACGATCGGCCCGAGCGTGTGTTCTTCCGGGCTGGGCCTTGTGCTCATGCCGACTCGCACTTGGTCCATGCAACCAAGGCTTTAAGCTATGGCACTCGTGAGTCTCAGCTTTTGGCGTTTGAAGGGTCCTCCTCACCGTTCTTTCATGTGTTGGCAATGCAATCCCCGCAGCTTGCTCTCCTGCAACCCCGCCCTCTCCACCCCGCCCTCTCCCCGTGTTCCTGAATCCCTTCCTTCATTTCACTCCATCCCTAACCCCTCCGTCTATGCTTCCATTCCATGCCATCGTTGCCCCCCCGACACCAACAGCTCATTCGCATCCTGGCAGTTCTTAAAGCCCTGGTGGCGCACATCAAGGCCGCCACAGCCAACAGTGGCTTGGGGCTGGGCCTGGGCGAGCAGCTGCCGCAGCTGCCCTCGCTGGATCTGGAGGTGAGTCAACGGTGGTTTGTGTGAGTCCATTCATTATTCAGCTGGGGCCTCTGAGTCAAGACTTTGGCTTGGGGCTTGGCTTGGGTGCGAAGTTGCCACAGGTGCCTTGTTTTCGCATGGATTGTTTCGGCCTTGTTTGTGCCGTGGGGCTGGGCCTAGCCGAGCAGCTGCTGCTGCAGCTGCCGCCGTTGGATCTCGACGTGAGTCAACGCATGTCCTTTCAGGGTAAAGGACTGCACTGGCCCTGGGTCTCCTCAGCAGAGGGGCCTGTGGCACAGCTGCCACAGCTGCCACTGCCACAGGCCCCCCTGCTGCTCACACGCTCCCTGTCCTTCTCTCTCCCTCACTCCCTCTCCCCCACACCCTAACCCCCCTCTCCTCACACAAGTCGGCTGCCGCAGCAAGTGCATGACAGCACGCACGCACCTCTCCCTGTGGCTCACACGCTCACTGTTCCACCCTCTCCCTCACTCCCTCTCCCTCTCACCCTCTCCCCCACTTCTCTCTCCCTCCCTCCCCTCCCCTCCCCCCTTCAGCTCCACCCACAGCTGTCAGCGCAGCAGGCACAGAGCACGGAGGATGTGCTGCACCACTAGCGAGCGATCGAGGACACACAGATGCTACTCTACCTCCCTCCCCCTTTCTTCCTCTGTCTTCCTCCCCAGCTCCATCCGCAGCTGTCAGCGCAGCAGGCGCAGAACACGGAGCGCCTGCTGCACCACGTGCTGGCTGAAGTGCGCTGGCCATCTCCCGTGCACTCGTGCACACATGTTGTCCCGTTGTTTGTCGTTGTCTTCCCCCTTCAGCTCCAGCCCCAGCTGTCAGCGCAGCAGGCGCACAACACGGAGCGCCTGCTGCACCAAGTGCTGGCGGAGGTGCGCAACAACACCCAGCTCGCCCTGCTGCTCCGCGCCGTTAGCACCCAAACCACCATCCTCTCGCGCTTAGCTAAGCGCTTCTCCTCCCTCCAGGCAGCGGCCTTCGTAGGCTCTGCTACTGGCGGGGTCTCCGCACCCCCCCCTCCTGCAGGGGCTGGTTCCGAAGCAGCAGGTTCGGGCTCGGCACTGAAATCCCTACAGGGGGTGGTAACCCTGGTGTTACAAAACTCCCAGAAGCACATGGCGTCGTTACGAGAGATGAAGAGGATGCTGACCGGGACGGAAGGGGAGCGCGGGGCGACATTCTCCCTGCCTGCCAAGACGTACGAGGTGGTGAGGGACAGCTCACACGCCGTGCAGCAGCTGCCCGTGCTCCTCATGCAAGTGAACAAGAAGCTCCAGAGCATTGTGATTGGCGGTGGGGCTGCGGCAGGGGGAGGGGCAGGAGGACGAGGAGGGGGCGTAGGAGGAGGAACAGGAGCAGGCACGCAGCAGCAGTCAACGGTGCAGCAGCAGGTGGTGTCAGTGATTGACCCCCCCAAGCTGAGCGGCAGGGCAGCGCGGCACGAGCGACTGAAGCAGCTGATGGCCCAGGCGGCTGCTGCGCGCGCGGCTAAGGAGCAGCAGGCAGCCGGCAAGCAGCAAGAGGCGGCAGCAAAGCCCAAGGAAGAGGCGGGTAACCAGCAGCAGCTGGGGGGAGGGGCTGGGATACAAGAGGGGGCAGGGCAGCAGCAGCAGGGAGGTCGGCAGCAGCAGGAGGGGACAGGCATGGGAGTTGTGGCAGTAGGGGCGGAAGCAGGAGGAGGGGGAGGGGGAGGGGGGGGGCAGGGGCGGGGGCTAGGGGGGAGGGCGCAAGGAGGAGAGGGTAGTGGTGATGGTGCTGGTGGCGGCGGTGCTGCTGGTGGTGGCGGTGCTGCTGGTGGTGGCGGTGCTGCTGGTGGTGGCATTGCTGCTGGTGGTGGCGGTGCTGCTGGTGGTGGCATTGCTGCTGGTGGTGGCATTGCTGGTGGTGGTGGCGGTGGTGGTGGCGGCAGTGCTGCTGGTGATGGCTCTGATGGTGCTGGTGATGGTTCTGCTGGTGCTGGTGATGGCTCTGATGGTGCTGGTGATGGTTCTGCTGGTGCTGGTGATGGTTCTGCTGGTGCTGGTGATGGTTCTGCTGGTGCTGGTGATGGTTCTGCTGGTGCTGGTGATGGTTCTGCTGGTGCTGGTGATGGTTCTGCTGGTGCTGGTGATGGTTCTGCTGGTGCTGGTGATGGTTCTGCTGGTGCTGGTGATGGTTCTGCTGGTGCTGGTGATGGTTCTGCTGGTGCTGGTGATGGTTCTGCTGGTGCTGGTGATGGTTCTGCTGGTGGTGGTGATGGTTCTGCTGGTGCTGGTGATGGTTCTGCTGGTGCTGGTGATGGTTCTGCTGGTGGTGGTGATGGTTCTGCTGGTGCTGGTGATGGTTCTGCTGGTGCTGGTGATGGTTCTGCTGGTGCTGGAGCTGGCACTGCTGCTGCTGCTGCTGCTGCTGCTGCTGGTGCAGCAACTGACGCTGCAGGGAGAAGGGGTGGCGAAGGGGAGGAGAGGGGACAAGGAGAGAGGGGAAGGGAAGCAGGAGATGGGTCCGGAGGCCAGGAGCAAGTGGGAGGAGGGGAGGATAATGAGGGGGTGGGAGACAGGGGGAGGGGGGAAGGTGGGGCGGATGGCGAGGATGGGGGCGAGCAACGGGCGGCGGGGGAAGGAGAGGGAGCAGGGGCAGGGGACGGAGAGGAGAATGGAGCATCAAAGGGAGGGGAGGAAGGAGAAGGCGGAGCAGCAGGAGGAGGAACAGCAGCGGGAGGAGGGAGGGTGGTGCCGATAGAGTGGGCGAAGCCAGAGGAGATGGACAGCGAGAGGGCGCAGCTGGTGTCGATGCTGAAGGCGCGGCGCGAGGAGGAGGCGGGGCGGGGCAGCGAGGACAGCGGGGTGAAGGCGAGCGACAGCAGGGACGAGCCGCTGAGGCACAAGAGGAGGCGGAAGAAGCACAAAGCGGGGGAGGGGAAGGGGGGGCGGGGGGGTGGCAGGCGGTAAGGGGAATGGGGAGGGGGAAATGAGTGAGGAGGAGAGGGCAATGGCTGAGGCGAGGATGGCTGTGAGTAAAGAGAGGGGGGAGGATGAGGAGGAGGAGGAGGAGGGGGAGGGGGGGAGGAGGGGGGGGAGGGTGAGGAGGAAGGAGTGGAGGAAGAGGAGGAAGGAGGGGAGGAGGAGGAGGAGAAGAGTGGGCATGGACACAAGGGGCCCGGGCGCACAGGGCATGAGGGGGCTGGGGGGGAGAGGGGGCAGCAGGGTAAGAGCGGAAGGGAGGATGGAAGGGCAGGTGGCATAGCGTCGAGGGAGAAGGGGGGAGGAAGAGGAAGGGAGGGAGGAGGAAGAGGATTGGTCGGAGGAGGAAGTGGAGGGGAGGGAGAGAGCAAGAGGAGGCTGGGAGAGGAAGACAGTGCGAGGGGAACTCAGGGGGGAGAAGGAGCAGGGGAGGCAGGAGGAGGAGGAAGAGGAGGAGGAGGGGCGGGAGGAGGGGCGGGGCTGGCAGGTGGGCAGGGCAGGAGGAAGCGCATCCCCATGGAGCAGGCGGAGGAGCAGCGCGAGCAGCAGCGGCTGAGTGCCCGCACGGGGCTGCGGTTGAAGAGCATGGGCATCGAGGAGCTGCTGAGCCTGGACGACGAGGAGGATGAGGAGGAGGAGGGTGGAGGAAGGGGTGGGGGAGGGGGAGAGGGAGATGGAAGGGGACGGGAAGGGGGAGCAGTGGTGGGTTTGGACGGGGATGGGGTTGCAACGAGGGTTGGAGAGGAGGGGAGGAGCAGCGGGTGGGGGGGGGGGCGAGGGGGATGGGGGCAGGGGCAGGGGCAGCAGGGGCAGGGGATAAGGATGGGGGTGAGGAGTGGCGGCGGGGGTGCGGGGAAGGCGAGTGTGGGGAAGGCGATTCTGGATGATGCGGAGAGCGCGGAGGAGTGGCGGGAGCCCATGCCCGCGCAGGGGTACATTCCCCAAGGGCCGTATGCCAGTGAGTGGACTTTGCTGTGCTGTGATTCATAAGGGACACCTAGTGTCCATAAGGGACACTGGGTGATGTGCAGTGGAGAGTGAGGAGGAGTGGAGTGAGCCTATGCCCTCTCAGAGCAGCATCCCAGAAGGGGCTGTATGCCAGTGACTGCTTTCCGTGTTACTGACTCGCAATAGGCCGCCGATTCTAAATGAGTGCTGCTCTGCGCCCCCCTGCTGCTCACTGCGTTGCCAGTGCAGCTCCATGCCACCGCACACTCCCACATCCTCACCTACGCATGAGAAAAAGGCCCGGACAGGCCAGGCTGGCCTGGTCCGCCCCCGGGCCAAAGCTGGCCCGACCCTTAAAACCGGGCACAGGCTGGGAAGTTCCCGAAGTCGGCCCGACCTTGGCCCGGCTTGGCCTGCCCGAACCAAAGTCGGGCTGAACAGAATCCGGCGGGGTGGGCCTATGCTCAACCCTAATGTAACGCTCATCCTCCTCTCCCTCCCTGCCCTCCCATCCTCCCCCCCCATCCTCCCTTCCGCCTGTCCCTGCCACCCGTCCCATCCTCCCTTCCGCCCCTCTCTCCCCCCAGACGCATCGGAGTGGCGGCAGCGAGTGCTTGCAGGCAACTCAGTGTTCACGAGGTTCAGGTGAATCAGAAAGGCACCCACCCAGCACTTGTCAGTCAGGCGCACTTGAGACCACCCATCCATGCTCCCACTTGAGACCACCCATCCATGCTCGCACTTCCTGTGACCACACTCACTACGCAACCTTTGTACGCTGCTTGAGCTCTTTTGAGAAGAATCCTAACCGCCCACTCACCCTCTCCCATGCCCCACCCTCTTCTGTGGCCCACGCACCCCCATACCCCATGCCTGTGTCCCGTCCCCCCCCATACCCCAGTGGCTACCGTGTGGGCGCCCGCAAGCTGGTGGGCATTGGGGTGATTCCACGACCAATGAAGGGGCGGATGGCAGTAGAGCAGTGCGGGTGAGGGCAGGTGCGGGTGAGGGCAGGTGCGGGTGAGGGCAGGTGCGGGTGAGGGCAGGTGCGGGTGAGGGCAGGTGCAGGTGAGGGCAGGTGCGGGTGAGGGCAGGTGCGGGCGAGGGCAGGTGCGGGTGAGGGCAGGTGCGGGTGAGGGCAGGTGCGGGTGAGGGCAGGTGCGGGTGAGGGCAGGTGCGGATGAGGGCAGGTGCGGGTGAGGGCAGGTGCGGGTGAGGGCAGGATCGGGTGAGGGCAGGTGCGGGTGAGGGCAGGTGCGGGTGAGGGCAGTTGCGGGTGAGGGCAGTTGCTGGCGTGCTGGTGCTGGCATGCACGCGGACACGCACCAGCTGGTGCTGGGCGTTGGGGTGGTTCCAGGGGCCATGATTTCTGGGCGACTAGCTGTAGAGCGGTGCAGGTGCGTGCAAGAGTACGCACACACTGGGTACTGCACCGGGATAACCCACGGAAGCTGGTGGGCATTGGGGTGGTTCCACGGTGCATGGTGCAGCAGTGCAGGTGAAGATGAGATTGCATGGTGCACACACATTGGGACCATGTTGGGACCATGCGCTAGTGGTGCAGCGCTAGTGGTGCAGTGCCACAGTGATAGTGTAGGGGCAAAAATCCTCAAGCACACTCCTCCAACCAAGAGGAGTGGAGGGGTGAAGTTGTGCGAGGCCCCTGGACGGCTCCAATCGCCCTCACGCCCTCCCCTCACGCATTCACGCCCTCCCCTCACGCATTCACGCCCTCCCCTCACGCATTCACGCCCTCCCCTCTGCCCCTCGTAGGTGGATCGGCCCTCACCTCTTCGCAGCAATATTTTCCGACACTCGTTGCTCCGGCCTGCAAGGCCAATGCCTCTCGCTCCTCGCCCTGGCTCTGCTTCTACAGCCCACCTCCTCCCTTCCCAATTTTGTTCCCCCCTCCACTTCCCCCCGTTTGGTGGTTCTGCCAGCAGCCTGTACTCGCTGGATCGCACTGCACCTCGCTTTCTGGGCCAGCAGCCTTCCTGGCACACCGAGAAGTACTTATCAAGGCTGCTTAAAACGAGAATGTTCCCACCCTTTCCGTGTTTTCCCCCACAGGTGGTTCGTCCCCAATCTCTCCGCTCTAGAGTCGGTCTAGGAGACTGCAGTCTACTCTCAGGGTCAGCAGCTCTCCAGGAACACAGAGGCGGGTATTGAAGATGCTCATCACAAGGATGCTCATCACGAGGATGCTTCCTTCCATTCTTCACTTGCCCTTCCCGTCCTTTCTGCTCTTCAGGTGGTTCGGCCCCAATCTCTCAGCACTGGACTGCACGGCCAATGTCTCGTACTCTCTGGGCCAGCAGACCTCCAAGCACACAGAGGCCGTTATTGAAGCTGCTTTTAACGAGGATGTGCCCAACACTGGAGGCTTCCTCGCAGTGCGCATTGAAGGCACAGACTTTGTGCTCTACAGGTGGGTGATTGAACGCCAGTTGCCTTTAGCGAGGATGTGCCCATCACTGGGGGCTTCCTGTCTTGCAGGTGCGTGTGATCCTCCTTTCTGTTTGCCCTTCCCTCTCGAGTGATGATATCGAAGCTGCCTTTAACGAGTATGTGCCCAGCACTGGGGGCTTCCTTGCTGTGTGCATTGAAGGCACTGACTTTGTGGGTTTGATTGTAAGGAAATCTCTAGATGCGTTTTCTCTATAGGTACGTGTGCGCCACAGGTGCATGTGATTATATGATAGTTATGTGCGATTGTACTGTACCTCTGCCCATGTACCTTAAATGAGAGACGGTGGAATGCCGCCGGCTGCTAGCAGGTCTTTCATAAGCTGCTGTCAGCCCTAACCACGTCCTCGTCTATCGTCCATTTCCTCCCGGCTTCCTGCTCTCTTGGTCCTGCGTTCCCCCTCCGCCCCCCCCACCCCATCTCCCCAGCAAAGCAAGTCGCCCTCTCCTTCCCCTCCACCTTCCCCAGCACCGTCGTCCCCTTCCTTCCTCTCCCCTCCCACTCCGCGCCTTACTTGCTACAAACGCTCTGGCAGACACACGTTTAGCGTTCGAACACAATGCTTAACGGACCCAAAAACGCAAACGCTCGCTGGGAAAATTTCCGGGCTGCCCCTCCGAAAAAAAAGCGATTTTTTTTACCGCGAAATTGAGACTTGGCGAATTCAGCACGACGTTCGCCAAGTCCCAACTCCAAACCAAGGTGTCAAAATTCACCTCCCAACAACCCCCCCCCCTCAACCGCCCGCACTCCACACATCGTCAACTAAAACATCCAACCCCTCCTGCTCACATCTCATAGATCCATGCAAGTTCGCAATCCCCTCCCCCGTCAAAACTGCTTACCCTAACTGCCGCGCGCCATAGCCGTAGCCACTTTTCCACCTTAGCTGCCATACCTTAGCCACGAGATAACATTCAGTTAAGGGCGAGGGTCCATGTCGACGCCTCTTAGCAATGAGGACGCTGCTACAGCGACCGCATCTAATGTATACGAGGCGGATAGGAATCACGAGGTTTCTTCCGCGTTCTAGTCAAGGAGGCCGGTGCCACACAGAAATATGAGTGTCGCTTTTGTGGGCAGAAGATGGCCGGTAGTCCCATATATATGAGGATGCATACTTCAAAATTTCCACGGCTTATTTGGAGCCAAATTGCTTGCTGGCAGAACCCCCATGTTTCCCCCCTCCCCCACAGGAAATTTTCACCCCTGCCCGGGCAAAAATTTTACCCCTGCCTGGCCTAGCGTCAGACATGGGCAAAAAAAATCGCATCGCATCGCATTTAATCGCGTTTTTGCGATGGCGATGTTTTTTTTTTTTTTTAATCATCGTGCGATGCGATGAATTAATATCGCGCGATTTAATTTAAATCGCATTTTAATCGCGCTAAAAAACGCGATTTAAATGCGATATGCGATTTTTAAAACATCGCGCGCGATATTGCACTGAAACCCACTCTGAAACCCACTACGAAACCACACTGGTTATTTGCACTCTAGCTTACGACTGCCCGTGAGTCAATTTCCCCGCAGCCATGTTTTTTTTCTGTTTTTTGGGGGTTTTTTTTAATTCTGTTTTAAAACGCGATGCGATTTAATTAAATATCGCATGCGATTTTTTAATACATCGCGGGTAAAATGCGATTTGCGATTTTTATTTTTTTGAAAAATAAATCACGTGATGCGATTTAAAATCGCATCGCTTTTTTAAACATCGCACCTGCATGCGATGCGATTTAAATCGCAATTGCGTTTTGATCATGTCTACCTAGCGTTCACAGACACGCTGGTGAGCGTTCAGCATTTCAAACGCTGGCGTTCAAATGCTAAACGCGTTTGTAGCAACTAAGCTCGGCACTCTGCCTGCTGCCCTCTGCCCCCAACGCCCCGGTGCCCATGCACCTGCTGCGCCAGACCGAGAGAACACCACTGCCTGCTAGACAGGCCTTCCTCTCCCTCCTTCCCTGTTCTCAAATTTATGTTCTCCTGGCGCATTTTACCCACCCAACCCCCAACAAACCCCACCCCCCAACAAACCCCACCCCCCACCCCCCACCCCCCACCCCCCTCCCCCTCAGGGAATCTCCCCTCTCCTTCCCCACCACCTCCCCCGGCTCCGCCTTCCCCTTCCACTCGGCGCTCTGCCTGCTGCCCTCGGCGCCCAACGCCTCAGTGCCCATGCACCTGCTGCGCGAGACAGTGGAGTACCACCGCCTGCTGGGGGCGGCAGTGGTGGCGCTGTACGACAGCGGCGCGTGGCACCCTGTGGAGTTCAGGGAGCGGTTTCACGAGGACATGGACCGCAGAGTGGTCAGGGTGACGGATTTCAAGGGAGTGCGGCGGTTTGACCTGGAAAGAAACGGGCAGGTGAGTCAAGCCGAGGGCAGGTGGAGAACCAGCGCCTGCTGGGGGCGGCGGTGGTGGCGCTGTACGACAGCGGCGCGTGGCACTCTGTGGAGTTTAAAGAGCGGACTCACGAGGACGTGCAGCGGAGCGTGGTGAGGGTGACGGATCTGAAGGGAGTGAGACAGTTTGACCTTGAGAGAAACGGGCGGGCGAGTACACGCCCGCCGCCTGCTGAGGGCGTCTACAATGGCGCTGTACGACAGTGGCACGTGCCTGGGCATGGCACCCTGTGGAGTTGAGAGCGGTTTCATGAGGATGTTGAGTGGAGCGCAGGGTGGTGAGGGGGTGGCTGACCTCAAAAGGAGTGAGGCTGTTTGACCTGAAAAGGAACGGGCAGGTGAGTCACAGCAAGGGCAGGTGAACCAGACGCACACTCGTGGAAGATGAGACTCTGTTGAAGTGATTTGCTTTGCAGTTGAAGTGGGCTCAACAGCAGTGCACTGAAAATAGCATGAGCTCGACTGCTGTGTCTTAACCATTTTGGTATCAACCCCTTTCCTCCTCTCCATTCACCCCCAATCCTTCCCCTTGTCCTCCCGTGGCCCCCACCATCAGGTGCTAGCCATGCACCACTGCCACTCTTGCCACACCTTCACCTCCTAACAGCGAACCACGAGTTTGTCCTCCATCTCCCCCCCGCTCTCCCCCCCCTCACCCTCTACTCCCCCCCTCACCCTCTACTCCCCCCCTCACCCTCTACTCCCCCCCCTCACCCTCTACTCCCCCCCTCACCCTCTACTCCCCCCCTCACCCTCTACTCCCCCCCCTCACCCTCTACTCCCCCCCTCACCCTCTACTCCCCCCCCTCACCCTCTACTCCCCCCCCTCACCCTCTACTCGCACCCCTTTCCACCAGGTGCCAGCCACGCATGCCTTCACCGCCCGCTGGGTCATCCCAGCAGCACTGCATACGTTCCTCTTCTTTTGCCCCCCTCCTCCCCCCCTTCCCCCGTCCTTTTCTCTCCTCCCTCTTTTCCGGCCATGCCACCACCAGGTGCTAGCGATGCACGACTGCCTGCACCGCCACGCCTTCACGGCGCGCTGGGTCATCCCAGCGGCAGTCAATGAGTTCCTCTTCGTCGGCCTGCCCCCCGCCTCCATCCCCTCCTTCCTCGACCCCTTCGCCTTCCCCCCACCCCCCTCTGAAAACTCCCTCGCCTCCGACCCTCACCTCGACTCCGCCGCTGCTGCCGCGGCCGCTGCAGTAACCACGGCGGGAGGCTCGGCGGCCGCGGCTGCCGAGGCTGCGGCGTACGTTCGGGCAGTGCCGTGGGTGACGGTGGGGAGCCAGTGGTGGGCGACAAGGCTGTGCTCGCTGCCGTTCCGAGTGGCGGAAGGGATGGCGTTCTCCCTCGAGCGCATGGTGTTCCGCTGGCCATACCCCGTGTGCCACGACCGCGCCAAGTACCCCGACCCGCACGTTTGTGTTGGAGAGGCGGGGTTCAGACGAGTCATCATGGACCCGAGAAAGGTGAGAAGAGAGGGAGAGGGAGAGAGAAAGGTGAGAAGAGAGGGAGAGGGAGAGAGAAAGGTGAGAAGAGAGGGAGAGGGAGAGAGAAAGGTGAGAAGAGAGGGAGAGGGAGAGAGAAAGGTGAGAAGAGAGGGAGAGGGAGAGAGAAAGGTGAGAAGAGAGGGAGAGGGAGAGAGAAAGGTGAGAAGAGAGGGAGAGGGAGAGAGAAAGGTGAGAAGAGAGGGAGAGGGAGAGAGAAAGGTGAGAAGAGAAGGAGAGGGAGAGAGAAAGGTGAGAAGAGAGGGAGAGGGAGAGAGAAAGGTGAGAAGAGAGGGAGAGGGAGAGAGAAAGGTGAGAAGAGAGGGAGAGGGAGAGAGAAAGGTGAGGAGAGAGGGAGAGGGAGAGAGAAAGGTGAGGAGGGATGGGAAGAAGAATTTGATGGTACGCGTGCCAGCAGCACTTGATGGCGAGTTTGAGAGTCAGGAGTTGAGACCTTATGGACCACCATTGTCCCATTGTCCCACCATTCCTTCCCTTGGCCCTTCCTTCCCTCGCCCTTTTTGTGTCAACTCTCCCCTTGGCCTGTGCAGGTCTCGGCTCTCGGCCGGCACAAGGCGGTGTCACCCTCTCAAGTGGGGGGGGGTACACGTGTGAAGCAACAAGGCCAACTTCAGTTCAACCGCCCTTCAGGACGCTCTTATCAGCCCCCTTTCTCCTCTTCCCTCCCTCCTCCCCTGCAGATCTCGGCTCTAGGCCTGCATGAGGCGGTGTCCCCCTCCCGCGTGCGGGGGGTGCACGTGCGCACGACTGTGGCCAACTTCAACCACCTGCAGGACGCCATCATGAACCCCGAGGGGTGGTGCCAGCAGACCCTGCTCAAGAAGGAGGTGAGTGTGACTGAAGGAAGTGAGTGTGACTGGAGAGCCATGCTGGGTAGATGCAGTGGGGAGAGGGGCACAGGCCATAACCAGGTGGTACGAGCGAGGCCAACTTCAACCACCTGCAGGATGCCGTCATGATCCCCATGGGGTGGTGCCAGCAGACGCTGCTAAAGGAGGTGAGTGTGACTGCAGTGGCAGGTGGTTGTAGGGGAATGTGACTATGGGGTGCTGGTGCTGCACGCTAGAGTGTGCAGGAGATGCCATCATGAACCCCACAGGGCGGTGCCAGCAGACCCTACTGAACGAGGATGTGACTGACTGGAGTCACAGGTGATTGTGGGGGAATATGACTACGGTATACTGGTTTTGCAGAGCAGAGCGTGCAGATGAGAGAGCGTGCAGATGAGAGAGTGGGCAGATGAGAGAGCGTGCTGGATGCCATCATGCACCTGTGCCACCCACGTGCCAGAGTTCCATGTGCCAGAGTTCCATGTGTCAGAGTTCCACATGCCAGAGTTCCATGTGCCAGAGTTCCATGTGCCAGAGTTCCATGTGCCAGAGTTCCATGTGCCAGAGTTCCATGTGCCAGAGTTCCATGTGCCAGAGTTCCATGAGCCAGAGTTCCATGTGCCAGAGTTCCATGTGCCAGAGTTCCATGTGCCAGAGTTCCATGTGCCTGAGTTCCATGTGCCAGAGTTCCATGTGCCAGAGTTCCATGTGCCAGAGTTCCATGTGCCAGAGTTCCATGTGCCAGAGTTCCATGTACCAGAGTTCCGTGTACTCAGGTTGTCGCTTCTCCCACCATACCTGCCACATCTCCCACCATGCTGTGCCAGGTGCCCGAGTTCTATGTGCGAGACGTGTATCTCAGGGAGGCGGCTCAGTCCATCAGGGCTGGCCGCGTCTGTGACTTCAGCAGGGGGCATGTGAGTGGCCCTTCCACTGCTGTGTTTGATTCCTCTCTTTCTGTCATCATGCTGTCTGTGTTGCTGTGTTTCTTTGGGGGACTGCGTTTCGTCTGTGATTTCACCACAACGCGTGATCCGGCACTCCTGTTCTCCCCACTGTAGAACTCTTTTTCCAAACTCCAATGTTGGCCTTCGTTTGCCTTTCGTTTTCCGGGTTCTTGCAGTGTATCCCTGGGCCGGATTAGTCAACGCATCTGCAACACGCCAACTGCAACCAGCTTCCAAACCATCTGCCAAGCAAGGCAGCATTGTTTGCCATTGCGTTTCCAGCCATCTGCCGAGCTGGCCAGGTCTTTCCTCGGTAGTGTAATGCACTTGGTGCACACTGCTTTGTCACATACAGGCAAAACGGCAATCAGGGTCCTTCCTGGGCCTTTTGCAATATGTAATTTGGCAGACATGCCCTACAGGCTCGTGTGACCCTCAGACAGGCGAGTTTTCATTCCTCGCGTGAGTACGAAAACTCGCGTGGGAGAATCGCGTGAGTGTACGAAATACGCGAAGACTACAACAGCGAGGATTACCGAATCAACACTGCTACAGTACCCCAGTTGATTTACACAGATTGACGACACCTCACTGAGGTTATGAAAGGGCAACGGTCGCAGACCGTTGACCATGCAACACAACAGCCAAAATCGCAAGAGTCAAGAGTTAACGCGACAGCGAGAACAAATAACCGTCCTGATATTACAGTATAGGTGGTTACCCGAGTCGCCTTATCGAATCGTAAAAAGGGAATGCACCCCTCGAAGTGGACAAACAGTTAGACTCTTCATACCCTCTTGTATTATTATATAAAGCTTGTATCCCTTTGCTATAATCAATCACTTGTTCTCACATATTGTCAACTTATACCGTATTCCCCCGTATATAACACCCTAGGGTATTGTCAAAATTTCATTAAAAAAACTTATGGGTGTTAACAGTAGGGTGGAAAAATATAACGCCCATGTCTTATGTAAAATGCAAAATGAATTTCGGTTGTAACAAGCACTCTGAGGCCATAACTTCACTGAGCATCTGCTAACGAGGAATCTGCTACAGGGATTGCACAGTCCGATCGGGTCAGTTTGGTGCCTCTGAAAACGGTGGGAGATTGATGCAGCAGCATGTCAAACATGTGTATTTGTCATGTTTGTATAGACTGTATAGGGTCGCCTCTTAGAGAGTACAACACTTAGGTATATCTGTGAGTACTCTCACTCTATCTATCATTCACTTCTCAATTCTGATATGGTATCACGCGTAGGTAGGATCCCCCCCCACCTACCGCTTCCGCTCACCCCTCTAGCCCCTAGCCCCGTCGCGACCCCCCTAGCCCCGTCGCGCCCCATCCTGGGCCCTGTAGCGCCCCTCCTGGGCCCCGTCGCACCCCTCACTGGGCCCCGTCGCGCCCCTCCCAGGCCCCGTCGCGCCCCTCCTAGGCCCTGTAGCGCTCCTCCTGGGCCTCGTCGCGCCCCTCCTGGGCTCCGTAGCGCCCCTCCTGGGCCCCGTCGCGCCCCTCCTGGGCCCCGTAGCGCCCCTCCTGGGCCCCGTCGCGCCCTTCCTGGGCCCTGTAGCGCCCCTCCTGGGCCCCGTCGCGCCCCTCCCAGGCCCCGTCGCGCCCCTCCTCGGCTCCGTAGCGCCCCTCCTGGGCCCCGTCGCGCCCCTCCTGGGCCCCGTAGCGCCCCTCCTGGGCCCCGGCGCGCCCTCCCTGGGCCCTGTAGCGCCCCTCCTGGGCCCCGTCGCGCCCCTCCCAGGCCCCGTCGCGCCCCTCCCAGGCCCCTTCGCGCCCCTCCTGGGCCCCGTAGCGCCCCTCCTGGGCCCCGTCGCGCCCTCCCTGGGCCCTGTAGCGCCCCTCCTGGGACCCGTCGCGCCCCTCCCAGGCCCCGTCGCGCCCCTCCTGGGCTCCGTAGCGCCCCTCCTGGGCCTCGTCGCGCCCCTCCTGGGCTTCGTAGCACCCCTCCTGGGCCCCGTCGGGCCCCTCCTGGGCCCCTGTAGCGCCCCTCCTGGGCCCCCGTCGTGCCCCTCCTGGGCCGCGTCGAGCCCCCCCCCCCTCCTGGGCCCCGTCACGCCTTCAGGCCCCGTCGCGCTCGCCCGGCCCCGTCGCCCCAGCCCGGCCCCGTCGCATCAGCCCGGCCCCGTCGCACCAGCCCGGCCCCGTCACGCCCGCTCGGCCCCGTTGCACCCGCCCGGCCCCGTCGCCCCCTGCCCGGCCCCGTCGCAGCCGCCCGGCCCCGTCGCACGTGTCCGGCCCTGTCGCGCCCGCCCAGCCCCGGTGCGCCCCTCCTGGGCCACCGTCCTGCTCGCCCGGCCCCGTCGCACCGGCCCGGCACCGTCGCACCAGCCCGGCCCCGACGCACCCGCCCGGCCCCGTCGCACCAGCCCGGCCCCGTCGCTCCTGCCCGGCCCCGTCGCGCCCGCCCGGCCCCGTTGCACCGGCCCGGCCCCTGCGCTCGTCCCTGCCTCGGCCCCGGTCCTCCTCGCTGGTACGGTTTCCCCCCCCCGCCCTGCACTGCCCTGCACCGTACTGCCCCGCACTGCACCGCCCCGCACCACCCTACACCGCACTGCACCGCACTGCATTGCACTGTACCGCACGGCACCGCACTCCACCTTGCTGCACTGCCCTGCACCGCACTGCACTGTTCCTGATGGCGGCGGAGCTTCGCTTCGACGCTGAAGGCCAGCCTCTGGAGTTCGAGGCGTGGCTTGCCGACCTCCGTCGCCAACTCACTGGCCAGCGGCAGGATGGTGAACCGCTCTCCGCACACCTTGACGGTACGCTCCCCTGCCCAGACCCCCCTGCTATTCTGCCCGCTGACTCCACACCCACTGAGCGCGAGTCCACTGCTGCCACTGCCCGTGCGCGCTCTGTCTGGCTTTCTCGCGATGCTGTCGCCCAGCTTGCCATCAGCAACGCCCTTCCCCCGTCCGAGCGCCCTCGCTTTAGGTCTCTCACCACTGCTCAGTCATACTTAGATGCTGTCATCCAGCGCTATTCCACCCCTCCGGCTGCCTCGGTGGGTCGCCTGATCCTCCCGATGCTCTTTCCTGACCTTGCATCTTTCCCCACTGTCTCTGACCTCGCTGCCCACCTGCGCTCGATAGATGAGACCTGGCGCGCAGCCTACACTGATGCACAGCTTAGAGCCCACCAGCCGCCCATTACCTCTACCCTCTACCTGCTTGCCACCCGCCTCCCTGACCGCCTTGCTGTCGCCCGCGACCGCTTCCTTAGCATTCACCCCGCAGACCTCACCCTCACTGACTTTGTAGACACCCTGACTGTGATAGAGACCCGTCACCGCTCCATCGCCCAGGCGAGCGGTGTCGTGCCGGTCCCTATCTTTCAGGGTTGTGCCCCCGCCCAGTGTACCTTCTCCGACGGCTCTGCCGCAGTGGCTGAGACTGCTGCTGCAGCGCAGTTTCGTACGGGGAAGGGCCGCCGCCCCAAGGTTGGGCGCGGCGGCGGCGGCGGCGGGGGTGCGGGAGGGGGTAGTGGTGGGGTCGGGTCGTCTGGTGCTGGAGCGGACGAGGGGACCCTGCCCAGTCCAGCTGAGCCGCCGCCCCTGCAGTTGCAGCAGCCGCAGCAGCCGCCGCAGTCGCAGCCTTCGCAGCAGCCGCAGCAGCCGTCGCAGACGCGGCAGACGAGTGTCCTCCCGCCCGGGTGGCCCGGCGCTGGCGGTGGCCGGGCGCGTGGTGGTGTGCCGAGTGGTGGCTCTGGCGGCGGGCGTTGTCAGTACCAGATCCAGACCGGTCCTCGCCGCGGTTTCGTTTGCGGTAGGCTCGGTCACTCCACTCCCCGCTGTTTTCGTCGTCTGGACGACCTCTTTCGTCAGCGCTTCGGCCCGTCGCCAGACCTCCCGGACTGGCACAGTTTGCTTAGTCGTAAGATTCAGATCTTTGATATGGACATGGATGCCATTGTTGCTGCTCTGCATGTGATGTATGCTGCTGACTCTAGTGTGCTTCCCGCTTATTACTCACTGTTGCCTAGTGTAGGTGTGCCTAGCTTAGCCTCCCCTGCTGC
This sequence comes from Closterium sp. NIES-67, assembly GCA_027943415.1. Taxonomy (NCBI): domain Eukaryota; kingdom Viridiplantae; phylum Streptophyta; class Zygnematophyceae; order Desmidiales; family Closteriaceae; genus Closterium; species Closterium sp. NIES-67. The sequence goes on along the minus strand of BQMB01000549.1, from coordinate 406,912 downwards.
GTCAGGCGTAGGATCCCCTGCTTTGTGTAGTCTTGGTGCTTCCGCCGTCGTTCCGTTGCCAGACGCCTCTGCTTCGCTTTCCTTCACCTTAGACTCTGGCGCTTCCCGGTGTTTCTTCCGCGACTTCACCACACTGACGCCGCTTCCTGTTCCTGCTGCCGTCTCTCTTGCTGACCCCTCCGGCGGTCCGGTAGTCGCCCGCAGTTCCACCACCCTTCCCTGTCCGGCGGTTCCTTCGGGCACTCTCACAGGTCTGCATATCCCCTCGTTCTCCAGGAACCTAGTTGGTGTCGGCTGCCTCCAGGACCTTAGCGTTACCACTACGTTCCCTGGTCACGAGCTGTATGCTGTCTGTACCGAGGCCGCCACGGGTGCCCCCCTGTCCACGTTCCCCCGGGACCCGGTGTCCGGCCTGTTCACTCTGGACACCGTGACCCCCCCGGCTGGGGCGCCTCCTCAGGTGGCTGCGTCTACCCAGGTTGCTGCTGCCTGCTCCTGTCGGTCCCTCACTCACCCGACTCTCCTTTGGCACCACCGCCTAGGTCACCTTGCGCTCCCGCGTCTGCGTCACATGTCCCAACACGGTCTTGTCCTTGGTCTCCCACGTTCCCTCCCTGCGTTTCCCTCCTCCCCAGCCCCACCTTGCACGCCTTGTGTTGAGGGTCGGCTTCGCCGTGCCCCGCACTCCTCCTCGTTTCCCCCTACCGCCGCGCCGCTGCAGACCCTGCACCTGGACGTCTGGGGCCCCGCCCCCGTCCCTGGGCTGCGTCGAGAGCGCTACTTCCTTGTGCTTGTCGACGACTTCACTCGTTACACCACAGTCTTTCCCCTGGAGCGCAAGGCCGACGTGCCTGGCGCGCTCATCCCCTGGCTTGTCTCTGCGCGTGTCCACCGCGGTCTCCCTGTCTTGCGTCTTCACTCCGACCGTGGTGGCGAGTTTGCCTCAGGTGTCCTTGGTCGCTTTTGTCGTGCGGAGGGCATCACCCAGACGTTCACCCTACCGCACTCCCCACAGCAGAATGGGGTCGCTGAGCGACGCATCGGTTTGGTCATGGAGGTGGCTCGCACCTCCATGATCCATGCCGGTGCACCCCATTTTCTGTGGCCGTTCGCTGTGCGCTACGCTTCTCACCAGCTTAACTTGTGGCCGCACCCTCAGCAGCCGCAGGTTTCGCCGACTCGTCTTTGGACTGGGTCTCCTGGTGACGCGTCTGCGTTCCACGTCTGGGGCTGCCTTGCTCACGTCCGTGCCTCCGGCACGGACAAGCTCACTGCCCGCACCCTTCCCTGCGTCTTCCTCGGTTTTCCCCTTGACGCGTCCGACTGGCACTTTTACCACCCGCCGTCTCACCGCTTCTTTCACTCTCGTGACGTCACCTTTGACGAGTCCGTCTCCTACTACCGTCGCTTCCCCCACCGTGGTCCCCCGGTTACCCCCCCCTGTTCCTGGTCACTCCTTCCCCGGTAGTCCCTGCCCCTCCTCCTCCTCCTCCCCGTCCCGCCCCCTCTGGTGTGTCCCACGTCACCCCCCTTCCGTCGGTGGACCCGGTTGAGGAGTCTTCTGACTCTGGTGGCCCTCATGTTCAGTCCTCGCCGGTCGCCCCTCCCCTGGTGTCCCCTCCCCAGTCCCCCCCTCCACCGCCTCTGCCGCCGCTGCAACCGTCGTTGTCGCTGCCGCTGCCGCCGCTGCCGCCGCCGCCGCCGCCGCCGCCGCCGCAGCACCCGTTCGCTGACTCTGGGGGTGCTCGTCCCGGTAGCCCTGGGGGTGGTTCCTCTGGGGGTGCTGGTGTGGGGAGTGCCGGTGGTAGCCGAGGAGCAGCTTGCGGTCCCGGTGTCGCCGTTGTGCCGCCGCAGCAGCAGTCCCCGCCGGTGTCAGCCCTTCGCCTCCTCGGCCTTCCGTCCCCCGACCCTGCGTCGGTTCCTCCTCGGCCGTCTCCTCCTCTTCCTGTCTACGGCCTTGTCTTCCCTCCGCCGGACTCGTCCCCCGCCCGTCTCCCCCCTCGTTCCCCTCCTGTGTCCCCTCCTCTGTCTCCTGACCCGACTCCTCCGTCGCACGTCTGGTCTCACCGTCCCTCCCGTGCTTGTCCTGCCTCGCCTGTCTTGCGCTCCCACCCTATGTTGCTTCGTTCCCACGCGTCTCGTCCTCCCCTTCTGCCGTCGCCTCCTCCGTCCTCCCTTGTAGTTGCACCCCCCCCGCTGTCTGACTACCTTCGTGCCGCTCGTCCCCTTGTTCCTCGGGGTCCTTGCCTCTCTCGTTACCGACCCGTCTGTTCCCACCTCGTGCCTTGACGCTCTTGTCGCTGCTGTCGCTGACTTCGCCTCTACCCGCCGCCTTGACTACGCCTCCGCTCTGGTCTCTGACCCTGCCTGTCCTCCGTCTGTCGGGGGTGCTCCTGCCCTTGGCAGTGACGTCCTGGAGGACCGCCAGTTCGAGCTTGCTTTCCTCTCCGAGGCTGCTCCCCATCTCTGTTCCATGCTGCTAGTCCCTGAGGGTGACCCAGACGCTTTCGACATCCCGACCCCTCGCACTTACGCTGAGGCGACTTCGGGACCTTGGGCCTCGCAGTGGATAGCTGCCATGGAGCAGGAGATGGCATCTTGGAGATCCACCGGCACCTTCGTCGACGCAGTTCCCCCACCTGGGGTGAACGTAGTCGATGGCCGCTGGCTCTTCAAGGTGAAGCGCCCTCCTGGAGAGCCGCCTGTCTTCAAGGCGCGCTATGTCGCTAGAGGCTTCAGTCAGCGCGAGGGGGTGGACTTCTTCCAGACCTTCGCTCCGACCCCGAAGATGACTACTCTTCGGGTTCTGTTACACCTAGCTGCTCAGCGTGACTACGAGCTTCACTCCCTCGACTTCTCCACTGCCTTCCTTCAGGGCAGCCTACACGAGCAGGTCTACCTGCGGCGCCCTCAGGGCTTCACTGGCACCTTCCCTCCTGGGACCCAGTGGCTCCTGCGGCGCCCCGTCTACGGCCTGCGCCAGGCTCCCCGTGAGTGGCACGACACTCTCCGTGCTACGCTTGCTGACCTGCAGTTCTTTCCGTCTTCCGCAGACCCTTCAATCTTCATTCGTGCTGGCCAGACTCCGTTCTACATCCTTGTTTACGTCGACGACCTGGTCTTTGCCACAGCTGACAAGGACGCACTGGCCTCCGTGAAGGCAGAGCTGCTGAAGAGACACACGTGTACTGACCTTGGAGAACTGCGCCGTTACCTTGGCTTGCAGATCTCCAGGGACAGAGCTGCGCGCACCATCACCCTGACTCAGTCACACTTGGTGCGCCAGGTCCTTCAGAGGTTCGGCCTTCAGTTCTCCTCTGCACAGCCCACCCCTCTGCCTGTAGACCACAGACTCTCCGCTCCAGTGTCTGAGGAGTTGGTAGAGCCCAGCGGCCCCTACGCAGAGCTGGTGGGTTGCCTCATGTACCTGATGACTTGCACTCGCCCAGATCTCGCATACCCTCTCAGCATCCTGGCTCGCTTTGTGGCCACAGGCAGACACCGACCGCAGCACTGGTCTGCCGCTAAGAGGGTTCTGCGTTATCTTGCTAGTACATCGGGCATGGGGTTAGTGCTAGGAGGACGCAGGCCAGTGGTCCTTACTGGACACACAGACGCTTCGTGGGCAGACGACGCTGAGACACTCAGGTCTACCCAGGGCTACTGCTTCAGCCTTGGCTCAGGTGCCGTCTCGTGGAGAGCTACCCGCTCCTCGTCTGTTGCTCAGTCCAGCTGTGAGGCTGAGATCTACGCTGGTGCCATGGCGGCACAGGAGCTCCGCTGGCTGACCTTCTTGCTCACCGACTTAGGTGAGCGGCCTAGCTCTGCCCCGGTCCTGTTCGCTGACAACAGGGCCATGATCCTCCTGTGTCAGGAGCCTCGACTCGAGGGCAGAGCAAAGCACATTCAGCTGCGGTACTTCCTCCTGCGTGAGCTACAGCAGCGACGTCAGGCTCGCGTAGTACACTTGGCCTCAGGTGCCAACACGACTGATATCTTTACGAAGGCGCTTGCGCCTAAAGATCATCAGGGGCACTGTGTACAGCTTGGTCTAGTTCCTGTAGCCTCTCACTTGCTAGGACCTTGACTTTGTACTGTCCTTTATACGTATACTCAGACTGGACTTGTGTCCTCTCCCAGTGGCTGGACTAGTAGTGCCGCCCTGCTCTTGTTCTTGCCTTGTTTGTACTCCTTCTGACTGGTCTCTCAGACCCTTGTCTCAGAGGTTGGACTAGTAGTGCCGCCTTGAGATGTTTGTTTAGGGCATTCCCCTATGCAATCTAGGGGGTGTGTCAAACATGTTCTTTGTCATGTTTGTATAGACTGTATAGGGTCGCCTCTTAGAGAGTACAACACTTAGGTATATTTGTGTGTACTCTCACTCTTTCTATCATTCACTTCTCAATTCTGATACAGCAGTGCCAGGTGTCATTGACCAATCTCGTACGAGTGCTGTGAACAGAGTCGCGACCATTGCTTACGCGATCAAGGTGGTTCAACAGCAAGATGGACGGTCGAGATCCACTCGACACTTTGTTGTCTTTCGATTTCGTTTTGCCACTTGTATTGGTTCTTCTGCCCGTCTTTGCGTTGCGAATGGCAGCTGACGCGATTTTCATCCTGCACGTTTTTTTGCAGCTGAGCGAACCTTGGTAATGAAGGACCAAAGACTGTTTAAAGGCAAGAAAAACGAGCAGGGTGTTATGTAGAATGCAAACCCAGAAAAACGGGTACCGTAATCACCCGGATTGACGCCCCTCCGTAGGATTAGTCCCATGGGCTCTAACTCGTGCATTGGGCCTTATAGGCATTATTCGATTATAGGCCCCCCTTATTTTTTCAAAACATGTACCCTATAAGCCCCCTCAGAAATTCAGTTGAAACACTGTACAAAGAGACCGAACGGGTGCAGGTAATACCGAGGCTTCTCGCTTCGTGCCCGTCAGAGGCGGAACTCACGCTCCCTGACACCTCGCGCCAGCACGATTCGTATCAGAAGAGGAAGTTTCCAGCCTGGCACCGCGTTGACTGGACTTCCACCGCGATTGACTTTTAATCCTCGCCTAAAATTACTCCCATTGCACACGACAAACCAGCAGCTACATGTCGATGTCAAACTTTTATTTTCCATATAGTCCCTTTAAAACGCCCATGCCATGGGCTTATATTTTTTGTTCAATTAAACGCCCCCCCACGTTTTCAAACCAGTCTAGTAAACGCCCCTAGGGGCGTCTATCCGGGTGATTACGGTACTCTAAAAAATGCGCCATATCATAAGCTATCCCCCGCATGCCACCCATGGGTTGACTATTTCGGCGGGTCTTATATACGGGGGATTACGGTACATATGTTAGTATGTAGAAGTTATAGGCTAGATAAGTGTTTGTTCTTAGAGAGTGCAACTCCAACCCTATACCTTGCTTGTTCTCTCTTCTTTCTAATTATTCTGGCATTCTAACATGGTATCATGCGTAGGTTAGGTCCCCCCCCCACCCGCTTCCGCCCCGCGCCCTAGCCTACCGCGCCTCGCTGGCTCCTAGCGCGCCCGCCGGCCCCTAGCGTGCCTGCCGTCCCCTAGCGCCGTAGCCGGCCCCTAGCGTGCCCGTCGGCCCCTTGCGCCCAGCCGGCCCCTTCGCGACCAGCCGGCCAGCCCCTCGCGCCGTCGCCAGCCCCTCGCGCCTTAGCTGGCCCCTCGCGCCTTCGCTGGCCCCTCGCGCCCTAGCTGGCCCCTCGCGCAGTCGCCCCCCCCTCGTGCCGTCGCTGGCCCCTCGCGCCTGACCGGTCCTTCGCGCCCTAGCTGGCCCCTCACGCCTCACCGGCCCCTCGTGCCTGACCGGCCCCTCGCGCCCTAGCTGCCCCCCCGCGCCCTAGCTGGCCCCTCGCGCCTTGCCGGCCCCTCGCGCCTAGCCGGCCCCTCGCGCCTAGTCAGCCCCTACCACCTATCTGGCCCCTACCACCTAGCCGGCCCCTACCACCTAGCCGGCCCCCACCGCCTAGCCGGCCCCTACCACCTAGCCGGCCCCTCTCCTGCGCTGACCTCCAGCACCGAGCGCCTTGCCGGCCCCTCTCCACTCGCCGGCCCCTTGTGCGCCTCGCCTCCTCGGGCGCCCTCCTCGGCCTTCCTTTCGGTTCAATTCCGGAGAGTCCTGCCGCCGTGCCGCTGAGTCCCTGTGCCGCTGTGCCCCTGTGTCCCTGTGCCGCTGTGTCACTGTGTCCCGGTGCCGCTGCGGTTGAGCGATGGTGAACGCCATGCTCCAACTGGACGCGGAGGGGCACGCAATTGACTTCGCCGCCTAGCTTGTCGATCTCCGCCGGCACCTGACAGGTCAGCGCCAGGATGGGCACTCCCTGGCTATGCATGTTGATGGCTTGCTTCCTTGCCCCTCCACCCCTGATCCCCTCCCTGCTGACCCCACCACTGCTGAGACTGAGGCCTTTGCTGGTGCTGCGCTAGCTCGCGCTGTCTCGGATTCTCGCGATGCTGTAGCGCAGCTTGCCATTAGTCATGCGCTTCCCTTGTCTGAGCGTCCGCGTTTCCCTACTGTCGTGAACGCCAAGGATTTCCTAGATGCTGTTGTTGAACGCTACTCCACGCCTGCTTCCGCACGGTTTAGGGAGGGCGTGGTGGTGGTGGCGGCGACGGTGGTTCTAACGAGGGGGCTGGGGCAGGCGTCCAGGAGCAGCAGCAGTCGCAGCAGTAGCCATAGCAGCAGCAGCAGCAGCCACAACAGCAGCAGCACCAGCAGCCGCCGCAGCAGTCGCAGCCGCAGCAGCAGCAGCCGTGGGCCCACCTCCCGCCAGGGTGGCCGGGAGCCTATGGAGGGGGTAGCCGAGGTGGCGGTCCTCGCAGCTCGGCGTCTACCGGCGGCTTCGGTGCTGTAGGCTGCCAGTACCAGCTCCAGACCGGTCCCCTTTGTGGCACAATGTGCCGCCGAAGGCCGACGTGCCTGACGATCTCATCCCGTGGGTCGTGGCTGCCCGCCTTTACCGCGGTCTCCCTGTGTTTTTGTCTCCACTCCGACCGTGGCGGCAAGTTCGCTTCTGGTCGGCTTGGACAATTTTGTCGTGCGGAAGGCATCACCCAGTCCTACTCCCTACCGGACTCCCAGCAGCAGAATGGGGTCACTGAGCAACGCATCGGCTTGGTCATGGAGGTGGCTTGTACCTTCATGATTCATGCCGGTGCACCCCATTTTCTGTGGCCGTTCGCCGTTCGCTACGCCGCTCACCAGCTTAACGTTCGGCGTTTGTACCCCATTTTCGGGGTTCTCTGGTGACGGGTCCGCGTTCCACGTCTGGGGCTGCCTCGCTCACGTTTGTGCCTCTGGCATGAACAAGCTCACTACTCGCACTGTCCCCTGTGTCTTCCTCGGTTTCCCTATGGACTCCTCTAACTGGCACTTATACCACCCGCCGTCTCACTGCTTCTTTCACTCCCGTGACGCCACCTTTGACGAGTCGCGGTTGAACCGCTTTCCCCACCGAGGTCTCCCGGTTTCCCCTCCCCTGTTTCTGGTCCCCACTCCCCCTGCTCACCTTCCTCCCCGTTCTGCTCCGTCTGGTGTGTCTCACGTCACTCCCCTCCCATCAGTTATCCCGCTCGAGGAGTCGACTAACTCCGGTGGCCCTGCGGCACAGTTCTTCTCTCCCCTAGTGTCTCCTCGTCTACCGTCGCAGCCGCCACCGCCGCAGTAGACGCCGCCGCCGCCGTCGCAGCCGCCGCCGCCGTCGCAGCAGTAGCCGCCGTTTGTGGCCTCTTGGGGTGCTGGCGTTGAGGAGGGTGCTAGTCCTAGGGTTCCTGTCGTGGCTTGTCCCGGCGGGCTCAGGGTTGGCACCGCTGCTGGAGAGATTTCTCGCTCTGAGGGTGCTCGTTCTGCGGGTGCTAGAGTGGAGTGTTCCGGAGGTAGCCGTGGTGCAGCTGGCGGTCCATGTGTCGGCGTCGAGCAGCAGCAGCAGCAGCAGTCGCTGCCGGTGTCCGCCCTTCGCCTGCTCAGCCTTTCCTCCTCTAACCGCTCGCCTACGCCCCCCCCGCCGCCTCCTCCCCTTCCTGTCCACGGTCCTGTGTTTCCTCCGCTGGACTCGTCCCTGGCTCGTTTCCCACCTCGTTCCCCTCCTGTTACTCCTCCTCTATCTCCTGACCCGACGCCTCTGTCTCACGTCTGGTCTCGCCGTCCTTCTCGTGCCTGTCCTGTCTCCCCTGTTCCGCATTCTCACCCTATGTTGCTATGTTCCCACGCGTCTCGTCCTTCCCTCCTGATTCGCCTCCTCCGTCGTCGCTGGCTGTCGCGCCTCCCCCTCTGTTTGACTACCTTCATGCTGCTCGTCCTCTTGTTCCTCAGGTCATTGCCTCCCTTGTTACTGACCCATGCGTTCCTCTCTCGCGTCTTGACGCGCTTGTCGCTGCTGTCGCTAACTTCGCCTCTACCCGCCGCCTTGACTACGCCACCGCTCTTGTCTCTGACCCTGTCCGTCCTCCGTCCGTCAGGGTGATCCTGCCCTTGGCAGTGACGTCCTAGAGGACAGGCAGTACGAGCTTGATTTCCTGTCCGAGGCTGTTCCCCATCTCAACTCTATGCTACTAGTCCCTGAGGGTGACCCAGACACCTTTGACATCCCGACCCATCGCACTTACGTTGAGGCAACCTCGGGACCCAGGGCCTCACAGTAGATAGCTGCCATGGAGCAGGAGATGACATCTTGGAGATCCACCGGCACCTACATCGACGCAGTTCCTTCACCTGGGGTGAACGTAGTCGATGGTCGGTGGCTCTTCAAAGTGAAGCCCCCCCCTGGAGAGCCGCCTACTACGTGGCTAGAGGCTTCAGTCAGCTAGAGGGCGTGGACTTCTTTCAGACCTTCACCCCGACTCTGAAGATGACTACTCTTCGGGAGCTGCTACATGTAGCAGCACAGTGTGACTACGAGCTCCACTCCCTCGACTTCTCCACTGCTTTTCTTCAAGACAGCCTACACGAGCAGGTCTAACTGCACCGATCGCAAGGCTTCACTGGTACCTTCCCTCTTGGGACCCAGTGGCTCCTTCGACGCCCAGTCTATGGCCTGCCACAGGCGCCCGTGAGTGGCACAACACGCTGTGTGCTACGCTAGTTGACATGCAGTTCTTTCTGTCCTCTCCAGACTCTTCGCTCTTCGTTCGTGTTGGATAGACTCTATTCTATATCCTTCTCTACATAGACGACCTGGTCTTCACTACTGCAGACAGAGACGCACTGGCCTCTGAGAAGGCCAAACTGCTGAGGAGACACACCTGCACTGACCTAGGAGAGCTGCGCCGCTACCTTGGCCTCTAGACCTCCAGGGACAGAGCAATGCGCAAGATCATTCTCACACAGTCCCACTTCGTGTGCCAGGTCCTTCAGAGGTTCGGTCTTTACTTCTCTTCTGCACAGCCCACCCCTCTGCCAGTAGACCACAAACTCTCTGCTCCAATCCCGGAGGAGGCTATAGAGCCTAGTGGTACTTACGCAAAGCTGGTGGGTTACCTTATATACCGGATTGTGAGAGTACGACCCCGTTATACCACTTGTTCCCTCTTCTCTTTCCTTCCTATTTCCATTCCTCCTTTTATTTCATCTCATTTGGTTTCCTATTCTCCATTTTCCATTAAACCTTCTAGCTGTTCGCTGTGCCCACAGCGACTACCCGTTCCCAAGGGAAGACGTCGGTGGACCTGAAGCAGCTCAAAAGGAAGCTGGGGGTCTACAAGAAGCTGCGAAATCCCCGAACTCCTTCTTCTTCGGATGCATCCAACTCGGCAACTTCGTCAACGACACGAACAGTCGTTACGGAAACTCCGGGCCCTGGAGAAGAGCCTTTCTCCAAGCAGCCTCGGCCAGCTGCTAGCTTAGGAGTAGGAAGCAACGAATATTGGGATGTACCCTATGACCCAATCAATGAAACTATCTTTGGGTACTCCGAACAACGCCTGCCCCTCGTGCTCGAGGTCATCTGCAAAGGACGACGCCTCCAAGCACTCGTGGACAGTGGAGCATCGCACACTGTATGCGACAAGGCAACCATCGACCGACTTCGAGAAGAGTACAAGCCATCAGCGTTTTCTGCAACGATGGTGGACGGCAGCAAGTTACCAGTGTACGGCAAAGCAGTGCTACAAGAAATTCAACTCCGAGATCAACTGGGTAAACCGCACCGCGAGCATCTACAACAATGGACGGAGAGTACAGCTACCCAACTGGGACGATACAGGATATATCCCAGTAGAGACACTTGCCAGATTCGAGAAGGACGTGAAGCGAACCGACACCGGGTTCCTGGCGATAGCAACAGAGGTGGAGAATGACGGAGAGAAAGCCTCGGAACCTCCAGAAAGAATCTAGGAATTATTGAAGGAGTTCCAAGACATTCTTCCTGACGATCTTCCGGACGAGCTACCGCCATACCGAACGCATCAACACGAGATCGTGGAGGAACCGGGTTTGAAGCCGACCTTCCGAGCACCATACCGGCTTAGCCGTACAGAGCTGACCGACATGAAAAAACAGATCGAGTATCTCCTAGCCAAAGGACTCATCCGACCATCCACTTCACCATACGATGCCCCAGTACTCTTCACACCGAAACCGGACGGAAGCCTGCGCATGTGCATCGACTACCGAGCTCTCAACAAGCAGACCATCAAGAACAAATATCCGATACCACGAATCGATGACCTGCTTGACCAGCTTCGCAGAGCTACGGTATTTTCCAAACTGGATCTGCGGTCCGGATATTGGCAGATACGGATGGCGGACAACTCTATCCACAAAACTGCTTTCCGAACTCGGTATGGATCGTACGAGTATTTGGTAATGCCGTTCAGACTCACCAACGCACCGGCAACGTTCCAAGCCGAAATGAACCACATTCTACGACCAATTTTGGACGAATGCGTGGTGGTGTACCTGGACGACATCCTCATCTACTCGCGCGACATGAAGGAGCACGTCGAACACCTGCGACACGTCTTCGAAATTCTTCGACGGGAGCGGTTCTACGTCAAACTGTCCAAGAGCGAATTCGCCCTTGAGAAGGTCCAGTTCCTAGGACACATGGTGAGCGCTCAAGGAGTTCACGTCGACCCCAAGAAAATCGAAGCCGTATGTACGTGGAAGACACCCGAGAACGTGAAGGAGTTGCAGCAGTTCCTAGGCTTCGCGAATTACTACAACAAGTTCGTGCCACAGTATGCGAAACTCGCAGCACCACTCACGAATCCGCTGAAGAAGAACACGCCCTACAAATGGGAACCGAAGCACCAAGTAGCCGTGGAGCAGCTGAAACAAGCACTAACATCTGCACCAGTACTTATCTTGCCAGATCCCGAACGGGACTACATAATCGAAGCTGCCGCCAGCGAACAGGCAGTGGGAGCAGTCTTGATGCAAGACCAGGGGAATGGACTGCAACCAATTGCATACCCCAGCAAGAAACTACATGGAGCAGAACTCAACTACCCGATACACAACAAGGAGGCCCTTGCTATTATCATCGCGTTCAAAATGTGGAGATGTTATCTCGAAGGACGCAAGACGACAGTCTACACCGACCATTGCAACCTAAAATATTTGAAGACGCAACCAAGCCTCTCCAGGCGGCAGCCGGTGGATTGACTTCCTCGAGACACACTTCCACTACGACATTGTGTACAAACCCGGCCACAAAAACAAAGCAGACGCTCTTAGCCGGCCTGCACACGTTGCCGCTATTCATATTGAAGGGATGAATCCACTACTCAACGGACTCTTCATACACAGGTATACCATCGACCCTGAAATTCCCTTGGTAGAAAAGCGACATTAGCTACAGTGGGACAGTGACGTCGCGTACCGGAAAGGATCAAAAAATATCTGGGTACCCAATTACCCTCCTTTGCGCCAGTTACTACTCGAAGAATACCACGACGTCCTATACGCTGGAAACTTCGGTAGCAACAAAACGCTCACCGGTATCGCAAAACACTACTGGCCCCACATGGCAGAGGATGTTCAGAAGTTTGTCACCTCGTGTGATACAGTGACGGAAACAATTGTCCGGATGTTTTGCACTAACTAGGGTTTTTGGGCATTCCGACCACAGTACATAAAGTCTTAATATTTAATGGTGGCACACTTTGGGAGGGGCATATAGTGGATGTGTTCATAATGCTATAATCCATAATAGTACACTAGATCTAATTTAGTGCCAAAAGATATCCAAAGAGTACATCTGGACAATTGTTTCCCAGGACAAAGAGCAAACTTCCATTCAGCGTTCCAAGTACCTAGTCCACCGACCCTTAGCCTTGATCACCACCCGCACCCTCCTAGGCATGTTATGTACGAGATTAGTGCAAACCTTTGCAGGGAGCTTCTCGCACTCTTCCTGGATCCGCACTTTTGCATAAGGGGGTGAGCACTAGGAAAAACGCGAAGGATTTTAGTGCATGCAAAAGGAATGTGCATGTTTTCTGATTAAGTGTGATCTCTTCATCTTGGCACGCTGAAGTGTGACCAAAGATACCATTAGCCGATTGGTCGCATCTTTTCATGGGTCGTCTCCATCGTACCGCTGTAGGGTAAAACCACGAACAGAGCGGGGAAAACTAGCGTATATGCCGTGAAATTGAGGGTAACGTAGCATGGTTGATAGTACACCCTTGCACTATTAGAATCCTGCTAGGATCCGTAGGTCTCGTCATGGTGCAGCAGTCGAAGAAGTCACGACTGTTCGAGATGAATGCTTGAGGTGAGGTATGGTGAGGAAAAGGGTCACTCCAGTGCAACATACTCATGCTCTCCAAGCCATTCCAAGCCATTTGACCTGCCTAGGCTTGGAATGGCTTGGAGAGCATGAGTATGTAGCACTGGAGTGACCCTCCTCATCACAAGACCTCAACCCGGATATTTTTCCCCACTAGCCGGGGCTTCTTCGACTGCTGCACCGTGACGAGACCCATGGATTTTAACGTGATTCTGATAGTGAAAGGGTGCACAGTTGACCGTGCTATGTTACCCTAAGTTTCGCGGTGGATGCGCTAGTTTTCGCCACTCTGTTCATAATTTTACCCTACAACGGTACGACAAAGACGACCCATGAAAAGACGGGACCAAACGGCTAATGGTCCCGTCTTTTCATGAAAATATACACCTCAGCGTGGCTAATCTAAGCGATCACATTCAATCAAAAATCGTGCACAATGCTCTTACATACGCTCAAATCCTTCGCGATTTTCCTTGTGCTCACCCCTTTTATGCAAAAGGGTGGGTCCAAGAAGAGTGTGAAAAGATCTCTGCAAAGGTTTGCAGTAACCTCATAGATAACATGCCTAGGAGGGTGCGTGTGGTGATCAAGGCCAAGGGTCGGTGGAATAGGTACTAGAAACGATGTTCGGAAGTTTGCTCTTTGTCCTGGGAAACAATTGTCCAGATGGACTCTTTGGATATCTTTTGACACTAAGCTAGATCAAGTGTACTATTATGATTATAGCACTATGAACACATCCACTATGTGCCACTCACAAAGCGTACCACAATTAAACATTAAGACTTTATGTACAATGGTCAGAATGCCCAAAAACCCTGCTTAATGCAAAATATCTGGACAATTGTTTCCGTCACTGTACATGTCAGCGGATGAAGAGCAGCAAGCAGAAAAAGGCGGGACTACTGCAGCCTCTTCCTGTCCCAGAATAACCATGGCAAGTGGTTAGCCTGGACTTCATCAGCGGGTTACCACCTACCACCAGCGGTCATGACGCAATCCTTGTCGTCATCGACAAGTTCTCCAAAATGGGACACTTCATCCCGACACACACGACGGGACGCACCGAGGAAACAGCACAACTCTTCGTTCATTACATCATCTCACAGCATGGCATTCCAACCACACTCATCTCCGACCGAGACCCCAAGTTCACCAGCAAGTTCTAGAAGGAACTTATGGAACCAAACTCGCCATGTCATCCGCATACAATCCGCAGACAGATGGACAGACCGAGCGCCTCAACCAAATTGTGGAGCAACTCCTCCGCGCAGCCTGCAAAGACGACATCTCCAAATGGGACTTGCATCTGCCCGTCCTGGAATTTGCCTACAACAATGCCACTCACGCCGCTACCGGACAGACGCCGTTCTTCCTCTGTTTCGGACGCCACCCACTCACACCTCAACAGCCAACCATTCCAGCCACAGTCCAAACCGCTCATGAATTCATCACGACCATGCACAAAATTTGGGATCGGACCCACAAGCGTCTTCTCGACATTCAGCAACAACAGAAGCGCCAAGCCGATCGCCACCGCACAGACCACACCATCACCGTGGGAGACCGAGTACTACTCGACACACGCAATCTTGACATCAGCCATCTCCCATCCAAACTGCGACCTCGCTTCTGCGGGCCTTTTCTCGTTGAAGCACAGGTCACTCCTGTTACCTTCCGCTTACGCCTGCCAGCTACCTGGAAGATTCACAACGCCTTCCATGTCCAACTTCTGAAGCCCTATCGGGATCCGAACACGATCTTTGTCGGACGCCAACCGCCGACGCCGCCGCCCGTCCTCGTCCACAATGAACCCGAGTACGAGGTCGAATCCGTGCTTGCACACCGCCGTCGTCGGAATGGCATCGTGGAGCTTCTCATCCATTGGAAGGGTTATGATCCTTCTGAGGACAGCTGGGTACCTGAGACCGACATGGGTAACGCCCGTCGTCCTCTGCATGACTACCTTGTCAAGCAGGGTGTTACTTCTACCACCCAGCTTTGAGGGGGGGAAGTGTGAGAGTACGACCCCGTTACACCACTTGTTCCCTCTTCTCTTTCCTTCCTATTTTCATTCCTCCTTTTATTTCATCTAATTTGGTTTCCTATTCTCCATTTTCCATTAAACCTTTGGTTTATCCTGCTATTATAATTATATCACCGACCAGGCTTGGGATGTACTGGCGCGCTATATCTAGCGTAATCCTGCTGTAATCCCTTAAAGCTAATAGCCTTGCGTGGCTATACGCAGGGTGATTCTATTTCTAGAAGGGTCTATTCCCTTTGGATAGGATAAACCTGGTTACCTGATGTATTATGGGAGTATAAAAGCACCTTGTACTGATTGATAGTGCAACATTGAGCGAGCCTTTCCTCGACACATTTGATCCTGTGACACTGATGACTTGCACTCGTCCAGATCTCGCATGCCCCCTCAGCATCCTAGCTCGCTTTGTGGCCACATGCAGACACCGACCACATCACAGGTCGGCCGCTAAGAGGGATTTGCGTTATCTAGCAAGTACATCGGGCATGGGGTTAGCGCTTGGAGGACGCATGCTAGTGGTCCTTACTGGGCACACTGACGCTTCTTGGGCAGACGACGCTGAGACCCTCAGGTCCTCCTAGGGCTACTGCTTTAGCCTTGGTTTAGGGGCCATTTCGTGGAGGTCCACTCACTCTTCGTCTGTTGAACAGTCTAGCTGTGAGGCTGAGATCTACGCCGGTGCCATGGCGACACAGGAGCTCCGCTGGTGACCTTCTTTCTCAGAGACTTAGGTGAGTGGCCTAGCTGCCCCAGTTCTGTATGCTGACAACAGGGCCATGATTCTCTTGTGTCAGGAGCCTCGACTTGAGGGCAGAGCAAAGCACATTCAGCTGCGGTACTTCCTCCTGTGCGAGCTACAGCAGCGTCGTCAGGCCTGTGTAGTACACTTGGCCTCCGGTGCCAACACTGCTGATATCTTTACTAAGGCGCTTGTGCCTAGAGTTCATTAGCGGCACTGTTTGCAGCTTGGTCTAGTTCCTGTTTACTCTCACTTGCTTGGACCTTGATTGTGCACTCCTCAAGTGGAGAGCACTCTTATGCGCTTGAGTTATGATGTGACGGGAGCGGTTGACGGGGAAGATCTGCTTACAAGCAGATAAAGCAAGTACGTCGTGGCCGTCGAAGTTCACGACCATCTAGTAGTAGGAGTGCATCTTTGTCCAAGACATTCGCATGAAACGTGTCAAATAACCTTGAGTTTCAAGGATGCCCTAACCATTGATGCCAAATTTCCTCGCTTGCTTTGTGTCCCACAGGCCGGCGATACAGATCCGAGTTGGCGTAGATGGCGGAGATGGTCACGGTGCTCCGATGCTGCTCACGAGAATGTGCCTTCAACTGCTCGGCGTCGGTCGGTGGTGGCTCATCGACATGTTTTGGTGCACGCGGAGCTTCTTCGACGGGTGGTGCCGACGAAGGTCCAGCGACGGGGCTTCCAAAAAGCTGTCTTGTCAGCTCTTGTGGTTCTGCTTCTCGTTCCTGTGCTTCATGTTCCTCTGCTTCTTGCATCAGTGCTAATGCTCGAGTAATTTCTGCCTCAGGGATGGTGTTGGAGAACCATAAGTTTTCGCGGTCGAACCCAAGGTCAAGTTCCGGGCGGGTGCGTCCAGGGCATTACGGAGACAACGCCATAAATATCGGCGGTCCCGCGGTCTAGAACGAAGTCCAAGACTAAGACTCTGTGCTTCTGGATGGCTCTACCGATGAAGAGTCCGCCCTTCCCGCGGTAGAGTCGGAACTCTCGATAGAAGCTGTCGCACTCCAGGTGAATGCCTTTTGACAGTAGGTTGTAGCCAAGGTTGTCAACAACGAGTACTCTTGACATTTGTAGTATCACGTTTGTCTCGCTAGACTGTAACTGAACAATGCCCTCCTTCCTTGTGCGCAGGTTCTGGTTGTTGGCAACAGTCAGGAATGCTTCACGGCTCAAAATTTTCTCTTGCTAGGCGAAGCGTGTCAAAGAACACATGTGCTGTCCACAGCAGCTGTCAAGAAACTATGTGTCGCGGCCGGATGGTTTGTCGCAAGCGATTGCAGCATAAGTCGGATTTGGTTGGAGCCGTGTTTGTGTCGGAGCAGGTTGTTGTTCGTTGAAGGAACTGTGAGGCAGAGATTCGGGTACAGAGAAATCCATTCAAGCCATACAACTGACAGCGTTCCTTGCGTCTTGTGCAGAGCGATTCATCGGAGCTGTTGGGCAACCGGATTCAATGACGGACGTGGCACTCGAGGTTGGTACTGTGAGAACTGCGGCTGCTGCTGCTCCTGCAGCTGCTGTTGCCTTGGAAAAATGAGGTGCGAGTGTCCCGTCGTGCGGCATCGATGACAATATGGAGGTGAGTTTCATTTCGGATGATTGTGTTTGTTGTTGTTGTTGCGCCCGTGTGCGCAGAACGCGAGTTGTTGACTTGGTTTCTTGGCGTGTCTCTCTTCGTACAGGTCCATAACTTGCTGTTCCGCGTGGAGCTCCGCGCATAACTGCATCTCAGAGATTCTCAAGTGAGCGCGTAGGAGGGAGCACGTCGTACGCCACAGTGCACCGAGGCCAGCAAGAACTATCATGATGAGCGAGTCCTCTAATAAGTGCCCTCCGCTGCGTAGAAGCTTATCGCGTAAGCTTTGGCATCGATTGATGTAAGGCATTGCCATTTCTCCTGGTTGCATCTGGATTGTTGTGAGTTCTGCCATCAGTCGGCATTATGTCACGCTGTGAGTCGCTTGGTATACGCTCTTCATATGGCAGTATGCTAGTTCTGGTGCTCTGTTGTTATCACGTTACGTAAGGGGATGGTGAAGGCCATCAGCGATTGATAAGTGTCTACTTTCCTCCCATCATGTCGCCTTATTCCTCCCATCATGTTGTCTCAATCCTTCTACCATGTCGTCTCATTCCTTCCATCATGTCGCCTCATTCCTCCCATCATGTCGCCTCATTCCTCCCATCATGTCCTCTCACTCCTCCCATCATGTCGTCTCATTCCTCCCATCATGTCGTCTCATTCCTCCCATCATGTCGTCTCATTCCTCCCATCATGTCGCCTCATTCCTCCCATCATGTCCCCTCATTCCTCCCATCATGTCGCCTCAATCCTCCCATCATGTCATCTCATTCGTCCCATCATGTTGTCTCATTCCTCCCACCATGTTGTCTCATTCCTCCCATCATGTCGTCTCATTCCTCCCATCATGTCGTCTCATTCCTCCCATCATGTCGTCTCATTCGTCCCATCGTGTCACCTCATTCCTCCCGTCGTGTCGCCTCATTCCACACATCATGTCGTCTCATTCCTCCCATCATGTCGTCTCATTCCTCCCAACCTGTCGCCCTATTCCTCCCATCGTGTCAACTCATTCCGCCCATCGTGTCGCCTCATTCATCCCATCGTGTTGCCTCATTCCTCCCATCTTCTCCTCTCATTCCTCCCATCAAGTCGCCTCATTCCTCCCATCATGTCGTCTCATTCCTCCCATCATATCGCCTCATTCCTCCCATCGTGTCGCCTCATTCCTCCCATCATGTCGTCTCATTCCTCCCATCATATCGCCTCATTCCTCCCATCATGTCGCCTCATTCCTCCCATCATCTCGTCTCACTCCTCCCATTATGCCGTCTCAATTCTCCCATCATGTCGTCTCATTCCTCCCATCATGTCGTTGCATTCGTCCCATCATGTCGTCTCATTCCTCCCATCATGTCGTCTCATTCCTCCCATCATGTTGCCTCATTCTTCCCATAATGTCGACTCATTCCTCCCATCATGTTGCCTCATTCCTCCCGTCATGTTGCCTCATTCCTCCCATCGTGTCGCCTCATTCCTCCCATCATGTCGCCTCATTCCTCCCGTCATGTTCCCTCATTCCTCCCATCATGTCGCCTCATTCCTCCCATCGTTTCGCCTCATTCCTCCCATCGTGTCACCCGATTCGTCCCATCATGTCGCCTCATTCCTCCCATCATGGCGGCTCATACCTCCCATCATGTCGCCTCATTCCTCCCATCATGTCTTCTCATTCCTCCCATCATGTTTCCTCATTCCTCCCATCACGTCGTCTCAACCCTCTCATGATGTCGCCTTATTCCACCCATCATGTCGTCTCATTCATCCCATCATGTCGTCTCATTCCTCCCATCATGTCCCCTCATTCCTCCCATCATGTTGTCTCAGTCCTCCCATCATGTTGTCTCATTCGTCCCATCATGTTGTCTCATTCCTCCCACCATGTTGTCTCATTCCTCCCATCATGTCGTCTCATTCCTCCCATCATGTCGTCTCATTCCTTCCATCATGTCATCTCATTCCTCCCATCATGTCGTCTCATTCCTACCATCGTATCGTCTCATTCGTCCCATCGTGTCACCTCATTCCTCCCGTCGTGTCGCCTCATTCCACCCATCATGTCGTCTCATTCCTCCCATCATGTCGTCTCATTCCTCCCATCCTGTCGCCTTATTCCTCCCATCGTGTCAACTCATTCCTCACGTCATGTTCCCTCATTCCTCCCATCATGTCGCCTCATTCCTCCCATCGTTTCGCCTCATTCCTATCATCGTGTCACCCGATTCGTCCCATCATGTCGCCTCATTCCTCCCATCCTGTCGCCTCATTCCTCCCATCATGGCGCCTCATACCTACCATCATGTCGCCTCATTCCTCCCATCATGTCTTCTCATTCCTCCCATCATGTCGCCTCATTCCTCCCATCATGTCGTCCCACTCCTCTCATGATGTCGCCTCATTCCACCCACCATGTCATCTCATTCATCCCATCATGTCGTCTCATTCCTCCCATCATGTCCCCTCATTCCTCCCATCATGTTGTCTCAGTCCTCCCACCGTGTCGTCTCATTCTGTCAACATGTCGCCTCATTTCTCCCATCATGTCGCCTCATTCCTCCCATCATGTTGCCTCATTCCTCCCATCACGTCCCCTCATTCCTCCCATCATGTCGCCACATTCCTCCCGTCATGTCGTCTCATTCGTCCCATCATGTTGTCTCATTCCTCCCACCATATTGTCTCATTCCTCCCATCATGTCGTCTCAAGCCTCCCATCATGTCGTCTCATTCCTCCCATCATGTCCTCTCATTCCTCCCATCATGTCGTCTCATTCCTACCATCGTGCCGTCTCATTCGACCATCGTGTCACCTCATTCCTCCCGTCGTGTCGCCTCATTCCACCCATCATGTCGTCTCATTCCTCCCATCCTGTCGCCTCATTCCTCCCATCGTGTCAACTCATTCCGCCCATCGTGTCGCCTCATTCATCCCATCGTGTTGCCTCATTCCTCCCATCTTCTCCTCTCATTCCTCCCATCATGTCGCCTCATTCCTCCCATCATGTCGTCTCATTCATCCCATCATATCGCCTCATTCCTCCCATCGTGTCGCCTCATTCCTCCCATCATGTTGTCTCATTCCTTCCAGCATATCGCCTCATTCCTCCCATCATCTCGTTTCAATCCTCCCATCATGTCGTCATAATTCTCCCATCATGTCGTCTCATTCCTCTCATCATGTCGTCGCATTCGTCCCATCAACTCGTCTCATTCCTCCCATCATGTCGTCTCATTCCTCCTATCATGTCCTCTCATTCCTCCCATCATGTTGCCTCATTCTTCCCATAATTTAGACTCATTCCTCCCATCATGTCGCCTCATTCCTCCCATCATGTCGCCTCATTCCTCCTATCATGTCACCTCATTCCTCCCGTCATGTTGCCTCATTACTCCCATCGTGTCGCCTCATTACTCCCATCATGTCGCCTCATTCCTCCCGTCATGTTGCCTCATTCCTCCCATCATGTCGCCTCATTCCTCCCATCGTTTCCCCTCATTACTCCCATCGTGTCACCCAATTCGTCCCATCAAGTCGCTTCATTCCTCCCATTCTGTCACCTCATTCCTCTTATCATGCTGCCTCATACCTCCCATCATGTCTCCTCATTCCTCCCATCATGTCTTCTCATTCCTCCCATCATGTCGTCTCATTCCTCCCATCATGTCGTCTCATTCCTCCCATCATGTCCTCTCATTCCTCCCATCATGTCGTCTCATTCCTACCATCGTGCCGTCTCTTTCGACCATCGTGTCACCTCATTCCTCCCGTCGTGTCGCCTCATTCCACCCATCATGTCGTCTCATTCCTCCCATCCTGTCGCCTCATTCCTCCCATCGTGTCAACTCATTCCGCCCATCGTGTCGCCTCATTCATCCCATCGTGTTGCCTCATTCCTCCCATCTTCTCCTCTCATTCCTCCCATCATGTCGCCTCATTCCTCCCATCATGTCGTCTCATTCCTCCCATCATATCGCCTCATTCCTCCCATCGTGTCGCCTCATTCCTCCCATCATGTTGTCTCATTCCTTCCATCATATCGCCTCATTCCTCCCATCATCTCGTTTCAATCCTCCCATCATGTCGTCTTAATTCTCCCATCATGTCGTCTCATTCCTCTCATCATGTCGTCGCATTCGTCGCATCAACTCGTCTCATTCCTCCCATCATGTCGTCTCATTCCTCCTATCATGTCCTCTCATTCCTCCCATCATGTTGCCTCATTCTTCCCATAATTTAGACTCATTCCTCCCATCATGTCGCCTCATTCCTCCCATCATGTCGCCTCATTCCTCCTATCATGTCACCTCATTCCTCCCGTCATGTTGCCTCATTACTCCCATCGTGTCGCCTCATTACTCCCATCATGTCGCCTCATTCCTCCCGTCATGTTGCCTCATTCCTCCCATCATGTCGCCTCATTCCTCCCATCGTTTCCCCTCATTACTCCCATCGTGTCACCCAATTCGTCCCATCAAGTCGCTTCATTCCTCCCATTCTGTCACCTCATTCCTCTTATCATGCTGCCTCATACCTCCCATCATGTCTCCTCATTCCTCCCATCATGTCTTCTCATTCCTCCCATCATGTCGTCTCATTCCTCCCATCATTTCGTCTCATTCCTCCCATCATGTCCTCTCATTCCTCCCATCATGTCGTCTCATTCCTACCATCGTGCCGTCTCATTCGACCATCGTGTCACCTCATTCCTCCCGTCGTGTCGCCTCATTCCACCCATCATGTCGTCTCATTCCTCCCATCCTGTCGCCTCATTCCTCCCATCGTGTCAACTCATTCCGCCCATCGTGTCGCCTCATTCATCCCATCGTGTTGCCTCATTCCTCCCATCTTCTCCTCTCATTCCTCCCATCATGTCGCCTCATTCCTCCCATCATGTCGTCTCATTCCTCCCATCATATCGCCTCATTCCTCCCATCGTGTCGCCTCATTCCTCCCATCATGTTGTCTCATTCCTTCCAGCATATCGCCTCATTCCTCCCATCATCTCGTTTCAATCCTCCCATCATGTCGTCATAATTCTCCCATCATGTCGTCTCATTCCTCTCATCATGTCGTCGCATTCGTCCCATCAACTCGTCTCATTCCTCCCATCATGTCGTCTCATTCCTCCTATCATGTCCTCTCATTCCTCCCATCATGTTGCCTCATTCTTCCCATAATTTAGACTCATTCCTCCCATCATGTCGCCTCATTCCTCCCATCATGTCGCCTCATTCCTCCTATCATGTCACCTCATTCCTCCCGTCATGTTGCCTCATTACTCCCATCGTGTCGCCTCATTACTCCCATCATGTCGCCTCATTCCTCCCGTCATGTTGCCTCATTCCTCCCATCACGTCGCCTCATTCCTCCCATCGTGTCACCCAATTCGTCCCATCAAGTCGCTTCATTCCTCCCATTCTGTCACCTCATTCCTCTTATCATGCTGCCTCATACCTCCCATCATGTCTCCTCATTCCTCCCATCATGTCTTCTCATTCCTCCCATCATGTCGCCTCATTCCTCCCATCATGTCGTCTCATTCCTCTCATGATGTCGCCTCATTCCACCCATCATGTCGTCTCATTCATCCCATCATGTCGTCTCATTCCTCCCATCATGTCACCTCATTCCTCCCATCATGTTGTCTCAGTCCTCCCATCGTGTCGTCTCATTCCTCTGATCATGTCGCCTCATTCCTCCCATCATATCGCCTCATTCCTCCCATCATGTCGTCTCATTCCTCCCATCATGTCGTCTCATTCCGTCCATCATGTCGATTCATTCCTCCCATCATGTCGCCTCATTCCTCCCATCGTGTCCCTTCATTCCTCCCATCATGTTGTCTCATTCCTCCCATCATGTCGTTTCATTCCTCCCACCATGTCGCCTCATTCATCCCATCGTGTCACCCCATTCCTGCCATCATGTCGCATCATTCCTCCCATCCTATCACCTCATTCCTCCCATCATGTCGCCTCTTTCCTTCTTTTGTGTTGCCTCATTCCTCCCATCATGTAATCTCATTCCTCCCATCATGTGGTCTCATTCCTCCGATCATGTCGTATCATTCCTCCCATTATGTTGCCTCAGTCCTCCCATCATGTCCCCTCATTCCTCCCATCATGTCTCCTCATTCCTCCCATCATGTTGTCTCATTCCTCCCATCATGTCGTCTCATTGCTCCCATCATGTCGTCTCATTCATCCCATCATGTCGCCTCATGCCTCCCATCATGTTGCCTCATTCCTCCCATCCTGTCTCCTCATTCCTCCCATCAAGTTGCCTCATTCCTCCCATCATGTCACCTCATTCCTCCCATCATAACGCCTCATTCCTCCCATCATGCCATCTCATTCCTCCCATCGTGTCATCTTATTCCTCCCATGATTTCGTCTTATTCCTCCCATCATGTTGCCTTATTCAACCCATCATGCCGCCTCATTCCTCCCACCATGTACTCTCTTTCCTCCCATCATGCCGTCCCTTTCCTCCCATCATGTGGTCTCATTCCTCCCATCGTGTCGTCTCATTACTCCCATCGTGTCATCTCCTTCCTCCCATTGTGTCGCCTCATTCCTCCCATCGTGTCGCCTCATTCCTCCCATCAAGTTGCCTCATTCTTCCCATCATGTCGCCTCATTCCTCCCACTGCGTCACCTAATTCCTCGCATCATGTTTCTTCATTCCCCCCATCATGTCATATCCTTCCTCCCATCAGGTCGCCTCATTCCTCCCACCATGTCGCCTCATTCCTCCCATCATGTCGCCTCATTCCTCCCATCGTGTCGGCTCATTCATCCCATCATGTTGTCTCATTCCTCCCATCATGTCACCTCATTCCTCCCATCATGTCATCTCATTCCTCCCATCGTGTCGCCTTGTTCCTCCCACCATGACGCCTCATTCCTCACATCATGTCTTCTCATTCCTCCCATCATGTTATCTCATTCCTCCTACCATGCCATCTCATTCATCCCACCATGTCGTCTCATTCCTCCCATCATGTCGCTCCATTCCTCCCATCATGTCGTCACATTGCTCTCATGGTGTCGTCTCATTCCTCCCATCATGTCGCTTCATTCCTCCCATGGTGTCGTCTCATTCCTCCCATCATGTCGCCTCATTCCTCCCATCCTTTCGCCTCATTCCTCCCATCGTGTCGCCTCATTCCTCCCATCATGTCGCCTCATTCCTCCCATCATGTCGTCGCATTCCTCCCATCATGTCGTCTCATGCCTCCCATCATATCGCTTAATTCCTCCCATCATGTCGTCTCATTCCTCCCATCATATCGTCTCATTACTCCCATCTTGTTGTCTCTTTCCTCCCATCGTCTCGTCTCATTCCTCCCATCGTATTGTCTCATTCCTCCCATCTTGTCATCTCATTCCTCCCATTGTGTCGTCTCATTCCTCCCATCCTGTGGTCTCATTCCTCCCATCATGTCGCCTCATTCCTCCAATCATGTCGTATGATTCCCTCCATCGTGTCGCCTCATTCCTCCTGTCACAGGATCCAATGTGTCGAGGAAAGGTTGTTACTATCGATCAGTACAAGGCGCTTTTATACTTCCAAAGTACATCAGGTAACCAGGTTTATCTTATCCTAGGGGAATAGGCCCTTCTAGAAGAAAGAATCACCCTACGTATAGCCACGCGAGGCTATTGGCTTTAAGGGATTACGGCAGGATTACGCCAGATAGCGCACTAGTACATCCCAAGCCTGGTCGGTGATATAATTATAATAGCAGGATAAACCAAAGGTTAATGGAAAATGGAGAATAGGAAACCAAATGAGATGAGCTAAAAAGAGAAATGAAAGAGGAAGGAAATAATAAAAGGGACAACTGGTGTAACGGGGTCGTACTCTCATACTTCCCCCCCTCAAAGCTGGGTGGTAGAAGTTACACCCTGCTTGACAAGGTAGTCATGCAGAGGACGACGGGCGTTACCCATGTCGGACTCAGGGACCCAGCTGTCCTCAGAAGGATCATAACCCCTCCAACGGATGAGAGCTCTATGGCGCCATTCCGACGTCGGCGGTGTGCAAGCACGGACTCGACCTCGTACTCGGGTTCATTCTGGTCGAGGACGGGTGGTGGCGGCGGCGGTTGGCGTCCGACGAAGATCATGTTCGGATCCTGATAGGGCTTCAGAAGTTGGACATGGAAGGCGTTGTGAATCTTCCAGGTGGCTGGCACACGCAAGCGGAAGGTAATAGTAGTAACCTGCGCTTCAACGAGAAAAGGCCCGCAGAAGCGAGGTCGAAGTTTAGATGGAAGGTGGCTGATGTCCAGGTTGCGGGTGTCAAGAAGCACCTGGTCTCCCA
This sequence comes from Closterium sp. NIES-67, assembly GCA_027943415.1. NCBI lineage: Eukaryota > Viridiplantae > Streptophyta > Zygnematophyceae > Desmidiales > Closteriaceae > Closterium > Closterium sp. NIES-67. The sequence goes on along the minus strand of BQMB01000549.1, from coordinate 381,438 downwards.
CCGTGATGGTGTGGTCGTTGCGATGGCGATCGGCCTGGCGCTTTTGTTGCTGCTGAATGTCGAGGAGGCGCTTATGGGTCCGATCCCAAAGCTGATGCATGGTTGTGATGAAATCATGAGCAGGTTGGACTGTAGCGGATGTGGTCGGTTTCTATGGTGTGAGTGGTTGGCGTACGTAGCAGAGGAAGAACGGCGTCTGTCCAGTAGTGGCATATGTAGCATTGTTGTAAGCAAACTCCAGAACGAGCAGGTGCAGGTCCCATTTGGAGATCTCGTCCTTGCAGGCTGCTCGGAGGAGTTGCTCAACAATTTGGTTGAGGCGCTCGGTCTGTCCGTCTGTCTGCGGATGGTAAGCGGATGACATGGCTAGTTTGGTCCCGAGTAGAGACATAAGTTCCTTCCAGAACTTGCTGGTGAACTTGGGGTCTCGGTCGGAGATGAGTGTGGTTGGAATGCCATGCTGTGAGATGATGTAACGAACGAAGAGTTGTGCTGTCTCCTCGGTGTGTGCCGTCGTGTGCGTCGGGATGAAGTGTCCCATTTTGGAGAACTTGTCGATGACGACAAGGATTGCGTCATGACCGCGGTTGGTAGGTGGTAACCCGGTGATGAAGTCCAGGCTTACCACTTGCCATGGTTGTTCTGGGACAGGAAGAGGCTGCCGTAGTCCCGCCTTTTTCTGCTTGCTGCTCTTCATCCGCTGACATGTATCACACGAGGTGACGAATTTCTGTACGTCATCTGCCATATGGGTCCAGTAGTAGTGTTTGGCGATACCGGTGAGCGTCTTGTTGCTACTGAAGTGTCCGGCGTATAGGACGTCGTGGTATTCTTCGAGTAGTAACTGGCGCAAAGGAGGGTAACTGGGTACCCAGATTTTCGTTGATCCTTTCTGGTACGCGATGTCATTGTCCCACTGTAGCAGATGTCGTTTTTCAGCCAAGGGGATTTCGGGGTCGATGGCGTACCCATGTGTGAAGAGTCTGTTGAGTAGTGGATTCATCCCTTCAATCTGAATAGCAGCAACGTGCGCAGGCCGGCTGAGAGCGTCTGCTTTGTTTTTGTGGCCGGGCTTGTACACGATGTCGTAGTGGAAGTGTGTCTCGAGGAAGTCGATCCACCGGACCTGCCGCCTAGAAAGGTTGGGTTGTGTCTTCAAATATTTCAGGCTGCAGTGGTCAGTGTAGACGGTTGTTCTTCGTCCTTCGAGATAACATCTCCATGCTTTGAAGGCGATGACGATGGCAAGGGCCTCTTTGTCGTGTATCGGGTAGTTTAGTTCTGCTCCATGTAGTTTCTTCCTGAGGTAGGCGATTGGTTGCAGTCCATTCCCCTGGTCTTGCATCAAGACTGCTCCCACTGCCTGGTCGCTGGCGTCAGCTTCGATTATGTAGTCGCATTCGGGGTCTGGCAAGATGAGTACCGGGGCGGTCGTGAGTGCTTGTTTCAGCTACTCCACGGCTTCCTTGTGCTTCGATTCCCATCTGTAGGGCGTGTTCTTCTTTAGCAGATTCGTGAGTGGTGCTACGAGTTTCGCATACTGTGGCACGAACCTGTTGTAATAATTTGCGAAGCCTAGGAACTGCTGCAACTCCTTCACGTTCTCGGGTGTCTTCCACGTACGTACGGCTTCGATTTTCTTTGGGTCGACGTGAACTCCTTGAGCGCTCACCATGTGTTCTAGGAACTGGACCTTCTCAAGGGCGAATTCGCTTTTGGACAGTTTGACGTAGAACCGTTCCCGACGAAGAATTTCGAAGACGCGTCGCAGGTGTTCGACGTGCTCCTTCATGTCGCACGAGTAGATGAGGATGTCGTCCAGGTACACCACCACGCACTTGTCCAAAAGTGGTCGTAGAATGTGGTTCATTTTGGCTTGGAACGTTGCCGGTGCGGTTGTGAGTCCGAACGGCATTACCAAATACTCGTACGATCCATACCGAGTTCGGAAAGCAGTTTTGTGGATAGAGTTGTCTGCTATCCGTATCTGCCAGTATCCGGACTGCAAATCCAGTTTGGAAAATACCGTAGCTCCCCGAAGCTGGTCAAGCAGGTCATCGAATCGCGGTATCGGATATTTATTCTTGATGGTCTGCTTGTTAAGAGCTCGGTAGTCGATGCACATGCGCAGGCTTCCGTCCGGTTTCGGTGTAAAGAGTACTGGGGCACCGTATGGCGAAGTGGATGGCCGGATGAGCCCTTTGGCTAGGAGATACGCCATCTGTTTTTTCATGTCGGTCGGCTCCGTAGGGCTGAGCCGGTATGGTGCTCGGAAGGTCGGCTTCGAACCCGGTTCCTCCACGATCTCGTGTTGATGCGTTCGGTATGGCGGTAGCTCGTCCGGAAGATCGTCAGGAAGATGTTGGTGCAATCCTATGGCTTGCACTCGGCTTGTCGTCCTTGTTTGTGTGTGTGCATGCATGGCATGGAATGAATTGTGAGTCTATGTCAGTGCTATCTAGTGCTTGTGTGAATGTTTGAATGGTGTATCACAGTGTGGCTTGTGTCGGTCAAGACATTAGCGAGTTTTTACAACTCGCATGTCAAGTCGTCGTTTGTGTCTCGCATGTGTTTTTTCTATTTTGTCGAGTGTGAAGTGTCCATCGTGTTGCAGGTGTGTGCAGCAAGCCCCCATCAACTCAAGAAGAATTTATCTTGAAGATCCAAGAACAAGAGCTCAAGATTTCAAGCCCAAGGGACGCGGATAAATATTAAATAGTGAAAATAGTAACGTTACTTCGTGTAGTGTTACATTTCACTTGGGGTAGCCCCTTCGAGGGTTGGTTTCGAGACTCTTCATGGTTGGGGACTCTGTGGTGGTGTACCACCAACCTGGACCTCGGCTCTTGGGGTATGTAGAGGCTGGGAACCGACTCCCTCTCGAACTCTTCTTGCTAAGTTTGTACTCCTAAGACTATAGTGGCTGCTGTACCTCCTACCAGTCAAACCGCCATAGCGTCGTCAAATCTTCATGGAATTTTATGATTTAACTTGCTGCTGATAGGCGACAGCAACGTGCTTCAGATCCAATTTACAGATCACCGTTTGAGGAACATATTAGATCGCCATCAAGTTTTGAAGCTGTCTGACCGAATTCTGACTGTCCTGAATATCTCTCATTTTAGGCACATCTGAGCCTATTGTGATTATAACAAGTGGTATCAGAGCCCCTTGGAGCCGTCTCGACCATGCCTAGGCCTGAGGAAGGGGGTGGCAGAGGTGTTGGAGGCAGAGAAGACGCCCAAGCACAAGGTCAACACCAAGATCCACCCGCTGCTCCGGTGCAACCTAGCCTTGGACCCTCTAGGGATGAGCCTAGAGTGTTTGGCCTTGACAAGTTCAACGGTGACAACTTTGCTGAGTGGTCCTTCAAGATGGAGAATATCTTTGACCACTATGATCTGCTGGAGGTGATGGAAGGAACGGAGAAGCGCCCCGAGAACGACCCGGAGAAGAGCCCGTGGGTGCGGAAGAGCGCACAAGGCTACCTTCTACTTGGGCAAGCGTTGGGGAGCAGCCAAATCCGTCACATCAAGCCTTTTCAGCGTGAACCAGCAAAGGGACCAAAGGCATGGGCTGCTCTCAAGGGTGTACACGCTCCTGCAACAGCGGCGGTGGCTGTGGTTTTGGAGCGGCAAATGGCGGCACTTCGAATTGACGAAGGCGAACTGGTGGAGGAAGGAGTGCAGAAATTCTTCGACTTATTGACACGGCTCGAAGGAGCTGACCTGAACTACAGTGACCTTCAAAAGAAGACCAAGCTGCTAGCCTTACTTCCGGACTCATGGTCCTCGCTCATCATCAACCTTAATCGAGATCTGCCCCGTCTCTCACTCGAAGATGTGAAGCGGGAAATCTTACAAGAAGATTTCCGCCATCGCGAATTGGCGGGTCCCGATGGTGCCGGAGTTGCAAGCATGGGCCGTGGGCACGGCCGTGGAAGAGGCAGAGGGCGAGGAGGAAGATTTGGCAGCAGTAACTTCAGTGGAGGCCGTGGTAATGGAGGATATGGCAGCAACAACAACAATGGCTACGGGCGTGGGCGCGGTCGATTTGATGGCGAATGCCACTTTTGTCACAAGACCGGCCACATGTGGAGAGATTGCTTCAGATTGCCTGATGGATGGACCCCTTCTCAAGGCCAAGAGGGCAGAGGAGCAAGGGGAGGAAGAGGCAGAGGTCGTGGAGGCCGTGGTGGCCGTGGAGGCGAAGCGGCAAGCATGAAAGGTGGAGACTACAACAAGGACTCGAGTGAAGATCGATACCCGGGCCAATTCTTCTTTGTCTCCACACAAGCGGCAGCTGCAGCAGGAGGTGTGGATGGCTTTGAGGAGCCAGCAACTGTGGGAAAGGTCACCCTTCACTCTCTGGACTTTTGGGTGATCGATAGCGGCGCCACCTACAGCATGACACCTCGTGCGGACTTGCTCACCGAACTCGAACCGTCGCCGGTCAAGCATGTTACATCGGCTTTGGGGCACCGAGCAGAGGTGAAAGGCATGGGCAAGGCCATGTTCAAGGGTGCTGATGGGAAGATGGTGGGCCTCAAGAACGTGCTTTGGGTGCCCAACCTTGCAGCCAACCTGATCTCTGTTCGGCGTTTGCAAAAGGCCGGCATGGACACATCTTCCAAGGGCTCCGAAACATATACCGCGAGGCTTGGTGAGCGGAAGCTGTGGGACCTTCATGAGGACAGGGACATCTACAATGAGATGTGGCAAATCCCAGTGGTCCCCATGCCTAAGGGGAGGCAAGTGGCAGCAAGCATCAGCACCAAGAGTGAAGCGGTTGATGGCGGTGATCACGGAAAACAAAGTGACACCATGAGTGACTCGAAGGAGTGCAACCATGGAGAGACCAGCAAGGCGTGTGAACCCAAGGAGAGTGGTGCAGCAGCCAAAGGTGGTGGAAATGAGGAGGAGAATCCTAAGATCAGCAAAGCAGCAGCGGCAAAGGAGAAAGGAGAGAGCTTGTGGGGCACGATTGCGAGTGCCGCTTTCTCCAACCCGACTTCCGCTACGGGAGAGTGTGATTGGCTGACCTTGCATCGGCGAATGGGGCATGTGGCATTGCCCATTTTGCAGCAGATAGTTAAGCAAGAGATGGTCAGTGGGATACATGTCAAGGGGGAGCCCAATGAGGTGCTTGGCTGTCCAACATGCATGCAAGCCAAGTTCACCCGCTACCCGTTCCATAGCTCGGAGACAACGGCGAAGGCACCACTTGATGAGGTGGTGATGGATGTGGTGGGCCCCTTGAAGCTTGGAGCTGCTGGAGCTGAGTACTTCCTCACCATTGTGGACGTCTACACTCGCATGACTTGGGTGTATGTGCTGCCGAAGAAGAGTGACGTAGCTGAAACGGTGAAGACCGATTGGTTGCCGATGGTGGAACGGCAACAAGACCGACTTGTGAAGGCGATTCGCACTGACCGTGGGGGAGAGTTCCTGAGCAAGGATTTCTCAACTTGGCTGAAGAAGCAGGGCATAAGGCACTCTCTTACCATGCCCTACTCTCCTGCAATGAACGGCATCGCCGAGCGTGCGAATCGGACACTCACGGAGACGGCTCGGGGACTTCTCATTGAAGCCGGTCTACCCAATTACTTTTGGCCGGATGCGGTGCGACATGCTTGTGTGGCCAAGAACAGAGCCTTGACTCATGTGGGAGAAGACAAATGGGTGCCCTATGTGGAGTGGATTGGAAGGAAGCCGAAGGTAGATATGCTTCGGGTGTTCGGGTGCATGTGCATGGCACTTGTGCCTAAGAAACTTCGGCACAACAAGCTTGATGCCAAGGCAACATGGGCCGTGCACCTGGGCATGGCCCAAAACAGCAAGGGATGGCTTCTATGGGACCCATTTACCAAGAAGTTCCTGGTGAGCAGAGATTGCAAGTTCATGGAGAACTTACCGTACAAGGAGTGGAAGGCGGAGAACCAAGCGAAGATTGGTGTGCGGCTTGGAGAGGTGAAGAGGACCGGCTTGGAGCATGTGGAGCTGCCCTTGGAGCTGAGTAGCAGCAGCACAATCACGAGGCAATCTCCCCAAATGAATGGGGATGAGGAGGAGGAGGAGGTGCAGCAAGGTAAGGAGCGTGCACCGCCACTTCCGCCTCGTGCTACAAGTGCTCGCGGGAACCGACCGGACTTACCGCAAAGCCATGAGAGCATTCAAGTCCCTGCAGCAGAGGAGGAAGGAAGGGGGAGAAGGAGGACTCAGCCCCCTAATAGGTTGAGCTATGAACGGCTTGGAGGACCAGCCAACTCAACCTTGACCGGTTCGGCTCTCATGCTAGGCGATGATGCGGAAGATGAAAGCGAGGAGTGCGCCTTTGCCTTCTTCTCTCCGGTGGAGATACCGGGGGAGCCTACAAATCCCAAGGAGGCTTGGGAGGGCCCCAATGGGAAGGAGTGGAAGAAGGCCTCAGATGAAGAAATGGGGAGTATCATCGAGAACGACACGTTTGACTTGGTGAACCTACCTCCGGGGCGTAAGGCGATTTCTTCCAAGTGGCTCTTCAAGCGCAAGACCGACGCCGACAGCAACATCGAGCGCTACAAGAGCAGACTTGTAGCCAAGGGGTATCAGCAGCAAGAGAAGAAGGACTACAATGAAGTGTATGCCCCTGTGGTGAAGGGTACAACCCTTCGAACCCTCTTCGCCGCGGCGGCCATCAAAGGATGGGTGGTGAAGCAAATGGATATAGTAACGGCCTTCCTCAACGGCGTTTTGGAGGAAGAGACCTTCATCGAGCAGCCAGAGGGGTACAATGATGGGAGTGGCAGAGTGTGGAAGCTGAAAAAAGCACTCTATGGCCTCAAGCAAGCCCCTAGGCAATGGTACATCAAGCTGCGGGAAGTCTTGGAGGCGATTGGCTTCACTCCCTCAACGGCCGATCAATCCTTGTTCATGCTTGGCGAGGGGGAGCAGAGGAGCTTCATGGTGGTTTATGTGGATGACATCCTCATATTCTCACCCTCCTCTGACCTTGTGAAGGAGGTGATGCTGAAGCTTCAAGACAAGTTCAAGTGCAAGACCCTTGGTGACGTCAACTACTACCTTGGGCTTCACATTGAGCGAGATGTGGAGAAGCGGTGGATGCGAGTGCATCAAAAGAAGTACTTGGAGGCCTTGGCTGCAAACTTTGGGAAGAGTGAAGGTCATGTGGCTACTCCTCTTCCCTCAGGGTTCAAGTGTGTGAAAGGACCAGCGGATGAAAGTGTTGGTGAAGAGGAGAGGCGGCGTTTTCACTCCTTGGTGGGCAGCCTCATGTATGCGGCCGTTCACACAAGGCCGGATGCAGCCTTTGCTACCGGGCAGCTGGCTAGGGTTGTCCAATGCCCTAATGAGGAGCAGGTAGCAGCTGGAGAGAGGGTGGCCAAGTACCTTGGCAAAACAGCAACTGTTGGACTGCAATACTCCGCGGCGGCACAAAGGCGTCAAAAGGGTGCGGATGGAGTCGAACCCGGGAGGCTCTTTCTCACCGCCTACTCTGATGCATCTTGGGCATCAGAACCAGAGGACATGACAAGTGTGGGAGGCTTCATCTGCTGTGTTGGTGGAGGGCCAACAGCTTGGGAGAGCAAGAAACAAGTGGACCAAGCATTGAGCTCGGTGGAGTCCGAGTACATGGCACTCTTCCGTGCCATAAGGGAAGTTGTGTGGCAGCGGCGTTTGCTAGCTGAATTGGGGGAGGAGCAGCAAGGACCTACCCCACTCTACTGTGATAGCCAAGGTGCTATTGCATTGGCTAAGAACCCCGTTCTTCATGGCCTTACCAAGCACATGAAGGTGAAGTGGCATTGGGTGAGGAGCATGGTAACCGCGGGTGAAGTGGAGTTGCACTACGTGAAGACGACGGCGCAGCCGGCTGATATGATGACCAAGAGGCTGGTTGAGCAGCAGCATTGGAAGTGTTGCAAGCTTTCTGGGATGGCTCTGAACTAAGGAGAGCAGATTCTAAGGCCAACAATCCGAGGGGGAGTTTGTTGGTGCAATCCTATGGCTTGCACTCGGCTTGTCGTCCTTGTTTGTGTGTGTGCATGCATGGCATGGAATGAATTGTGAGTCTATGTCAGTGCTATCTAGTGCTTGTGTGAATGTTTGAATGGTGTATCACAGTGTGGCTTGTGTCGGTCAAGACATTAGCGAGTTTTTACAGCTCGCATGTCAAGTCGTCGTTTGCGTGTCGCATGTGTTTTTTCTATTTTGTCGAGTGTGAAGTGTCCATCGTGTCGCAGGTGTGTGCAGCAAGCCCCCATCAACTCAAGAAGAATTTATCTTAGAGATCCAAGAACAAGAGCTCAAGATTTCAAGCCCAAGGGACGCGGATAAATATTAAATAGTGAAAATAGTAACGTTACTTCGTGTAGTGTTACATTTCACTTGGGGTAGCCCCTTGGAGGGTTGGTTTCGAGACTCTTCATGGTTGGGGACTCTGTGGTGGTGTACCACCAACCTGGACCTCGGCTCTTGGGGTATGTAGAGGCTGGGAACCGACTCCCTCTCGAACTCTTCTTGCTAAGTTTGTACTCCTAAGACTATAGTGGCTGCTGTACCTCCTACCAGTCAAACCGCCATAGCGTCGTCAAATCTTCATGGAATTTTATGATTTAACTTGCTGCTGATAGGCGACAGCAACGTGCTTCAGATACAATTTACAGATCACCGTTTGAGACACATATTAGATCGCCATCAAGTTTTGAAGCTGTCTGACCGAATTCTGACTGTCCTGAATATCTCTCATTTTAGGCACATCTGAGCCTATTGTGATTATAACAGAAGAATGTCTTGGAACTCCTTCAGTAAGTCCCTTGATTTTTTCTGGAGGTTCCGAGGCTTTCTCTCCGTCATTCTCCACCTCTGTTGCTATCGCCAGGAACCCGGTGTCGGTTCGCTTCACGTCCTTCTCGAATCGTGCGAGTGTCTCCACTGGGATATCTCCTGTATCGTCCCAGTTGGGTAGCTGTACTCTCCGTCCATTGTTGTAGATGCTCGCGGTGCGGTTTACCCAGTTGATCTCGGGGTTGAATCTTTTCAGGAAGTCTCGCCCGAAGATCAAGTCAAGCCCTTTGATGTTGGTGATGGGGAGTGCAGGTCTCCAGCACAGTGGCCCGATTGGTAGGTGTAGCACTGCTTCGCCGTGTACTGGTAACTTGCTGCCGTCCACCATCGTTGTAGAAAATCCTGATGGCTTGTACTCTTCTCGAAGTCGGTCGATGGTTGCCTTGTCGCATACAGTGTGCGATGCTCCGCTGTCCACGAGTGCTTGGAGGAGTCGTCCTTTGCAGATGACCTCGAGCATGAGGGGCAGGCGTTGCTCGGAGTACCCAAAGATATTTTCATTGATTGGGTCATAGGGTACATCCCTATATTCGTTGCTTCCTACTCCTGAGCTGGCAGCTGGCCGAGGCTGCTTGGAGAAAGGTTCTTCTCCAGGGCCCGGAGTTTCCTTGACGACTGTGCGCGTCATTGATGCCGAAGAACTAGATGCATCCATAGGAGGAGTTTGGGTTTTGTGCAGCTTCTTGTAGACCCCCAGCTTCCTCTTGAGCTGCTTCAGCCCCACCGACGTCTACCCTTGGGAACGAATAGTCGTTGTGGGCTGGTGTCGGGAGAGGACGTTGACTCCGTGGAAAGGTCGGCTTCTTTCCACACTCCTTAGTTTTTTCCGCAAGTTGTCCGGTTCGAGTATAATCTCCACAGCTGTCTGCTTCTTTTGGAGTCCCTCCCGAAATTTCTCCAAGGCTCTAGCCCCTCGAGAATTACAAGTTTTCATTAAAGCATCTTTGTAAGATAACTTTAACGAATCCTTATAATTTCTTGGGGCTTCAAGGAGTTTCCCCGTCTCGGCAGAGTCCTTTTTCACGGAGTTATATGTTTCCTCGGCGATTTCCTCTGGCAAAGACTGGTCGTGGGGTGGAGATTTTTCCCCATCATTTTCTCCTGCTCGCGTCGAATCAGCTGCGTCAAAGTTGATTTTCTCGAAATCCCGCGGCCGTTTTTCGGATCTTTTATTTTTCGCCAACTAGATCCGCGATCACTGGCGAGCTCCATTTTTTGGCTTCTGATTGGCCGAAGGATTTCCGCCACTGTTGCGTGCCCGATACTCAGCGCGTGCGGCTTTCATTTTGTTGCGGTCGAAGATTCGATGACCCGGCACCCCGCAAAAATCACACGTGTAGTTGTTTTTTTTTCGGACGTGGCCACCCCTCGAACCTGTCGACTTCCATCAGGTCGGCGAACGTGGTGTGAGCCGAGCGGTCGCCCTATCGCGTACTGCCGACGTGCGTCCGTCGTGTCCCGGCGTTGAGCATGTCGAAGCGCTCCGCTGCCGAAACGACGTCACCGTAGCTCGCGTAGTTTGTCGCTGCCACTTGTCGTTTGACTTCGGTCTTCAGCCCAGCGAGGTAGGACTGTACTTTTTCCCCTTCGGTCAGGTCGGGAATGCGGTTATAAAATTCCTCCATCTGCTGCGTGTACTGCGCTATACTCTCGAACTGTCGATGGCGATGATTTTTTTCGCGGGCAAGGAAACCCCAATTTATTCGTCGAAAAGTTTGAGCAGGTCGGTGCGGAACTGCTGCCACGTGGCTTCGCCGTGGATGAAGGTGCTGTTGCCGCCAATCCACTCGAGTGCCGGCCCTCGCATCTGTGTCGCCGCGAATTGTACGCGTTGATCGTCCCAGACAGGCGAGCTCCATCCGACGGCTGCGAAGTAGATCTCCATGCCGGCGATCCATCTGCGGACGTCGGAGTTCCGATCGCTCGGATCGAACGACTCAGGTGGGCGCAGTTTCAGAGCCTCGAGAAACTGCTGCGATTGCTGCGTCTTCGCCGTTATCAAGTCGTGTTGCGCTCCGGCGAGTCGAGTTACTCGCTCGAACTCGTTTCGCCACGCTTCGCGATCCGCCTCCATCTCCTCCTGAACGGCTGCGATGCGCGCGAAGAGCTGCTGGGTAACCTCGGCGTTGTCGAGGTTCGCCATCCTGTTCAAAAACACGCGCGGAGGGGGTAATTCAAAAAAACGCGGAGCTGGTGCTTACCAGAATCGGCGTCGAATTGGTCGCCCCCGGCGGTTTTTCGAGGCAGGATCCCCCGCTGCTGCTGCTTAGCTGAACGCGGCCGAGTGAAAAAAGCTCTGATACAAAGTGTTACACGATCGAATGTGTCGAGGAAAGGTTGTTACTATCGATCAGTACAAGGCGCTTTTATACTTCCCAAGTACATCACGTAACCAGGTTTATCTTATCCTAGGGAAATAGACCCTTCTAGAAGATAGAATCACCCTGCGTATAGCCACGCGAGGCTATTGGCTTTAAGGGATTACGGCAGGATTACGCCAGATAGCGCACCAGTACATCCCAAGCCTGGTCGGTGATATAATTACAATAGCAGGATAAACCAAAGGTTAATGGAAAATGGAGAATAGGAAACCAAATGAGATGATATAAAAAGAGAAATGAAAGAGGAAGGAAATAAGAAAAGGGACAAGTGGTGTAACGGGGTCGTACTCTCACACCTCCCATCGTGTCGTCTCATTCCTCCCATCGTGTCGCCTCATTCCTCCCATCTCGTCGCCTCATCCCTCCCATCATGTTGCCTCATTCCTCCCATCAAGTCGCTTCATTCCTCCCAACATGTCGCCTCATTCCTCCCATGATGTCGCCCCATTCCTCCCAACATTGCGCCTCATTCGTCCTATGATGTCGACTTATTCCTCCCATCATGTCGCCTCCTTCCTCCCATCATGTTGCCTCATTCCTCCCATCATGTCGTCTCATTCCTCCCATCATGTCCCCTCATTCCTCCCATCATGTCGCCTCATTCCTCCCATTATGTCGCTTCATTCCTCGCATCATGTCGCCTCATTCCTCCCATCATGTCACCCCATTCCTCCCATCATGTCGCCTCATTTCTCCCATCATGTCCGCTCATTTCTTCGATCATGTCGCCTCATTCTTCCCATCATGTCACCTCATTTCTCCCATCAAGTCGCCTCATTCCTCCCATCATGTTGTCTCAGTCCTCCCATTATGTCGTCTCATTCCTCCCATCATGTCGCCCCATTCCTCCAATCGTGTCGCCTCATTCCTCCCATCGTGTCGCCCCATTCCTCCCATCGTGTCGTCTCATTCATCCCATCCTGTGCGCTCATTCCTCCCATCATGTTGCCTCATTCCTCCCATCATGTCGCCTAATTCCTTCCATCATGTCGCCTCCTTCCTCCCATCATGTCGCCCCATTCCTCCCATCGTGTCGCCTCATTCCTCCCATCCTGCGGCCTCATTCCTCCCATCGTGTCGTCTCATTCCTCCCATCGTGTTGCCTCATTCCTCCTGACACATCTCTCACAGGATCGAATGTCTCGAGGAAAGGTTGTACTATCGATTGATACAAGGCGCTTTTTTAGTTCCAAAGTACATCAGGTAACCTGGTTTATCTTATCCCAAGGGAATAGACCCTTCTAGAAAATAGAATCACCTTGCGTATAGCCACGTGAGGCTATTGGGTTTAAAGGATTACGACAGGATTATGCTAGATATAGCGCACCAGTACATCCGGAGCTTGGTCAATGATATAATAAAAATAACAGGATAAACCAAAGGTTTATGGAAAAGGAGAAATAGGAATCCAAATGGAATGAGATAAAAACTAAATGGATCAAGATAGAAAGCAGAATGAAATGGAAGGGAGAAAGGAATGGAACGGGGTCGTACTCTCACACTTCCCCCCCTCAAAGCTGGGTGGTAGACGTAGCACCCTGCTTGACAAGGTAGTCGCGAAGAGGACGACAAGCGTGATCCATCTCGGATTCAGAGACCCAACTATCCTCTGAAGGATCATAACCCTTCCAATAGATGAGAAGCTCCACGGTGCCATTCCATCGACGGTGGTGAGCAAGCACGGACTCGACATCGTACTCGGGTTCATTATGGACGAGGACGGGCGGTAGCGGCGGCAGTTGGCATCCAGAGAAGACCGTGTTGGGATCTCGGTAGGGCTTCAAGAGTTGGACATGGAAGGCGTTGTGAATCTTCCAGGTAGCTGGCAGGCGTAAGCAGAAGGTAACAGGAGTGACCTGTGCTTCAACGAGAAAAGGCCCGCAGAAGCGAGGTCGCAATTTGGATGGGAGATGGTTGATGTCAAGATTGCGTGTGTCGAGTAGTACTCGGTCTCCCACGATGATGGTGTGGTCTGTGCGGTGGCGATCGGCTTGGAGCTTCTATTACTGCTAAATGTCGAGAAGGCGTTTGTGGGTCCGATCCCAAAGTTTGTGCATGGTCATGATGAAATCATGAGTGGATTGGACTGTGGCTAGTATGGTTGGCTGTTCAGGTGTGAGTGGGTGGCGTCTGTAACAGAGGAAGAACGGCGTCTTTCCAGTAGCGGCGTGAGTAGCATTGTTGTAGGCAAACTCCAGGATGGGCAGATGGAAGTCCCATTTGGAGATATCGTCCTTGCAGGCTGCGCGGAGGAGTTGCTCCACAAATTGGTTGAGGCGCTCGGTCTGTCCATCTGTCTGCGGATGGTAGGCGGATGACATGGCGAGTTTGGTCCCGAGTAGAGACATCAGTTCTATCCAGAATTTACTGGTGAACTTAGGGTCTCGGTCGGAGATGAGTGTGGTTGGAATGCCATGTTGTGAGATGATGTAGCGAACAAAGGTTGATGAAGTCTAGGCTTACCACTTGCCATGGCTGTTCTGGGATAGGAAGAGGCTGTAGCAGACCCGACTACTTCTGCTTGCTACTCTTCATCCGCTGAGATGTAGTGCACGAGGTGACGAATTTCTGTACGCCATCTGCCATGTGGGGCCAGTAGTAGTGTTTGGCGATACCAGTGAGCGTCTTGTTGCTACCGAAGTGTCATGCGTACACGACGTCGTGGTATTCATCGAGTAGTAATTGGCGCAAAGGAGGGTTATTAGGTACCCAGATCTTTGTTGATCCTTTCCAGTACGCGATGTCATTGTCCCACTGTAGCAAATGTCGCTTTTCTGCTAAGGGAATTTCGGGGTCGATGGTGTACCCGTGTGTGAAGAGTCCCTTGAGGAGTGGATTCATCCCTTCGACTTGGATAGCGGCAACGTGTGCAGGCTGACTAAGCGCATCTGCTTTGTTTTTATGGCCAGGCGTGTACACGATGTCGTAGTGGAAGTGCGTCTCGAGGAATTCGATCCACCGAACCTGTTGCCCGGAGAGGCTTGGTTGCGTCTTCAAATATTTTAGGCTGCAATGGTCGGTGTAGACTGTCGTCTTGCATTCTTCGAGATAGCATCTCCACGTCTTGAAGGCAATGATGATAGCAAGGGCCTCCTTGCCGTGTATCGAGTAGTTGAGTTCTGCTCCATGTAATTTTTTGCTGAGGTAGGAAATTGGTTGCAGGCCATTCCCCTGGTCTTGCATCAAGACTGCTCCCACTACCTGTTCGCTAGCGTCAGCTTCGATGACGTAGTCGCGTTCGGGGTCTGGCAAGATGAGTACGGGTGCGGACGTGAGTGCTTGTTTCAGCTGCTCCACGGCTTCCTGGTGTTGTAGCTCCCATTTATAGGGCGTGTTCTTCTTTAGCAGATTCGTGAGTGGCGTGGCGATCTTCGCGTATTGTGGCACGAGCCTGTTGTAGTAGTTAGCAAAGCCAAGGAACTGCTGTAACTCCTTCACGTTCTCGGTTGTCTTTCACGTACGCACGGCTTCGATTTTCTTGGGGTCGACGTGAACTCCTTGAGAGCTTACGATATGTCTGAGGAATTGGACCTTCTCGAGGGCGAAGTCGCTCTTGGATAGTTTGACGTATAATCGTTTTCGTCAAAGAATTTCGAAGACGCGTCGTAGGTGCTCGACTTGTTGTTGCGTGTCGCGCGAGTAGATAAGGATGTCGTCCAGGTACACCACCACGCATTCGTCCAAGAGTGGGCGTAGGATATGCTTCATCTCTGCTTGGAATGTTGCAGCTACGTTGGTGAGTCCGAACGGCATGACCAAAAACTTGTACGATCCGTACCGAGTTCGGAAGGCAGTTTTGTGAAAAGAATCGTCCGCCATTCTTATCTGCCAGTATCTAGACCGCAGATCTAGTTTTGAAAATACCGTAGCTCCCCGAAGCTGGTCTAGCAGGTTATCGATTCGTGGTATTGGATATTTGTTCTTGATGGTCTGCTTGTTGAGACCTCGGTAGTCGATGCTCATGCGCAGGCTTCCGTCCGGTTTCGGTGTGAAGAGTACTGGGGCACCGTATGGTGAAGTGGATGGTCGGATGAGTCCTTTGGCTAGGAGATACTCGATCTGCTTCTTCATGTCAGTTAGTTCTGAGGGGCTTAGCCGATATGGTGCTCGGAAGGTCGGTTTCGAAACTGGTTCCTCCACGATCTCGTGTTGGTGCGTTCGGTTTGGTGGTAGTTCGTCCGGAAGGTCGTCGGAAAGAATGTCTTGGAACTCCTTCAGTAAGTCCTAGATTTTTTCTGGAGGTTCCGAAGCTTTCTCTCCGTCATTCTCCACCTTTGTTGCTATCGCCAGGAAACCGGTGTCGGTTCGTTTCACGTCCTTCTCGAATCTGGTTAGTGTCTCCACTGGGATATCTCCTGTATCGTCCCAGTTGGGTAACCGGACTCTCCTTCCTTTGTTGTAGATGTTTGCGGTGCGGTTTACCCAGTTGATCTCGGAGTTGAATTTCTTGAGGAAGTCTCGCCCGAAGATCAGGTCAAGCCCTTTTATGTTGGTGATGGGGAGGGCAGGTTTCCAGTGTAGTGGACCAATTTTTCGGTGTAGCACTGCTTCACCGTACACGGGTAACTTGCTGCCGTCCACCATCGTTGCAGAAAATGCTGATGGCTTGTACTCTTCTCGAAGTCGGTCGATGGTTGCCTTGTCGCATACAGTGTGTGATGCTCTGCTGTCCACGAGTGCTTGGAGGCATCGTCCTTTGCAGATGACCTCGAGCACGAGGGGCAGGCGTTGCTCGAAGTACCCAAAGATAGTTTCATTGATTGCATCATAGGGTACATCCCACTATTCGTTGCTTCCTACTCCTGAGGTGGCAGCTGGCCGAGGCTGCTTGGAGAAAGGCTCTTCTCCAGTGCCCGGAGTTTCCGTGACGACTGTTCGTGTCGTTGACGAAGTTGCCGAGTTGGATGCATCCGGAGAAGAAAGAGTTCGGGGTTTTTGCAGCTTCTTGTAGACCCCCAGCTTCCTTTTGAGCTGCTTCAGCTGCACCGACGTCTTGCCTGGGGAACGGGTAGTCGCTGTGGGCTGGTGTCGGGAGAGGACGTTGACTCCGTGGAAAGGTCGGCTCCTTTCCACACTCCTTAATTTGGTCCCCAAGTTCTCCGGTACCGGTACGATCTCCACAATTTTATGCTTCTTCTGGAGTCCCCTCCGAAATTTCTCCAAGGCTCTAGCCCCTTGAGAATTACAAGTTTTCATTAAAGCATCTTTGTAAGATAACTTAAACGAATCCTTATAATTTCTTGGGTCTTCAAGGAGTTTCCCCGTCTTGGCAGAGTCCTTTTTCGCATAGTTAGATTTTTCCTCGGCGATTTCCTCTGGCAAAGACTGGTCGTGGGGTGGAGATTTTTCCCCATCATTTTCTCCTGTTCGCGTCAAATCAGCTGCATCGAAGTTGATTTTTCCGGAAGTCCGCGGCCGCTTTCGGATCTTTTCTTTTTCGCCAGCTAGATCCGCAATCACTGGCGAGTCCCGTTTTTTGGCTTCTGATTGGCCGAAGGATTTCCGCCACTATTGGTGCCCGATACTCAGCGCGTGCGGCTTTCATTTTGTTGCAGTCGAAGATTCGATGACCCGGCACCCCGCAAAAATCACACGTGTAGTTGGTGTTTTTCGGACGTGGCCGTCCTTCGAACCTTTCGACTTCCATCGGGTCGGCGAACGTGGTGTGAGCCGAGCGGTCGCCCTGTCGCGTACTGCTGACGTGCGCCCGTCGTGTCCTGGCGTTGACCATATCGAAGCGTTCCGCGGCCGAAACAACGTCATTGTAGCTCGCGTAGTTTGACGCTGCCACTTGTCGTTTGACTTCGGTCTTCAGCCCGGCAAGATACGATTGTACTTTTTCCCCTTTGGTCAGGTCGAGAATGCGGTTGTAAAATTCCTCCATGTGCTGCGTGTACTGCGCTACACTCTCGAACTGTCGATGGCGATGATTTTTTTCCTGGGCAAGGAAACCTGAATTTATCGGCTCGAAACGTTTCAGCAGGTTGATGCGGAACTGCTGCCACATGGCTTCGACGTGGATGAAGGTGCTGTTACCGCCGATCAACTCGAGTGCCGGCCCTTGCATCAGTGTTGCTGCGAGTCGTACGTGTTGACCGTCCCAGACTGGCAAGCTCCATCCGACGGCTGCGAAGTAGATCTCCATGCCGACGATCCATCTGCGGACATCGGAATTTCGATCGCTCGGATCGAACAGCTCAGGTGGGCGCGGTTTCGGAGCCTCGAGAAACTGCTGCGACTGCTGCGTCGTCGATGTTGCCGTCTCGTGTTGCGCGCCGGTGAGTCGAGTTACTCGCTCGAACTCGTTTCGCCAAGCTTCGCGGTCGGCTCGCATCTCCTCCTGTAGCGATGCGATGCGCGTGAAGAGCTGCTGGGTAACTTCGGCGTTGTCGTCCCCGGCGGTTTGTCGAGGCAGGATCCCCCGCTGTTGCTGCTTAGCTGAGCGCGGTCGAGTGAGAAAAGCTCTGATACCAAGTGTCACAGGATCGAATGTCTCGAGGAAAGGTTGTACTATCGATTGATACAAGGCGCTTTTATACTTCCAAAGTACATCAGGTAACCAGGTTTATCTTATCCCAATGGAATAGACCCTTCTAGAAAATACAATCACAGGATAAACCAAAGGTTTATGGAAAAGGAGAAATAGGAATCCAAATGGAATGAGATCAAAACCAAAGAAATCAAGATAGAAAGAGGAATGAAATGGAAGGGAGAAAGGAATGGAACGGGGTCGAACTCTCACAATGTCGCCTCATTTCTCCTATGATGTCGCCTTATTCCTCCCAACGTTGCGCCTCATTCGTCCCATGATGTCGCCTCATTCCTCACATCATGTCGCCTCATTCCTCCCATCATGTCACCTCATTCCTCTTATCATGTTGCCTCATTCCTCCAATCATGTCGCCTCATTCCTCTCATCATGTCGCCTCATTCCTCCCATCATGTCGCCTCATTCTTCCCATCATGTCACCTCATTCCTCCCATCGTGTCACCCCATTTCTCCCATGATATCGCCTCATTTCTCCAATCATGCCGCCTTGTTCCTCCCACCATGGCGCCTCATTCCTCCCATCATGTCACCCCATTCCTCCTATCGTGTCGCCTCCTTCCTCCCATCGTGTCGCCCCATTCCTCCCATAGTGTCGTCTCATTCCTCCCATCGTTTGATTTCAGTCCTCCCATCCTGTCGTCTCATTCCTCCCACCATGTCGCCTCATTCCTCCCATGATGTCACCTCATTCCTCCCATGATGTCACCCCATTCCTCCCATGATGTCGCCTCATTCGTCCCATCATGTCGCCTCATTCCTCCCATCATGTCGTCTCATTCCTCCTTTCGTGTCGACTCATTCCTCCCTTTGTGTCGTCTCATTCCTCCCATTCTGTTGTCTCATTCCTCCCATCGTGTCGTCTCATTCCTCCCATCCTGTCGTCTCATTCCTCCCATTATGTTGTTTTATTCCTCCCATCATGTCGTTTCATTCCTCCCATCATGTCGCCTCTTTCCTCGCATCATGTCGCCTCATTCCTCCCATCATGTCGCCATATTCCTCCCATCATGTTGTCTCATTCCTCCCATCATGTCGCCTCATTCCTCCTATCATGTCGTATCATTCCTCCCGGCATGTCGCCTCATTCCTCCCATCATGTCGCCTCATTCCTCCCATCATGTCGTCTCATTCCTCCCATCATGTCGCCTCATTCATCCCATGGTGTCGCCTCATTCCTCGCATCATGTCTCGAGTCTTGACGCTCTTGTCGCTGCCATTGCTGACTTTGCCTGTACCCACCGCCTTGACGATGCCACCGCTCTGGTCTCTAACCCTGCTCGTCCTCTATCCGTCGAGGGTGCTCCTGCCCTCGGCAGTGATGTCCTGGAAGACCGGTAGTAAGAACTTGCTTTCCTGTCCGAGGCCGCGCCTCATCTCTGCTCCATGCTGCTTGTGCTTGAGGGTGACCCAGACGCCTTTGACATCCCGACCCCTCGCACTTACGCTGAGGCGACCTCGAGACCCTGGGCCTCTCAGTGGATAGTTGCCATGGACGCGGAGGTGATACCTTGGAGATCCACTGGCACCTACGTCGACGCAGTTCCCCCACCTGGGGTAAACGTAGTCAATGGTCGGTGGCTCTTCAAGGTGATGCGCCCTCCTTGAGAGCCGCCGGTGTTCAAGACGTGCTATGTGGCTAGAGGCTTCAGTCACCGCGAGGCTGTTGACTTCTTTCAGACCTTCGCCCTGACCACGAAGATGACCACTCTTCAGGCGCTGCTACGTGTAGCAGCTCAGGGTGACTACGAGCTGCCCTCTCTGGATTTCTCCACAGCGTTTCTCGAGGGCAGTCTACACGAGGAGGTCTATCTGCGCCGTTCGCTGGGGTTCACCAGCACCTTCTCTCCTGGGACCGAGTGGCTTCTCCGGTGCCCAGTTTACGGCCTGCGGTAGGCATCCCATGAGTGGCACGACACGCTACGTCTGCAGACCCTTCACTGTTCGTCCATTTAGGACAGACCCCGTTCTACATCCTTGTCTACGTAGACGATCTTGTCTTTGCTACAGTAGACAGAGACGCTCTGGCCTCGGTGAAGGCTGAGCTACTTAGGAGACACACTTGCACTGACCTAAGAGAGGTGCGCCACTACCTTGGGCTGCAGATCTCCAGGGACAGAGAAACGCGCACCATTACTCTCACACAGTCACCGCAGCACTGATCGGCACCTAAGAGGGTTTTGCGTTATCTAGCAAGTATATCGAGCATGGGGCTAGTGCTAGGAGGACGCAGGACAATGGTCCTGATAGGGCACACAGACGCTTCGTGGGCCGATGACGCTGAGACGCTCGGGTCCTCCCGGGGCTACTGCTTTAGCCTTGGGGCAGGCGCTGTCTCGTGGAGGTCCACCCGCTCGTCGACAGTTGCACAGTCTAGCTGTGAGGCTGAGATCTACGCAGGTGCCATGGCGGCACAGGAGCTCCGCTGGCTGACGTTCCTGCTCACAGACTTAGGTGAGCAGCCTAGCTTTGCCCCGGTCTTGTACGCTGACAACAGGGCCATGATCCTCTTGTGTTAGGAGCCTCGACTGGAAGGCAGAGCGAAGCACATCCAGCTGCGGTACTTCCTCCTGTACGAGCTGCAGCAGCGACGCCAGGCCCTCATAGTTCACTTGGCCTTCGGTGCCAACACAGCTGATATCTTTATTCAGGCGCTTGCGCCTATAGATCATCAGCAGCACTGTTTGCAGCTTGGGTCTAGGTCCTGTGGCTACTCACTTGCTAGGACCTTGATTGTGTACTTCTCTTTTTATATACCTTCCTGACTGGCCTTGTGGCTTCTCTTCCAGTGGTCGGACTAGTAGTGCCGCCCAGGTTTGCTCTTGTCTTGTTTGTACTCTTGCTATCTTGTCTTCGGACCCTTGCCTCAGAGGCTGGACTAGTAGTGCCACCCTAAGCTGAGTGTCGACTTCCAGGCGCTGCCCCTCATTTGGCCTAGGGGGTGTGTCAAACATATATGTATATGTTATAATAGGCTAGATAGTTGCATGCTCTTAAAGGGTACAACCACTTGAACAGGATCAACCTGTATGCCCCATTCTAGTCGATGTTTTCTACTGTGAGAATGCTGACCTACCTTACTAGCCATGTGGTCGAAGAGTGTTGCCATGGCCATGGTCTAAGCTATAGTAGTCTTCGAACATCCTTCGAGAGTCTAGGAAGCTTCGGAGAAAAGTTGGACATGGCCTATGCTTAGAATGCAATGCAACTGCTCGTGCTCTTCCGGCGTCACTTAGCAGAGAAAATCATATTAGCATGTGTCCACACACGAATGTGCTCACGTTCCAGGAGCCCTGCTGTTGGATTGCTGCAAGAGCTTTGTTGCCTGGGACACCCATCTTTGAACAGTGGTCTCGTTAAAGTGATACCTGTGGCTGTTAATGTCCTGTTCAAATCCACGCCCCCCCCCACACACAGTGGAACCTGCAAGGAACACGTGTGCGTGTGCACACACCAGCTTGTCGACAATGGCCACGACGCCTGCAGGTGAAGCAGGGCAGTAGGGAGAGAAGAGAGACAATGAGGGGAGAGGGCTGCATGGTGCGCAGCATCTCCCCTGGCGAGGAATCTTTGATTGTGTGCACACACGTGTGCGTATGCACACACCAGCTTGTCGACAATGGCTACGATGAATGCATGCCAAGCAGGGTGGAAGGGGGAAAGGGAAAGTGAGAGACGAGAGTAGTGAAGAGTGGATGTGAGGGTTTGCCTGGCATACTCCATGGGTTGAATGGATGGAAACGAGAGAAGAACACTGGAAAGAATCCATGTCTGGAAAAGCAACCACGCACACAGCCAACCACGCACACAGCCAACCATGCACACAGCCAACCACGCACACAGCCAACCACGCACACAGCCAACCACGCACACAGCCAACCACGCACACAGCCAACCACGCACACAGCCACCCACGCACCAACCCAAACAACTACCAAAGCAGAACGCACTCACCTGGGTCTTACTGGTTTATCATCTTCGCCACCTCATCCACCATCACTATGCCCGCCGCGGCGCCGCCTGCCCCCGCAGCCACCAACAGCAATTGCCCCGTAGAGCCTGCCAGTCTGAAGGGTGAGCTCACAACTCACCCGGGTCATACTGGTTGATGTCTGGCACCAACTCGTCCACCATAACGGTCCCCGCCACCTGCTCCCGCAGCCACCGCAGATTCTCCCTGGGGGCCCGCATCACCCTCTCGCTGCTGCCAAACCGCCACGTGCTCTCTTTCCACGAGTCCGACCGCGCCAGGCTCCCCGCCTTGTCGTCAAAGGGGACGTCAGCTGCAATGAAGACAGCGGTGACGTTGTGCTTCTGCTTCATCCGGTTGATGAGGTCGCGTGCCGCCACCATGCAGCCCGACATGACCTCCTCCAACACGCCCACGTCCGTCTTCCAGCCCGCCTTGGCCAGATTGTGCGCCTGCAAGGGGGGGGATGTTGATGACGCCTTGAGGCACGCCATGGGGTGCAATCTCTAAGGCCTGCTGGGATGCGGCCAACCTCTAAGGCCTGGGATGGGGGAGATTATGGTGCAATCAGGCATGACTAAGGGGGTATGTGCTCATGGGAACTACCTCCTCCAGCGGCTGGGAGGGCAGCGTGAGGAGGCTGCATACCCCCATGGGTCATGGGCACATACCCCTTTAGCCATCCCTGCTTACCCCCATGGGTCATGGGCACATACCCCTTAAGCCATGGCTGCTTACCCCCATGGGTCATGGGCACATACCCCTTTAGCCATGGCTGCTTACCCCCATGAGTCATGGGCACTTACCCCTTTAGCCATGGCTGCTTACCCCCATGGGTCATGGGCACATACCCCTTTAGCCATGGCTGCATACCCCCATGGGTCATGGGCGCATGCCCCCTTAGGCATGGCTGCTTACACCCATGGGTAATGGGCACATACCCCCTTAGCCATGGCTGCATACCCCCATGGGTAATGGGCACATACCCCTTTAGCCATCGCTGCTTACCCCCATGGGTCATGGGCACATACCCCTTTAGCCATGGCTGCTTACCCCCATGGGTCATGGGCACATACCCCTTTAGCCATGGCTGCTCACCCCCATGGGTCATGGGCACATACCCGTTTAGCCATGGCTGCTTACCCCCATGGGTCATGGGCACATACCCCCTTAGCCATGGCTGCTTACCCCCACGAGTCTTGGGCTCATACCCATTTAGCCATGGCTGCTTAACCCCATGGGTCATGGGCACATACCCCTTTAGCCATGGCTGCTTACCCCCATGGGTCATGGGCAGATACCCCTTTAGCCATGGCTGCTTACCCCCATGGGTCATGGGCACAAACCCCCTTAGCCATCGCTGCTTACCCCCATGGGTCATGGGCACATACCCCCTTAGCCATGGCTGCTTACCCCAATGGGTCATGGGCACATACCCCCTTAGCCATGGCTGCTTAACCCCATGGGTCATGGGCACATACCCCCTTTGCCATCGCTGCTTACCCCCATGGGTCATGGGCACATGCTCCTTTAGCCATGGCTGCTTACCCCCATGGGTCATGGGCACATACCCCTTTAGCCATGGCTGCTTACCCCCATGGGTCATGGGCACATACCCCCCCAGCCATGGCTGCTTACCAGCGACAGGCAGTGCCTCCTGTATCCAGCTATGCTTATGCGGAGGATGTGATGGGATGAGGAGTGCGACGAGATGATGAGTCGCCCTCGATGTACCAGCTGCTTTGTGTGGATCTGCCATGCCATCATATTCTGTCTGCCTCCCAACCCATGTTTCTCTCTGGGATGTGTGGTTTCTTTGTTTGTTGAGTGATTTGGAGGTTCGAAATGCGATTGGTTGGTTTTTGCTTGCAAACGTTGAAAAGACACCTTTTGAACATTTTTCTGGCAGATAAAGAATCGCTTCAATTGGAGGAAGAATGCACTAACTATGACAAATTTCCTTCAGAAGCTTATGTTATATCCTGGCTTTTGTTTCTTTCTTGAATTTGTGAGGTGACAATTCGTAGCCAGGACATATAGAAGGTTTCATTGCCTAGATTTTTGCCAGTGGCATTTCAAACAGGAAATATTTTCTTGTTTGGGATTTTGCCCTTCAACAAGCACCAGGTTGACCAGTGCAAAAGTGTTACATGTGCGTGGAGTTGCTGGTGCACCTACTAACAAGGTGCGCCTACTAAGAAGGTGAGCCGACTAACAAGGTGCGCCTACGAAGAAGGTGAGCCTACTAACAAGGTGCGCCTACTAACAAGGCGAGCCTACAAACAAGGTGTGCCTACTAACAAGGTGAGCCTACTAACAAGGTGCGCCTACTAACAAGGTGAGCCTACTACAAGGTGCGCCCACTTACAAGGTGTAATGCACCCCCTCTTGAGTCGCTGCCACGTGAAGATATGGCTGTTCCACAGTGCTCTCTCAGACTTTGCGGCGCAACACAGCATGGCTACAGATGAGCCACCATTTGGGCCACCATTTGGGCCACCATTTGGGCCACCGTTTGAGCCACCATTTGCGCCACCATTTGGCCCATCTAAGGCACTGCCTTGCACGGATTCCATTACCTGTACGACCACTACAAGGTGCCACTTACAAGGGCGCCCACTTACAAGGTGCGCCCACTTACAAGGTGCGCCCACTTACAAGGTGCGCCCACTTACAAGGTGCGCCCACTTACAAGGTGCGCCCACTTACAAGGTGCGCCCACTTACAAGGTGCGCCCACTTACAAGGTGCGCCCACTTACAAGGTGCGCCCACTTACAAGGTGCGCCACTACTGCCCACTTACAAGGTGCGCCCACTTACAAGGTGCGCCCACTTACAAGGTGGAGGGCAAGGACCTCACAGGTGTAATGCACCCTCTTTCGAGCCGCTGCCACGTGAAGAGATGGCACCTGCATTATGCTCTCTCAGACTTTGCGGCGGGGCACGGCATGGCTACAGATGCGCCACCATTTGAGCCACCAGATGGCCCATCTGAGGCACTGCCTTGCACGTATTCCATTACGTGTAGGACCACTACACACTCAGCTGAAGCCAATTCACACACAGCCTGGCAGGCAGCACTCACAAGGTGGAAGGCAATGAACTCGGAGCGGTAGTGCACAGCGATGTAGCGCGCGGGCAGGCGGGCTATGATGCGATGCGCCATGGCGTGCCATGGCTTGCCGTACGGAAGCATCTGGAAGGAGATGAAGTCGGAGGGAGGGTCAAAGTCTACCCGCTCCCATGTGGGCTTCAACCACACCACCACGTCCTTGTGGTGCCTGGTGGCAGGAGAGGCAGAGGGGATAGCGAAGAAGGGGAAATGGTGGATAAGAAGCAACGTATGGGAGCTAAAGGAGAGACAGAGTGAATAAAGGGATGCCAGAGTGGATGCAGATGACAGAGTGGCTCACAGCACTCAATCCACATAGCACAAGGGCACACACCACTCATTCAACATGCCGAGAACAGTGCTGCTATTGGCTGGCATGATGACGTCGAACGTGTTGTCTCGCGTTGGCGCATGGCCCATGCCATACACGATCAGCTCTCCCAACATTGTCGCCTGAAGCTCTGAGGCGGCCAAGACCGGGATGGGGGAGGGTGCAAAGGAATGAGATAGGATGAAAAGAGATAGGTTGTGGTGTGATGGGATGGGATGGATTCAACTTGCTGCTGATAGGCGACAGCAACGCGCTCCAGATCCAACTTACAGTTCATCGTTTAAATCTTATATCAGATCGGTATCAATATTGGAAGCTGTCTGACGGAAATCCGACTGTGCACTCTATCTCTCATTTTAGGCACATGTGAGCCTATTGTGATTATAACAGTTTGGGGGGGATGAGATGTCGTGGGATAGGCTTGGGAGGGACAGGATGGGATGGATCACAATGAGATGGAAGGCATGGGAGGGCATGGGAGGGCATGGGGGGGAATGGGAGGGCACGGGAGGGCATGGAGGGCATGGGATGAGAGGGCATTCTGGGACTTCAGATCATAGTAAGGTCAATAGCAATACCACGAAATGCGATTGGATAGGGTGGCATCGGCTTGCATGGGATGGCAAGCGATGACATGGGACGGCATGGGATGGCATGGGATAGCATGGGATGGCATCGGATGGCATGGGATGGCATGGGATGGCATGGGATGGCATGGGATGGCATGGGATGGAATTTGATGGCATCGGATGGCATATGAGCCTGCGTATTCAGCCGACGCTTGCTTTGTGTGAAGGGCATGCGCTGCGTTATCTTGGTGTGCTGCAACATGGAAGGCGTCTGGAATGTACTACTGGATGCATCAGAACTATACTTCTGTTACTCGACCCTCGGAATTAGACCTCTGCTACTTGCTTTGTGTGAAGGGCATGCGCCACGTGACATTGGACTGCAGCACCATGAAGCCCACAGAGGGAGCCGCGGGGGCCGCTGCTGCAGCGTCAGCTGCTAATGCCGTGTCAATCGCTGTCGCTGTGGCAGTCGGGGCTGCAGCAGAGGGGGCGACGGCAGCCGCTCTAGCCAGAAGGAGGAACAAGTCTGGCGACACCCAGTGGCTGTCAAAGTGAGAGAGGTCGAAGTAGGCGCACAGGGCAGCGAGAGCGCGAGAGACAGGCGGCTGCGACTGGCCTGAGAGGGGATGTGGGGGAGGAGGGGAAGAGGGCACGTGGGGGGGAGAGAGGAAGAGGGGAGGAGGGGTTGTGTGGGAAGAGGGAAGAGGGGATGACGGGAGGAGGGGAAGAGAATAGAGGGTAGACATGAGCAATGGCCAAAAGACGGGTCCTCCTCCATGTGGAAGAGGCTAGGCGAGCCGGCTTGACCCAAGCCAGAATTCTCAGCTGCCCGGCTAAGCATTTGACTGAGCATTTGACTGAGCATTTGACTGAGCATTTGACTGAGCATTTGACTGAGCATTTGACTGAGCCGGGTGTGCAGTCACGGGCCAAGCTGGGTTGCCTTGACAGGAACGAAGCGGCTCAAGAGCCGCCCCCGGATGGTCAGGGTTTACATCGCCCCCGGATGGTCAGGGTTTACATCGCCCGCCCATCCACACAAGGACGTCGCGCCGTCGACGAGCCGAGGCGTGGCTCGAGTCCAGTCCGTCGAGCCAACGAGCCAAATCCCGGCTTGTCAGATTTCGCGCGATGAGCGGCTCGTGGCTCTGGCTCGGCACGTCTCGAACCGGGACAAAAAGTAAGCAAGAAAGGCGGCTTGTGCCTAGTAGAGGAGGTGAAACGTGGGCAATGCGGGCAACGCAGGCAATTCGGGCAATGTAGGCACTGTGGGCAATGCAGACAAGGAAGGCAATGGGGGCAATGCGGGCAATGGGGGCAATGGGGGCGATGGGGGCAATGGGGGCAATGGGGGCAATGGGGGCAATGGGGGCAACGGGGGCGGCTGCTACAAGGTGAGTGTGAGTGCTGTCTCTTGAGGCCATCACATCACCCGAGGAGGGTGACATCTTGGGATGGAAAGCACGGGGCAAGTCTCACCTTGGGCAGCACGAGGATGCGGCCAGTGGCGCGGGCAATGCGGGCGGCCTCCACCAGGTGAGACCGAGAGTTGGAGAGCTGCTCGCCCGAGATGGCAAAGACCAGGTACTTGCGCCCTCTGATGGACTGGGGGGGTTGAGATGGAGAGAGTGAGGAGTTTGGGGGGGGGAGGGGGTGGGCTGAGGGGAAGTGTGAGGGAAAGGCAGAGAAGGCTAAGACGAGGAGCTTGTGCGTTCTGGTGGGGTTTGGGGGGGTTGGGGAAGCAGAGGGTATGAAATGGGGGGCGCTCATGAGACAGGTGAGGCACGGAGTGAGAGGTGCTCTGCAGAGTCGGCTAAGACGAGGTGCTTGCCCCGGGCACTGACGGAATGTGGGGATTGTGGACGGCGAGTACCGGAAATAAAGAGAGGGGGGGGGGGAAGATGGGGGAGGGGGGGAGGGGAAATGTGAGGGAAACTACTGAGAGGCGCAAGGCAGAGGAGGCTACGGACTGGGGGGGTCGTGGATGGCGAGAGTGGGAAGTATCAAGGGAAAGGACGGAGAGGTGCCGTGCAGAATAGGTGAGAACGAGGTCCATGTGTGCACTGACGGACTCGGGGGATTGGGGATACCAGGGGGCTGGGGATGGCAGATGAGGAATTTCAGGGAAGAGGAGGAGGGGAGGAGGAGGGGAGGAGGAGGGGAGGAGGAGGGGGGGAAAGCATAGGGAGTAGGGAAGAAGCTGGGAGGGAGAGAGGAGAAGGGGAAAGCGGGATTCGGAATCAAGGTGGTCGCGAGGGAAACTGGGGAGGGGGAAGGTTGTTGGCAAAGGAAGGGCTGCGAACAAACGGCAGCCTTAGCTCTGTGAATAAATGAACATTGCACCAATAAATGAAAGCAAGTCCCAAGAGAGAGAGAGGGGTGGACTGTGGTAGATTGGGAGAGGAGGGGGTAGGGCATAGAGTGGTGGATTTAGGAGGCAGGGTAGGGTGAGAGGGAGTGTAGGGTAGAGAGAGAGTCGTAGATTGGGAGAGGGAGCGTAGGGTAGAGTGTGGTACACAGAAGAGTGGTGGAAAGTGTGATAGATTGTGAGGGAGAGTAGGGTAGAGTGGCGGAATGCGGTAGGGTGTGGGACGGGGCGACAACTCACCCCGCCATCATTGAAGGGCATGTGGGGCACAGGCCAGCATGCCTCAGGCCACGTGCCGTCCATTCCTCCTGCTGCTGCTGATGCTGCTGCTGGTGCTGCTTTCTCGCCCTTGCAACTCGTGCCACTGCAGTTTCCCGCAAGGCTGGCTTCCACATCTCGCACCCCCGTGCACACAGCATCAACGCCCGCTCCTATCTGCTCTATCGACGTCACAGTCTGCCTCACCGCCCTCCGCACATACGCGCTCGCCGCAGCTCGAGCCAGCGCCGCCTGCCGCCAGCCCTGAGAGCACAGCAGCGCGCCAGCTGGAGAAGTAGCAGGGGCAGCGAAAACAGCAGCAGGGCCAGCAGCGGCGGCAGCAGCAGTGTCTGCCGCCTCAATCAGACCCTGAAGCAGAGGTTCGGCAAGTTCAAGCGGAGGTTCGGCAAGTTCAAGCGGAGGTTCGGCAAGTTCCAGCAGAGGCTCCGAGTTAGCATTCCCCGCTTCCTCTTCTCTCCGCCCCGCTTCCTCCGCCAACCGCTGCAGCGCGTTCCGCAGCTCCGCTCTGCACGTACGCGCTACAAGCTGCCGCTGCCTGGACTGACTCAGCCCGTAGAGGGAAACACCCCTCATGACCTGGACGCACGAGTCGCTGAAGTTGAGCCCAGCAACGGGCAGAGGCTCAACGGCAGGAGGACCGGAGGTCCCACTGCTAGACAACACCCTCCTGCCGCTCGCGAAGGAATTCGCTAGAGGCTTCGTTAGGGGCTTCGTTAGGGGCTTCGTTAGGGGATTTGAAACGGGCTTGACTAGGGAATTCTCACTCGCGGACGTGGGAGCATCATGATACCGAAAGGCGACACTGTGAGCGATGGAAGGGCAGTCAATGAGCAACGCGAGCGGGAGCAGTAGTAAAGCGAAGCTGGCAAATGCTCGTCGAGCGGACGAGGGCCGCGACGAGTCGCGTGGGCGGCGCGGCGCGCAGCAGATGGCCAGAGGACTCATCTAATCCACAGCCGATTGGACGCATGGGGATTGCCCCCCACACCCCCCTGTGGTTCACGAAGAATCCGAGTTGGATTCGCGGTGGGTCGTTGGCTGGCTTACTAGTAACTCTCAAGCAGAGTTCCACGACGCAATAACTTTGCCCGGTAGTGTACTCAGCAGAAAGCCGATAGAGCATGCCATGTTCTAAGGAGATCAAATCCGAGATTTCTGAGATTGAACAGCCAGGCTGGCTGGCTTTCGGCGATTTCGGAGATTTATGCGGCGATTTCTAGGCAGAACGCTGATAGAACAGCTAGTCTGGCTTTTTGTCAGAGAATGCTGCTTATTAGGGAGGAAGTGCAAGCACAACCCAAAATGGCGGGAAACCTGACGATCTCTTAGAACTGCTGTGCCAAGAGTTTCATTGGTAGGAAAGTTGGTATAGGGTGTTCGTTCCGATTGGTGGACGGGGAAGGGTGGACACAGAAAGAGCTGGCGAGAGGAATATGGTCAGCTTGCCAGCCTTGCGAATTCTCGGCACGAGCACGAACGGGTTTGCGAAAGTTATTGTCGCAAGGACTCAGGGAGGCGAATCTCGTGTTTTGTGCGCCAAGTTGCGTGGGTAACTTCAGTTCGGCGAAATTGTTTCGCAGGTGAATTCTTCGCCCCTGCCTCCAACCCAAACCTAAACAGGGTGACACAACCGACCTTCCTACGTTTGAGCCAGTTTTGGCAGTTTTGGAACGGCGGTTTCAGGGAACAGCCTGGCGAACACATTTGGGCGCTTCAATCACGCAACGCAACTCAGAGGCGACAAGCGAAACAGATCCGAGGGACACAATGGCAGGGTTCTGCAGGCACTTAAAGCCCAGGTCCTAGATTAGAAAAGTCGAACTGGCCCCACCCATCAAACTAGGGGCAGTTTGATGTAGGTTCGGGTTGGTAACCCAAGCCACAAACCCCCTCCCCCCAATTTTCCACCAACCCAGCCTGCAGTGGTTTCGCAGACGCAATCCACCTGCCGAAGGCTCAGGGCGCGAGAGCTGCCCCAGAAAGCCCCAAAGCAACTCGAGGTGGTTGGGGACAGCCAGTGGAGGAAATATGGGACTAGCCAAACCACAGAGTCAACATCAATCGCCGCACCAGCCGCTAAACGCAGACCTAACTTAGTAGTAGAGCCACAGAGCCGACGATGTGGGGCTTACGTAGCTAAGAGTGAGGGAGGAGAGGAGAGAATGGGCGCGAAACATGTGGTGCGGCGAGACGGAAAGTTGGCGACAGCGCGATTAGGTGAGGCGATGCGGCGAGGAAACGCTTGGCCGACGGTGACACGGGAAGCAATGGGTTCCAAATACGCATCTACAATGGGTTAGGACAGGAGATGCGAGGAGCGGCGATGAGTTTATGCGAGGCATACGAGGCGGAATGGGCAAGGGAAAAACGACCGTGAGGGCGGATACAAAACGCGCCGCATAAATGGATGTGCGCTAAGGAAAGAAGCTGGCGGAATGGTGTCGCGACAAAGCCCCCATCGGAGACGAGGCGCAGAATGAGATGTGAGGGAGGGCGAGGACGCGACGGGGGGAGGGGACGCGACAAGAGATAGGACGCGTGTGAGAGGGTGCGCCATCGAATAAAGGGGAGTAAAGGAGGAGAGTTGTGGCGGCGGGCAGCAAGACTGCCGCAGTGGGATAGGTGAGGCGACTCTAATAGGGTAGGCGACGAGAATAAGTGGGGCGATTATAACTTAGTAGGCGACGAGTGTAGATGAGGACCAGAGGTCTGGAGGAGAGGTGAGGCAGAGAGGTGAGGATGAGAGGGGAGGAGGAGAGGGGAGGAGGAGAGGAGAAGCGGAAAAGGAAGGCGGAGAGGCGAGGAGGAGGGGAGGATCAGAGGTGGGGAGGAGAGTCAGGCGGAGAGGTGAGGAAGAGAGGCGAGGCGAGACAAGGTGAGGAGGGGAGGCGAAGAGGAGAGTTGCGGAAGAGAGTATGGGATAAGAGGAGAGGAGGAGAGGAAAGGGAAGGGTAGGGAGAAGAGGCGAGGCGGAGAGGCGACGAGGATACGAAACGAGGAGGGGGGGAAGGAGGAGAGGTGAGGAAGAGAGGCGAGGAGGAGAGGGGAGGATCAGAGGTGGGGAGGAGAGGTGGGGATTAGCGGAGAGGATGAGAGGAGAGGCTCAGTTCTGAGGACGAGAGTGGGGGAGGAGAGGGGAGGAGGAGAAGGAAGGCGGAGAGGAGAGGAAGAGAGGTGAGGCGGAGAGGCGAGGAGGAGAGGGGAGGATCAGAGGTGAGGAGGAGAGGTTGGGATTACAGGAGAGGAGGAGAGGCGCTAGGAGGTGAGGAGGGGAGGTGGGGATTCAAGGAGACAACGAGAGGTGAGGAGGAGAGATGAGGGGGATAAGTGAGTAAGGAAGGTGGGAAGGCGAGGTGAGGAGGAGGGGGTTGGAAAATTGAGGTGAGGTGGAGAGGCGAGGCAGAGAGGTGAGGCAGAGAGGTGAGGCGGAGAGGTGAGGCGGAGAGGTGAGGCGGAGAGGCGAGGCAGAGTTGATGATGAGGAAACGAAACGAGGGGGGGGGGGGGGAGAGGACGAGAGGTGAGGTGGAGAGGCGAGGAGGGGAGGGGAGGATCAGGAGTGGGGAGGAGAGGTGGAGAGGTGAGGCGCTGAAGGAAGGTGGAGAGGAAAGGAAGAGAGGTGAGGCGGAGAGGCGAGGAGGAGAGGGGAGGATCAGAGGTGGGGAGGAGAGGTGGGGATTAGAGGAGAGGATGAGAGGTGAGGCAGAGAGGCGTTGCAGTAAGCACAGGCACGGGGGGGAGGATACACCATGCCGTAAGGGTTGGCATGGCTAGGGGAAGAAACCACAGGCCAGGAGGCGAGGCATGGGGGGAGGAAGAAACCCCGCCTTCCCCTCCCCCATTCCTCATTCCTCTCCCTCACCCTGCCTTCCCCTCCCTCATTCCTCATTCCTCTCCCTCACCCCGCTTACCCCTCCCTCATTCCTCATTCCTCTCCCTCACCCCACCTTCCCCTCTCTCAAACCTCACTCCTCTCTCTCATCCCGCCTTCCCCTCCCTCATTCCTCATTCCTCTCACTCAAACCGCCTTCCCCTCTCTCAATCCTCATTCCTCTCCCTCATCCTGCCTTCCCCTCCCTCATTCCTCATTCCTCTCCCTCACCCGCTGTCACATGATCGAATGTGTCGAGGAAAGGTTGCAATATCGATCAGTACAAGGCGCTTTTATACTTCCAAAGTACATCAGGTAACCAGGTTTATCTTATCATAAGGGAATAGACCCTTCTAGAAGATAGAATCACCCTGCGTATAGCCACGCGAGGCTATTGGCTTTAAGGGATTACGGCAGGATTACGTTAGATATAGCGCACCAGTACATCCTGAGCCTGGTCGGTGATATAATGATAATAACAGGATAAACCAAAGGTTTATGGAAAAGGGGAAATAGGAATCCAAATGGAATAAAATAAAAACCAAATAGATCACGATGGAAAGAGGAATGAAATGGAAAGGAGAAAGGAATGGAACGGGGTCGTACTCTCACACCCGCCTTCCCCTCTCTCAATCCTCATTCCTATCCCTCATCCCGCCTTCCCCTCTCTCAATCCTCATTCCTCTCCCTCATCCCGCCTTCCCCTCGCTCACTCCTCATTCCTCTCCCTCATCCCGCCTTGCCCTCCCTCATTCCTCATTCCTCTCCCTCACCCCGCCTTTCCCTCCCTTAATCCTCACTCCTCTCCCTCATCCCGCCTTCCCCTCTCTCAATCCTCGTTCCTCTCCCTCATCCTGCCTTCCCCTCCCTCATTCCTCATTCCTCTCCCTCACCCGCCTTCCTCTCTCTCAATCCTCATTCCTCTCCCTCATCCCGCCTACCCCTCTCTTATTCCTCATTCCTCTACCTCACCCCGCCTTCCCCTCTCTCAATCCTTACTCCTCTCTCTCATCCCGCCTTCCCCTCCCTCATTACTCATTCCTCTCCCTCATCCCGCCTTCCCCTCGCTCATTCCTCATTCCTCTCCCTCAACCCGCCTTCCCCTCCGTCATTACTCATTCCTCTCCCTCATCCCGCCTTCCCCTCTCTCAATCCTCATTCCTCTCCCTCATCGCGCCTTCCCCTCCCCCATTCCTCATTCCTCTCCCTCACCCCGCCTTCCCCTCCTTCAATCCTCATTCCTCTCCCTATTCCTGCCTTCCCCTCCCTCATTCCTCATTCCTCTCCCTCACCCCGCCTTCCCCTCTCTCAATTCTCACTCCTCTCTCTCATCCCGCCTTCCCCTCCCCCATTCCTCATTCCTCTCCCTCATCCCGACTTCCCCTCTCTCATTCCTCATTCCTCTCCCTCACCCCGCCTTCCCCTCTCTCAATCCTCATTCCTCTTCCTCGTCCTGCCTTCCCCTCCCTCATTCCTCATTCCTCTCCCCCATCCCGCCTTCCCCTCCCTCAGTCCTCATTCCTCTCCCTCATCCCGCCTTCCCCTCCCTCATTCCTCATTCCACTCCCTCTCCTTGCCTTCCCCTCTCTCAATCCTCATTCCTCTCCCTCATCCTGCCTTCCCCTCCCTCATTCCTCATTCCTCTCCCTCACCCCGCCTTCCCCTCCTTCAATCCTCATTCCTCTCCCTCAACCCACCTTCCCCTCCCTCATTCCTCATTCCTCTCCCTCATCCCGCATTGCCCTCCCTCATTCCTAATTCCTCTCCCTCACCCCGCCTTCCCCTCTCTCAATCCTCATTCGTCTCCCTCATCCTGCCTTCCCTTCCCTCATTCCTCATTCCTCTCCCTCACCCCTGTTGTAAAATATATATCTATGCAACATGCATGCCTAGATTAGGAGGTGTAGTCATTATAATTATTGGGGGTTTGTTGGTTGGGTTGACCAACCCCACATTTGGGTTGGTCAAGATTGGATTTGGTCCTTGACATTTGGTTGGCACTATTCCAACCAAATGGTCCTAGGTCCTAGGAACCAACCAATCACCAAGCACCACACTTTGTAGTTGCTTGCCTTCCAAGCAATCTCTCTCATTGGTCCACATTGTGGCCAATTGGAGAGCACAACACTTTGTGGTTGCTTGCCCTACAAGCAACCACTCCCATTGGTCCACTTTATGGCCAATAGGAGAGCTTCCCTTCCAACTCTCGCTTGCTCCTTGTTTTGTACAAAAGAGCCACTTGGCTCCCTACTCAGTTCAATATTTTCTCTTCCAAGCTAGTTCCTTCAACCCCGCCTTCCCGTCCCTCAATCCTCATTCCTCTCCCTCATCCCACCTTCCCCTCCCCCATTCCTCATTCCTCTCCCTCAACCCACCTTCCCCTCCCTCATTCCTCATTCCTCTCCCTCAGCCCGCCTTCCCCTCTCTCAATCCTCATTCCTCTCCCTCATCCCGCCTTCCCCTCTCTCAATCCTCATTCCTCTCTCTCATCCCGCCTTCCTCTCGCTCACTCCTCGTTCCTCTCCCTCATCCCGCCTTCCCCTCCCTCCTTCCTCATTCCTCTCCCTCATCCTGCATTCCCCTCCCTCATTCCTAATTCCTCTCCCTCACCCCGCCTTCCCCTCTCTCAATCCTCATTCCTCTCCCTCATCCCGCCTTCCCCTCCCTCGTTCCTCATTCCACTCCGTCATCCCGCCTTCCCCTCCCTCATTCCTTATTCCTCTCCCTCATCCCGCTTTCCCCTCCCTCATTCCTCATTCCTCTCCCTCACCCCGCCTTTGTGAGAAGAGAAGTTGATGATGTTATTGAAGAAATGAGGGTATACATGGGTGTGAGTGTAAGAAAGGGGAGGGGGGGGGGGGGGGGGTTGGTTGGGACCTTGGCCAAGATTATTGGTCCCCACCAATAATGGAGTTGGGAATTATTGGGGGGTCCAATAATCCCAACCAAGATTATTGGAGGGTCCAATAATCTTGGTAGGATTATTGGGGTCTCCAATAATTGGGAGGTCAAGCCCATTGGGGGGGGGCAATAATGGCCAAGGTTGGAACCCAAACAAGGTGGGAAGCCAACCCCCAACCTAGGGTTATTACACCATAGTAGAGATAGGTTGCTTACAATGACCTAAGCCTTATAAAAGATGTAGGCTAGTGTAGAATAGGGGAATATTCTAACACAACCCTTTAGCCTACATAGGGCTAAAAGGCTGAGGCACTTGAAAGAGCAACCCCTGAATTAGGTGCTCCCGCGAGAGGAGGGAGGAGCGAGGCCAGTTAGCCGGAGAAGATTAGCATGAGCGGGCGGAGAGAGAGCTTTGGTGATGATATCTGCAAGGTTGGCGGAGGAGTCAATCTTGCAGACGGCCAGGTGCCCGGCCTGGACAAGCTCGCGGACGAAGTAGTGGCGCAACTCGATGTGCTTGGAGCGGCCGTGGAAGACGGCTCCCTTGGTAAGGTGAACGGTGCTGGCATTGTCGCACCAAATGATGGGACAGGGCTGGGGGGCATCCAGCTCGGCGAGGAGGTAGCTGAGCCACCGTGCCTCCTGGGCTGCCATGGTGACGGCGTAAAGTTCGGCTTCGCAGGAGGAGAGAGCTATGGAGGAGGAGCGGGTGGAGCGCCATGAGATGAGACCGCTGCCAAAGGAGAAGCCATACCCTTGAGAACTGCGGCGGTCGGGTTGGGAGTCGGCCCAGGACAAGTCACTGTAGCCAATGAGCGCAGGAGGGGAGGGTCCTCCGAGGGTGAGGACATAGTCCTTGGTGCCTCGCAGGTAGCGTAGTACACGCTTGGCCGCCTGCCAATGCTCGAGAGTGTGCTTGCCAGCACCGACAAAGCGTGCTAGGACGCTGATGGGGTAGGCGAGGTCAGGACGTGTACACATCATTGCGTACATCAAGGACCCAACGAGCTCGGCGTATGGTTGAGTGGAGGAGGAGGGGGTGGCGGCAGGGGAGAGCTGGTGACCGACGGGAAGCGGCGTGGAGATGGGTTTGGCTGTGGCCATCTCGAACCGCTCAAGGACCTTTTGGCCGTAGAAGGCTTGAGAGAGAGAGATGGTTTTCGCCGCGCGGTCACGGGTGATCTCCATGCCGAGGTAGTTGCAGACCTCTCCCAGGTCCTTGCAGGCTAGGCGCCTCTGAAGCTCGTCCTTGACTTGCTGCATTTCAGCGTCATTGTCGGCGGCGAGTAACATATCGTCGACATAGACGAGAATGTAGAAGGGGGAGGGAGAGGTGCGGAGGAAGAGGCTGGTGGCAGCCGCGGAGGGGCGAAAACCAAGGTCTCGAAGGGTGCTAGAGAGCTTGGCGTGCCACTCCCAAGGAGCCTGCTTGAGGCCGTACATAGGGCGGCGGAGCTCCTAGACAGTATTAGGGTCAAAGGGGAGATGCCAGCCCTTGGGGCGCTCCATGAAGATGCGTTCATGAAGTTCGCCCTGCAGAAATGCCGTAGTGATATCCATGGAGTGAAGGATCATGCCACGTCGACCGACAAAGTCGAAGAAGACGCGCACAACTGGCGGTGTTGTGGTCGGTGAGTATGTCTCGAAGAAGTCGTGACCATACCGCTGCGTAAAACCTTAAGCGCAGTATCGAGCTTTGTAGATTGGGTCATCGCCGGGAAGGAGCTTCACACGAAAGACCCACTTGCCATGGACCACGTTGGTGTTGGGGGGGCAAGGGACGTCGAGAAATGTGCCATTGCGTACGAAGGCTTTGTTCTCCTTGAGGACGGCCTTTCCCCAACGAGGACTGTGAGGGCAGGTCATGGCTTCATCATAGTCTCCGGGCTCGAAGATGATGGGTGCGCCTTCGAAGACCAAGACTGGCGCCCCTGCGACGTTGAAGGCGACAGCGCAGGAGGAGGAAAATAGGTGGAGGCGGAGGAACCCGCCATGGGAGTCCTCAATAAGGAGAGGAGTGAGAGGCGGAGGTAGGGGTGGTGGCGAGATGGCGACTCGGCCACACGGCTGCACGTTGCTATTGCAATGCTAGACTGCTGCGCTGCTGCACGGCGGGATGGTTGCGTTGTTGCATGACGGAGTTGGAGGGCTGTTGTACAGCTGGACTGCTGCGCTGCTGCATGGCGGGATGGTTGCGTTGTTGCATGACGGAGTTGGAGGGCCATTGTATAGCTGGACTGCTGCGCTGCTGCACGGCGGGGGTGGTGCTGCAGAAGGAGGGGTGGAGGGGGTGCTGTCAGATGGTATCTGGATGGAGGGAGGGTGAGGGGACTAAGGTCGGGAGGTGGGGGCAGGGATGGGAGGACCAAAAATGGGATCCATGGACCGTGTATGCGGGCGATGTCGAAGAACAAGAGGAGGTTGGTCCTGGGCAGGAGCGGGGGCAGGAGCGGGGCCAGGGGCAGGAGGGGCAGGATCGGTGGCAGCTGGGGCGGGATCAGAGGCGGAGGTGGAAGCGGGAGTAGGGGCAGGAGGAGGGGCGGAAGTGGAGGAGGGGGAGGCGGAGGGGGGATTACCAAATCAGAGGCGTCGTCAGATTGACCAGAGGACGGGGGAAGTGGGGGAGGGGGAGGTGGAGGGACAAGGGGGGGAGGGGGGACAAGAGGCAGGGAGATCGTGTCGGACACAGTGAGAGGGCGAGGGGTGACGGTAAGAGGGTCACTTGTGGGGGGGAAAGAGTAGTACGGGGTGGATTCGTCGAAGACGACGTCCCGACTACGTATGAGACGACCTAAGGGGGGATGGAGGAAAAGGTAATCAGGGGAAGAAGGGTTGTGCCCAAGGAAGATGCAGGGAAGGGCCTTGGAGGCAAGCTTCCCTGCTGTGCGAGAGCGGTCGGCGGGGTGTATGAGGACATGAGCCTTTGAGCCCCAGACGCAAAGGGGAGAAATATCGGGCTTGGAGGACGTCCAAAGCTCGGTAGGGGTAGTGGAAGGACGGAGGGGGTGGGGGTAGAGGTTAGTTAGGAGGGTCGCATGGAGAAGGGCATAGCCCCAAAGAGAGGGCGGGCACGAGGCATGGACTAGGAGACACCGAGCAGTTTTAGTGATCTCTCGAATCCGAGCCTCGGCCAGACCATTCTGCTCTGGGGAGTGCGGAAGGGTATGGGTATGGCGAATGCCATGGGAAATGCAGTATGAGGAAAACTGCTGGTTTAGGAATTCACCGCCTCCATCGGAGTGGAAGCAACGAACGGGGCGTTGAAAGTGTGTACGGGCCTGCTCTGCCCAAGCGATGATCGCAGCCAGAGCCTCGGCCTTCGTTCGAAGGAGAGAGACCGAGGTATACCGGGAGTGATCGTCGACAAGGACAAGAAGGTAGCGGTGACCCTGCCGGGTAGGGGAGGGGTCGGGTCCCCAGAGATCCATATGGACAATGTCCAGGAGCTCAGGGGCATATGAGGGGTGGCTTTTATGAGGGAGTTGTTTCAGCTTAGCCTGAACACAAATGGTGCAAGGAGGGTCAGGAGAGGGAGGGAGAGGGGGAATGGTGAGTGGAAGGCCTTTGAGAAGGCCAGTGGCAACAGTGCGTTGGAGGGTGGCAAAATTGGGATGCCCAAGGCGGTGGTGGAGGAGTAGGGCGGGATGGGAGAGATCCCGGCAGTGGCATTGGGATGGGGGGGGTGCTGGAGGAGAGGAGGGACTGGTGGGTGGGGGTTGAAGAGGAAAAAGTGTAGGGGGGGCGGAGGGGGTAAGAGAGGCAGCCAAACACAGGGCGGGACGAGGAGTGCGAAGGGTGTACATACGAGAGGTAGGACATAAGGGGACACGGGTGATGAATCGACCGGAGGTGGAATGATACAAGTCACAGTGGGAAGCGTGGCCGGGGTAGATCGTAGTCACCCCGGCACGTTGGAGGGCACCTTGGGAGACAAGGTTAGTACGAAGTGAGGGGATGTGAAAACCTGTGACGGAGCCAGAGGGAAAAAGGGGACAGGGGAGGGTGGAGGTGTGAGTGGTGGTGATGGAGAAACTGGAATCTGCCCCAAGGATGGTGGAGGGGGAGGTGAGGGGAGCAAGATGACCGGCGTCACGGAGGACCGTGACGCTTGCTCCACTGTCAATTACAAACTCAAGGGGAGGGGAGGAGTGGGTCCGGGAATACTGGAAAGAAGCTTCATTAATAGATTCGGGATACAAAATAGTGGGATCAGGATGAGTAACATGACCTAAGGAAACAGCAGAGGGGAAGGGAGTGGAACCGGGAGGGCCAGAGGGAGTCAGGGCAGTTGTGGCCGGCACAGCACTCAAAGCGGAGGATTGCTGAGATGGGGGAGGAGGAGTCGGCTGCTGCTGCTGCTGTTGCGGCTGTTGCTGCTGCTGCGGCTGGTATTGTTGTTGGTAGTGCTGCTGGTACTGCTGCTGAAACGGCTGTTGCTGCTGGGGGTACCGCTGCTGCTGCTGGTGTGGAGGGAGAAGGGATTGAACCTGCTGGAGGACTTGAGGGGACAGGTGCTGTGTCAGGATCTGGCGAAGGGAGGACGGCTGATAGGCGGGAGAAGTGCGAACATCAAGAGCAGTAGGGGGCAGAGTCATAGATGACCAGCGAGGTGGGATACCAGTGTTCCCGCGGTCAAACCATTCATCCGTAAGTACCTTGAAGCAGGTGGTTGTGGGATGACTAGTTTGGAGGCAGCGCTGACCTTTGTTGGTGCCATAACGAATGAGATACTGACATGGAGGGTAGTTACCGGTGCCTCGGCCGCTGCCACCGCCGCGTCCACCACTGCGTCCGCCCTCGCGACCTCCTCCAGAGCGCCCCGCCGTGCTGCCACCACGTCCGCCAGCACGTCCACGACGTGCCTGTGCGGCATTCACGGTTGCGGGAGTTTGGCGGAGGAGTTCCGCCTCAGTCTTAAGGATCCACATGACGACCTCGGTGGAGTCCGGCAGGTAGCGGGCATGGACCCTACCCTTTTGGTCCATCCGCACCCTTTTGACCCACTTGTGTCGCCGAGGAGTATTGCAGCCCAACATTTGCTGTTTGGCCAAGGTACTTGGCCACTCTCTCTCCAGCAGCTGCCTGCTCTTCATTAGGGCATTGGACAACCCTAGCCAGCTGCTTGGTAGCAAAGGCTGCATTCGGCCTTGTGTGAACGGCCGCACACATGAGGCTGCCCACCAAAGAATGAAAATGGCGCCTCTCCTCTTCACCAACACTTTCCTCCGCTGGTCCTTTCACACACTTGAACCCCGAGGGTAGAGGAGTAGCCACATGACCTTCACTCTTCCCAAAGTTTGCAGCCAATGCCTCCAAGTACTTCTTTTGATGCACTCGCATCCACCGCTTCTCCACATCTCGCTCAATGTGAAGCCCAAGGTAGTAGTTGACATGACCGAGGGTCTTGCACTTGAACTTGTCTTGAAGCTTCAGCATCACCTCCTTCACAAGGTCAGAGGAGGGTGAGAATATCAGGATGTCATCCATATAAACCACCATGAAGCTCCTCTGCTCCCCCTCGGCCGTTGAGGGAGTGAAGCCGATCGCCTCCAAGACTTCCCGCAGCTTGATGTACTATTGCATAGGGGCTTACTTGAGGCCATAGAGTGCTTTCTTCAGCTTCCACACTCTGCCACTCCCATCATTGTATCCCTCTGGCTGCTCGATGTAAGTCTCTTCCTCCAAAACTCTGTTGAGGAAGGCCGTTACAATATCCATTTGCGTAACCACCCATCCTTTGATGGCCGCCGCGGCGAAGAGAATTCGAAGGGTTGTACCCTTCTTCACCACTGGAGCATGTACTTCATTGTAGTCCTTCTCCTGCTGCTGGTACCCCTTGGCTACAAGTCTGCTCTTGTAGCACTCAATGTTGCCGTCGGCATCGGTCTTGCACTTGAAAAGCCACTTGAAAGAAATCGCCTTACGCCCCGGAGATAGGTTCACCAAGTCAAACGTGTCGTTCTCTATGATGCTCCCCATTTCTTCATCTGAGGCCTTCTTCCACTCCTTCCCATTGGGGCCCTCCCAAGCCTCCTTGGGATTTATAGGCTCCCCCGGCATCTCCACCGGAGAGAAGAAGGCAAAAGCGCACTCCTCGCTTTCATCTTCCGCATCATCGCCTAGCATGAGAGCCGAACCGGTCAAGGTTGAGTTGGCTGGACCTCCAAGCCATTCATAGCTTAACCTTTTGGGGGGCTGAGTCTTCCTTTTCTCCCTTCCTTCCTCCTCTGCTTCAGGGACTTAAATGCTCTCATGGCATTGCGGTAAACCTGGTCGGTTCCCGCGAGCACTTGTAGCACGAGGCGGAAGTGACGGTGCACGCTCATCACCTTGCTGCACCTCATTATTCCTCCTCCTCCTCATCCCCATTCATTTAGGGAGATTGCCTCGTGATTGTGCTGCTGCTACTCAGCTCCAAGGGCAGCTCCACATGCTCTAAGCCGGTACTCTTCACCTCTCCAAGCTGCACACCAATCTTCGCTTGGTTCTCCGCCTTCCACTCCTTGTACGGTAAGTTCTCCATGAACTTGCAATCTCTGCTCACCAAGAACTTCTTGGTAAATGGATCCCAAAGAAGCCATCCCTTGCTGTTTTGAGCCATGCCCAGGTGCACGGCCCATGTTGCCTTGGCATCAAGCTTGTTGTGCCGAAGTTTCTTAGACACAAGTGCCATGCACATTCACCCGAACACCCGAAGCATATCCACATTTGGCTTCCTTCCAATCCACTCCACATAGGGCACCCATTTGTATTCTACCACATGAGTCAAGGCTCTGTTCTTGGCCACACAAGCATGTCGCACCTCATCCGGCCAAAAGTAATTGGGTAGACCGGCTTCAATGAGAAGTCCCCGAGCCGTCTCAGTGAGTGTCCGATTCACACGCTCGGCGATGCCATTAATTCCAGGAAAATAAGGCATGGTGAGTGAGTGCCTTATGCCCTGCTTCTTCAGCCAAGTTGAGAAGTCCTTGCTCAGGAACTCTCCCCCACAGTCAGTGCGAATTGCCTTCACAAGCCGGTCTTGTTGCCGCTCCACCATCGGCAACCAATCAGTCATCACCGTTTCAGCTACGTCACTCTTCTTCGGCAGCACATACACCCAAGTCATGCGAGTGTAGACGTCCACAATGGTGAGGAAGTACTCTGCTCCAGCAGCTCTAAGCTTCAAGGGGCCCACCACATCCATCACCACCTCATCAAGTGGTGCCTTCGCCGTTGTCTCCGAGCTATGGAACGGATAGCGGGTGAACTTGGCTTGCATGCATGTTGGACAGCCAAGGACCTCATTGGGCTCCCCCTTGACACGTATCCCACTGACCATCTCTTGCTTAACTATCTGCTGCAAAATGGGCAATGCCACATGCCCCATTCAATGATGCAAGGTCAGCCAATCACACTCTCCCGTAGCGGAAGTCGGGTTGGAGAAAGCGGCACTCGCAATCGTGCCCCACAAGCTCTCTTCTTTCTCCTTTGCTGCTGCTTCTTTATTAATTTTAGTCTTCTCCTCCTCAATTCCACCACCTTTGGCTGCTGCACCACTCTCCTTGGGTTCACACGCCTTGCTGGTCTCTCCAAGTTTGCACTCCTTCGAGTCAGTCTTGGTGTCACTTTGTTTTCCGTGATCACCGCCACCAACCGCTTCACTCTTGGTGCTGACGCTTGCTGCCACTTGCCTCTCCTTAGGCATGGGGACCACTGGGATTTGCCACATCTCATTGTAGATGTCCCTGTCCTCATGAAGGTCCCAAAGCTTCCACTCACCAATCCTCGCGGTATATGTTTTGGAACCCTTAGAAGATGTGTCCATGCCGGCCTTTTGCAAATGCGCTGCGAGGTTGGGCACCCAAAGCACGTTCTTGAGGCCCACCATCTTCCCATCAGCACCCTTGAACATGGCCTTGCCCATGCCCTTTCACCTCTGCTCGCTGCCCCAAAGCCGATGTAACATGCTTGACCGGCGACGGTTCGAGCTCGGTGAGCAAGTCCGCACGAGGTGTCATGCTATAGGTGGTGCCGCTATCGATCACCCAAAAGTCCAGAGAGTGAAGGGTGACCTTTCCCACAGTAGCTGGCTCCTCAATGCCTTCCACAACTCCTGCTGCAACTGTCGCTTGCGTGGAGACAAAGAAGAATTGGCCCGGGTATCGATCTTAGTCTCGTAGTCTCCATCTTTCATGCTTGCCGCTTCGCTTCCACGACCACCACGGCCTTCACGACCTCTGCCTCTTCCTCCCCTTGCTCCACTGCCCTATGGGCCTTGAGAAGGGGTCCATCCATCAGGCAATCTGTAGCAATCTCCACATGTGGCCGGTCTTGTGGCAAAAGTGACATTCGCCATCAAATCGACCGCGCCCACGCCCGTAGCCATTGTTGTTGTTGTTGCTGCCATATCCTCCATTACCACGGCCTCCATTGAAGTTACTGCTGCCAAATCTGCCTCCTCGCCCTCTGCCCCTGTTGGTGCAACCCTATGGCTTGCACTCGGCTTGTCGTCCTTGTTTGTGTGTGTGCATGCATGGCATGGAATGACTTGTGAGTCTATGTGATTGCTATCTAGTTCTTGTGTGTGTGCTTGAATGGTGTATCATAATGTGGTTTGTGTCGGACAAGACATTAGCGAGTTTTCACAACTCGCATGTCAAGTCGTCGTTTGCGTGTCGCATGTGTTTTTTCTCTTTTGTCGAGTGTGAAGTGTCCATCTTGTTGCAGGTGTATGCAGCAAGCCTCCAACAACTCAAGAAGAATTTATCTTGCTGAACTAAGACCAAGAGCTCAAGATTTCAAGCCCAAGGGGCACGGATAAATAGTAAACAGTGAAAATACTAATGCTACTTCGTGTAGTGTTACATTTCACTTGGTGTAGCCCCTCGGAGGGTTTGTTTCGAGACTCTTCATGGTTGGGGACTCTGTGGTGGTGTACCACCAACCTGGACCTCGACTCTTGGGGATGTAGAGGCTGGGAACCATCTCCATCTCGAATTCTTCTTGCTAAGTTTGTACTTCCAAGACTATAGTGGCTGCTATACCTCCTGCCAGTCAAACCGCCATAGCGTCGTCAAATCTTCATGGAATTTTATTATTCAACTTGCTGCTGACAGGCGAAAGCAACGCGCTCTAGATCCAATTTACATATCATCCTTTAAGGCACAGATCAGATCGACATCAATATTTGAAGCTGTCTAACGGAATTTTGACTGTGCACAATTTCTCTCATTTTAGGCACATCTGAGCCTATTGTGATTATAACAAGTGGTATCAGAGCCCCTTGGAGCCATCTCGACCATGCCTAGACCTGAGGAAGAGGGTGGCAGAGGTGCTGGAGGCAGAGAAGACGCCCAAGCACAACGTCAACAGCAAGATCCACCCGTTGCTCCGGTGCAACCTAGCCTTGGACCCTCTAGGGATGAGCCTAGAGTGTTTGGCCTTGACAAGTTCAACGGTGACAACTTTGCTGAGTGGTCCTTCAAGATGGAGAACATCTTTGACCACTATGATCTGCTGGAGGTGATGGAAGGAACGGAGAAGCGCCCCGAGAACGACCCGGAGAAGAGCCCGTGGGTGCGGAAGAGCGCACAAGGCTACCTTCTATTTGGGCAAGCGTTGGTGAGCAGCCAAATCCGTCACATCAAGCCTTTTCAGCGTGAACCAGCAAAGGGACCAAAGGCATGGCTGCTCTCAAGGGTGTACACGCTCCTGCAACAGCGGCGGTGGCTGTGGTTTTGGAGCGGCAAATGGCGGCACTTCGAATTGACGAAGGCGAACCGGTGGAGGAAGGAGTGCAGAAATTCTTCGACTTGTTGACA
The DNA here is from genome assembly GCA_027943415.1 of Closterium sp. NIES-67. NCBI lineage: Eukaryota > Viridiplantae > Streptophyta > Zygnematophyceae > Desmidiales > Closteriaceae > Closterium > Closterium sp. NIES-67. The sequence goes on along the minus strand of BQMB01000549.1, from coordinate 336,458 downwards.
TGGCTCGAAGGAGCTGATCTGAACTACAGTGACCTTCAAAAGAAGACCAAGCTGCTGGCCTTACTTTCGGACTCATGGTCCTCGCTCATCATCAACCTAAATCGAGATCTGCCCCGTCTCTCACTCGAAGATGTGAAGCGGGAAATCTTACAAGAAGATTTCCGCCGTCGTGAATTGGCGGGTCCCGATGGTGCCGGAGTTGCAAGCATGGGCCGTGGGCACGGCCGTGGAAGGGGCAGAGGGCGAGGAGGAAGATTTGGCAGCAGTGACTTCAATGGAGGCCGTGGTAATGGAGGATATGGCAGCAACAACAACAACAATGGCTACGGGCGTGGGCGCGGTCGATTTGATGGCGAATGCCACTTTTGCCACAAGACCGGCCACATGTGGAGAGATTGCTTCAGATTGCCTGATGGATGGACCCCTTCTCAAGGCCAAGAGGGCAGAGGAGTAAGGGGAGGAAGAGGCAGAGGTCGTGGAGGCCGTAGTGGTCGTGGAAGCGAAGCGGCAAGCATGAAAGGTGGAGACTACGACAACGACTCGAGTGAAGATCGATACCCGGGCCAATTCTTCTTTGTCTCCACGCAAGCGGCAGCTGCAGCAGAAGGTGTGGAAGGCTTTGAGGAGCCAGCTACTGTGGGAAAGGTCACCCTTCACTCTCTGGACTTTTGGGTGATCGATAGCGGCACCACCTATAGCATGACACCTCGTGCGGACTTGCTCACCGAGCTCGAACCGTCGTCGGTCAAGCATGTTACATCAGCTTTGGGGAAGCGAGCAGAGGTGAAGGGCATGGGCAAGGCCATGTTCAAGGGTGCTGATGGGAAGATGGTGGGCCTCAAGAACGTGCTTTGGGTGCCCAACCTTGCAGCCAACCTGATTTATGTGCGGATTTTGCAAAAGGCCGGCATGGACACATCTTCTAAGGGATCCAAAACCTATACCGCGAGGCTTGGTGAGCGGAAGCTTTGGGACCTTCATGAGGACAGGGACATCTACAATGAGATGTGGCAAATCCCAGTGGTCCCCATGCCTAAGGAGAGGCAAGTGGCAGCAAGCGTCAGCACCAAGTGTGAAGTGGTTGGTGGCGGTGATCATGGAAAACAAAGTGACACCAAGACTGACTCGAAGGAGTGCAACCTTGGAGAGACTAGCAAGGCGTGTGAACCCAAGAAGAGTGGTGCAGCAGCCAAAGAAGGTGGAAAAGAGGAGGGGAAGGCTACGATCAGCAAAGCAGCAGCGGCAAAGGAGAAAGGAGAGAGCTTGTGGGGCACAATTGCGAGTGCCGCTTTCTCCAACCCGACTTCCGCTACGGGAGAGTGTGATTGGCTGACCTTGCATCGGCGAATGGGGCATGTGGCATTGCCCATTTTGCAGCAGATAGTTAAGCAAGAGATGGTCAGTGGGATACATGTCAAGGGGGAGCCCAATGAGGTCCTTGGCTGTCCAACATGCATGCAAGCCAAGTTCACCCGCTACCCGTTCCATAGCTCGGAGACAACGGCGAAGGCACCACTTGATGAGGTGGTGATGGATGTGGTGGGCCCCTTGAAGCTTGGAGCTGCTGGAGCTGAGTACTTCCTCACCATTGTGGACGTCTACACTCGCATGACTTGGGTGTATGTGCTGCCGAAGAAGAGTGACGTAGCTGAAACGGTGAAGACCGATTGGTTGCCGATGGTGGAGCGGCAACAAGACCGGCTTGTGAAGGCAATTCGCACTGACCATGGGGGAGAGTTCTTGAGCAAGGATTTCTCAACTTGGCTAAAGAAGCAGGGCATAAGGCACTCTCTTACCATGCCCTACTCTCCTGGAATTAATGGCATCGCCGAGCGTGCGAATCGGACACTCACGGAGACGGCTCGGGGACTTCTCATTGAAGCCGGTCTTCTCAATTACTTTTGGCCGGATGCGGTGCGACATGCTTGTGTGGCCAAGAACAGAGGCCTGACTCATGTGGGAGAAGACAAATGGGTGCCCTATGTGGAGTGGATTGGAAGGAAGCCGAAGGAGGATACGCTTCGGGTGTTCGGGTGCATGTGCATGGCACTTGTGCTTAAGAAACTACGGCACAACAAGCTTGATGCCAAGGCAACATGGGCTGTGCACCTGGGCATGGCTCAAAACAGCAAGGGATGGCTTCTTTGGGACCCATTTACCAAGAATTTCTTGGTGAGCAGAGATTGCAAGTTCATGGAGAGCTTACCGTACAAGGAGTGGAAGGCGAAGAGCCAAGCGAATATTGGTGTGCAGCTTGGAGAGGTGAAGAGTACTGGCTTAGAGCATGTGGAGCTGCCCTTGGAGCTGAGTAGCAGCAGCACAATCACAAGGCAATCTCCTCAGATGAATGGGGGAGAAGAGGAGGAGGAGGTGCAGCAAGGTGATGAGCGTGCACCGTCACTTCCGCCTCGTGCTACAAGTGCTCGCGCGAACCGACCAAATTTGCAGCAACGCCATGAGAGCATCCAAGTCCCTGCAGCAGAGGAGGAAGGAAGGGGGGGAAGGAAGACTCAACCCCCCAATAGGTTGAGCTATGAATGGCTTGGAGGTCCAGCCAACTCAACATTGACCGGTTCGGCTCTCATGCTAGGCGATGATGCGGAAGATGAAAGCGAGGAGTGCGCTTTTGCCTTCTTCTCTCCGGTGGAGATGCCGGGGGAGCCTATAAATCCCAAGAAGGCTTGGGAGGGCCCCAATGGGAAGGAGTGGAAGAAGGCCTCAGATGAAGAAATGGGGAGCTTCATCGAGAACGACACATTTGACTTGGTGAACCTACCTCCGGGGCGGAAGGCGATCTCTTCCAAGTGGCTCTTCAAGCGCAAGACTAACGCCGACGGCAACATTGAGCGCTACAAGAGCAGACTTGTAGCCAAGGGGTATCAGCAGCAAGAGAAGAAGGACTACAATGCACTGAATGCCCCTGTGGTGAAAGGTACAACCCTTCGAACCCTCTTCGCCGCGGCAGCCATCAAAGGATGGGTGGTGAAGCAAATGGATATTGTAACGGCCTTCCTCAACGACGTTTTGGAGGAAGAGACCTATATGGAGCAGCCAGAGGGATACAATGATGGGAGTGGCAGAGCGTGGAAGATGAAGAAAGCATTCTATGGCCTCAAGCAAGCCCCTAGGCAATGGTACATCAAACTGCGGGAAGTCTTGGAGGCGATCGGCTTCACTCCCTCAACGGCCGATCAATCATTGTTCATGCTTGGCGAGGGGGAGCAGAGGAGCTTCATGGTGGTTTATGTGGATAACATCCTCATATTCTCACCCTCCTCTGACCTTGTGAAGGAGGTGATGCTGAAGCTTCAAGACAAGTTCAAGTGCAAGACCCTTGGTGACGTCAACTACTACCTTGGGCTTCACATTGAGCGAGATGTGGAGAAGCGGTGGATGCGAGTGCATCAAAAGAAGTACTTGGAGGCAGTGGCTGCAAACTTTGGGAAGAGTGAAGGTCATGTGGCTACTCCTCTACCCTCGGGGTTCAAGTGTGTGAAAGGACCAGCGGAGGAAAGTGTTGGTGAAGAGGAGAGGCACCGTTTTCATTCCTTGGTGGGCAGCCTCATGTATGCGGCCGTTCACACAAGACTGGATGCAACCTTTCCTACCGGACAGCTGGTTGGGGTTGTCCAATGCCGTAATGAAGAGCAGATAGCAGCTGGACAGAGGGTGGTCAGGTAACTTGGCCAAACAGCAACTGTTGGAGTGCAATACTCCGCGGCGGCACAAGGCGTCAAAAGGGTGCGGATGGAGTCGAACCCGGGAGGCTCTTTCTCACCGCCTTCTTTGATGCATCTTGGGCATCAGAACCAGAGGATATGACAAGTGTGGGAGGCTTCATCTGCTGTGTTGGTGGAGGCCCAACAGCTTGGGAGAGCAAGAAGCAAGTGGACCAAGCATTGAGCTCGGTGGAGTCCGAGTACATGGCACTCTTCCGTGCCATAAGAGAGGTTGTGTGGCAGCGGCGTTTGCTAGCTGAATTGGGGGAGGAGCTGCAAGGACCTACCCCACTCTATTGTGATAGCCAGGGTGCTATTGCATTGGCAAAGAACCCCGTTCTTCATGGCCTTACAAAGCACATGAAGGTGAAGTGGCATTGGGTGAGGAGCATGGTAACCTCGGGTGAAGTGGAGTTGCACTACGTGAAGACAACGGCGCAGCCTGCTGATATGTCGACCAAGAGGCTGGTTGAGCAGCAGCATTGGAAGTGTTGCAAGCTTGTTGGGATGGCTCTGAACTAAGGGGAGCAGATTCTAAGGCCAACAATCCGAGGGGGAGTTTGTTGGTGCAACCCTATGGCTTGCACTCGGCTTGTCGTCCTTGTTTGTGTGTGTGCATGCATGGCATGGAATGACTTGTGAGTCTATGTCATTGCTATCTAGTGCTTGTGTTTGTGCTTGAATGGTGTATCACAATGTGGTTTGTGTCGGTCAAGACATTAGCGAGTTTTTACAACTTGCATGTCAAGTCGTCGTTTGCGTGTCGCATGTGTTTTTTCTATTTTTTGTCGAGTGTGAAGTGTCCATCGTGTCGCAGGTGTGTGCAGCAAGCCTCCAACAACTCAAGAAGAATTTATCTTGCTGAACTAAGACCAAGAGCTCAAGATTTCAAGCCCAAGGGACACGGATAAATAGGAAACAGTGAAAATAGTAACGCTACTTCGTGTAGTGTTACATTTCACTTGGTGTAGCCCCTTGGAGGTTTTGTTCGAGACTCTTCATGGTTGGGAACTCTGTGGTGGTGTACCACCAACCTGGACCTCGACTCTTGGGGATGTAGAGGCTGGGAACCATCTCCATCTCGAATTCTTCTTGCTAAGTTTGTACTTCCAAGACTATAGTGGCTGCTATACCTCCTGCCAGTCAAACTGCCATAGCGTCGTCAAATCTTCATGGAATTTTATGATTCAACTTGCTGCTGATAGGCGACAGCAACACGCTCTAGATCCAATTTACATATCATCCTTTAAGGCACAGATCAGATCCACATCAATTTTTGAAGCTGCCTAACGGAATTTTGACTGTGCACCATTTCTCTCATTTTAGGCACATCTGAGCCTATTGTGATTATAACAGCCCCTTCCACGGCCATGCCCACGGCCCATGCTTACAACTCCAGCACCATCGGGACCCGCCAATTCGCGACGGCGGAAATCTTCTTGCAAGATTTCCCGCTTCACATCTTCGAGCGAGAGGCGGGGCAGGTCTCGATTTAGGTTGATGATGAGCGAGGACCATGAGTACGGAAGTAAGGCCAGCAGCTTGGTCTTCTTTTGAAGGTCACTGTAGTTTAGGTCAGCTCCTTCGAGTCGTGTCAACAAGTCGAAGAATTTCTGCACTCCTTCCTCCACCAGTTCACCTCGTCAATTCGAAGTGCCGTCATTTGCCGCTCCAAAACCACGGTCACCGCCGTTGTTCCATGAGTGTGTACACTCTTGAGAGTAGCCCATGCCTTTGCTCCCTTTGCTGGTTCACGCTGGAAAGGCTTGATGTGGCGGATTTGGATGCTCCCCAATGCTTGCCCAAGTATATGATAGCTTTGTGCGTTCTTCCACACCCACGGGCTCTTCCCCGGGTCGTTCTCGGGGCGCTTCTCCGTTCCTTCCATCACCTCCAGCAGATCATAGTGGTCAAAGATGTTCTCCATCTTGAAGGACCACTCAGCAAAGTTGTCACCGTTGAACTTGTCAAGGCCAAACACTCTAGGCTCATCCCTAGAGGGGCCAAAGCTAGGTTGCACGGGAGCAATGGGTGGATCTTGGTGTTGGCCTTGTTTGGGCATCTTTTCTTCCTCCAGCACCTCTGCTATCCCCTTCCCCAGATCTTGGCATGGTCGAAATGGCTCCAAGGGATTCTGATACCACTTGTTATAATCACAATAGGCTCAGATATGCAAAAAATGAGAGATAGAGATTACAGTCGGATTTCCGTCAGACGCCTTCAAATATTGATAACGCTCTGGTCGCTGATTCGAATGGTAATCTATAGCGCATTGCTGTCTCCTATCAGCAGCAAATTGAATTATGAAATTCCAAGAGGATTTGACGACGATGTGGCGGTTTGACTGCCAGGAGGTATAGCAGCCACTTTAGTCTTAGAAGTACAACCTTAGCAAGAAGACTCGAGATTGAGATAGTTCTCTGCCTCTACAAGCCCCAAGACCCGAGGTCCAGGTTGATGGTACACCACCACAGAGTCCCCAACCACGAAGGGACTCGAAACAAACTCAACAAGGGGCTGGACCAAGTGAAATGTAACACTACATGAAGTAGCATTACTATTCTTACTAAGGCTAAAGCAGTAGCCCTGCAAGGACCTGAGGGTCTCAGCGTCGTCTGCCCAAGAAGTATCTGTGTGCCCAGTAAGGACCACTGGCCTGCGTCCTCCTAGCACTAACCCCAAGCCCGAAGTTATTGCTAGATAGCACAAAACCCTCTTAGCGGCCGACCAATGCTGTGGTCGGTGTCTGCTTGTGGCCACAAAGCGAGCCAGGATGCTCAGAGGGTATGCGGAATCTGGACGAGTGCAAGTCATCAGGTACGTGAGGCAACCCACCAGCTCTGCGTCTGGACCACTGGGCTCTACTGACTCCTCAAGAATTGGAGCTGAGAGCCTGTGATCTACGGGCAGAGGTGTGGGCTGTGCGGAGGAGAATTGAAGACTGAACCTCTGAAGGATTTGGTGCACCAAGTGTGACTGGGTGAGAGTGATGGTGCGCGCTGCTCTGTCCCTGGAGTTTTGGAGGCCAAGGTAGTGGCGCAGTTCTCCTAGGTTAGTGCAGATGTGTCTCTTCAGCAGCTCTGCCTTCACGGAGGCCAGTGCGTCCCTGTCTGCAGTGGCAAAGACTAGGTCGTCTATGTAAACAAGGATGTGGAACGGGGTATAGCCAGTACGAACGAAGAGGGAGGGGTCCGCAGAGGACGGAAAGAATTGCAGGTCAGATAGCGTAGCACGCAGCGTGTCCTGCCACTCGCGGGGCGCCTGGCGCAAGCCGTAGACTGGGCGCTGCAGGAGCCACTGAGTCCCAGGAGGGAAGGTACCAGTGAAGCCCTGAGGGCGGCGCAGGTAGACCTGCTCGTGTAGGCTGCCCTGAAGAATCGCAGTGGAGATGTCGAGGGAGTGTAACTTGAGTCACGCTATATTGTTACGTGTAGCAGCACCCAAAGAGTAGTCATCTTCAGGGTCGGGGCGAATGTCTGAAAGAAGTCCACCCCCTCATGCTGACCGAAGCCTCTAGCCATGTAGCACGCCTTGAACACAGGCAGCTCTCCAGGGGGGCGCTTCACCTTGAAGAGCCAACGGCCATCGAGTACGTTCACACCAGGTGGCGGAACTGCATCGACGTAAGTGACGGTGGATCTCCAAGATTCCATCTTCAACTCCATGGCAGCTGTCCACTGAGAGGCCCAGGGTCCCGAGGTGGCCTCAGCGTAGGTGCGAGTGGTCAGGATGTCGAAAGCGTCTGGGTCACCCTCAAGGACTAGCAGCATGGATCAGAGATGTGGAGCAGACTCGGACAGGAAAGCAAGCTCGTACTGCCGGTCCTCCAGGACGTCACTGCCGAGGGCAGGAGCACCCCCGACGGACGGAGGACGAGCAGGGTAAGAGGCCAGAGCAGTGACATAGTCAAGGCGGCGGGTAGAGGCGAGGTCAGCGACCGCAGCGACAAGAGCGTCAAGACGCGAAACAGGAAGAGACGGGCCGGTGACGAGAGAGGCAAGGACCCGAGGAACAAAAGGATGAGCTGCACGAAGGTATTCAGACAGAGGGGGGGGGGCGACAACAAGGGAAGACAGAGGAGGCGACAGCAGTTTGGGAGGATGAGACGCGTGGGAACGGAGCAACATAGGGTAAGAGCGTGGAACAGGAGAGACAGGACGAGCACAAGAGGGATGGCGGGACCAAATGTGAGACGGAGGTGTCGGGTCAGGAGACAGAGGGGTAGACAGAGGAGGAGAACGCATTCTGCAGCGAGGAGTCCGGCAGGGTGACCGTCTGGGTGATGCCCTCCGCACGAGAGAAACGCCCAAGGACGCCGGAGGCAAACTCGCCACCACAGTCGGAGTGAAGACGCAAGACAGGGAGACCGCGGTGCACACGCGCAGAGACCAGCCACAGGATAAGAGCGGCATGCACCTCGGCCTTCCGCTCCAGGGGAAAAACCGTGGTGTAGCGCGTGTAGTCGTCGACAAGCACGAGGAAGTAGCGCTCTCGACGTGGCCCATGGAGGGAGGCAGGGCCCGAGACGTCCATGTGCAGGGTTTGTAGCGATGCAGCGGTGGTGGGGAACGAGGAGTGAGGGGCACGGCGGAGCCGGCCCTCGACGCAGGGCATGCACGGCGGCGCTGGGGAGGAGGGCAGCTCAGTAAACGACTCTGGGAGACCTAGGACAAGACCGTGCTGAGACATGTGACGCAGACGCGGGAGCGCGGGGTGACCTAGACAGTGGTGCCATAGAAGTGTCGGGTGAGTAAGCGACCGACACGAGCAGGCCGCAGCAACCTGGATAGACGCAGCCACCTGGGGAGACATCCCAACCGAGGGGGGGCGTGGTGTCCAGTGTGAACAGGCCAGACACCGGGTCCCAGAGGAATGTGGTGAGGGGAGCACTAGTGGCGGCCTCGGTACAGACAGCGTACCGCTCGTGACCAGGAAACGTAATGGTGGCGCCAAGGCCCTGGAGGTAGCCGACACCAACTAGGTTCCTAGAGAAGAAGGGGATGTGCAGGCCTGTAAGAGAGCCCGAAGGAACCACCAGACAGGGAAGGGTGGTGGAGCTACGGGCGACTACCGGACCCTAGGAGGGGTCGGCAAGGGAAACTGCGGCGGGAGCGGCAAGCGGCGTCAGCGTAGTGGAGTCGCGAAAGAAGCACCGGGAAGCGCCAGAGTCCAGGGTAAAGGAGAGCACAGCAGTGGCGGCCGAGGTTGGAGTGGCGAGGGAGGAGCCAAGACTAAACAAGGCAGGGGATCCTACGCCTGACACAGCAGGGGAGGCCGGACTAGGCACACCTACACTAGGCAACAAGGGGTAGTAGGAACCAGTCACACTAGAGTCATCGACATACAGCACATACAAAGCAGAGCTATTCTCATCCATGTCCATATCAAAGTTCTGAACACTACGGCAAAGCAAGCTATGCCAGTCGGGGAGGTCGGGCGACGGGCCGAAGCGAAGACGAAACAGGTCATCCAGGCGACGAAAACAGTGGGTGGGGGTGTGACCGATCTTACCTCTCACGGAGCCGCGGCGAGGACCGGTCTGGAGCTGGTACGGACAGCGCCCGTCACCCGAACTACCACCGGACGGCACACTGCACGCATGACCAGCACGTCCACTGCCACCACTAGTGCCCGGCCACCCAGGCGGGAGACCACCAGCCCGCCGCTGCTGCGGCTGCTGCTTCGGCGCCTGCTGCTGCTGCTGATCCTGCTGCTCGGAGGCACCAGCCCCAGTCCCCTCGTCTCTACTACCAGCGGGTGGCCTGGCTCCACCACCTCCTCCACCCCCTCCTCTACTACCGCCGCCGCGCCCACCCTTGTGGCGGTGACCCTTCCCCGGACGGAACTGCGCTGCGGCGGCTATCGCCACAGCAGGCGCCGTCTCAGCGATAGCAGCAGCACCGTCAGAGAAAGTACACTGAGCCGGGGCACAACCCCGAAAGATAGTGACCGGCATAGTACCGCTAGACTGGGCAATAGAGCGCTGGGGGGTCTCTATGGCAGACAGGGTGTCGACAAAGTCAGTGAGGGTGAGGTCAGCGGGGTGGAGGCTTAGGAAGTGATCGCGGGCGGTAGCAAGGCGGTGAGGAAGGCGGGTGGCAAGCAGGTAGAGGGTAGAGCAGATGGGTGGCTGAAAGACACAAAGCTGGGACTCAGTGCAGGCAGCGCGCCAAGTCTCGTCTAGCGTGCGCAGGTGGGCGGCCGGGTCAGCGACTGTGGGGAAAGATGCGAGATCGGGAAAGAGCATGGGCAGGATCAGACGACCGACTGAGGCCGTGGGTGGGGTGGAGTAGCGCGCGACACCAGCCTTGTCACAAGATCAAATGTGTCGAGGAAAGGTTTGCTCAATGTTGCACTATCAATCAGTACAAGGTGCTTTTATACTTCCAAGGTACATCAAGTAACCACGTTTATCCTATCCAAAGGGAATAGACCCTTCTAGAAATAGAATCACCGTGTGTATTGCCACGCGGGGCTATTGGCTTTAAGGGATTACGGCAGGATTACGCTAGATATAGCACGCCAGTACATCCGGAGCCTGGTCGGTGATATCATAAGATAGGATAAACCAAAGGATAATGGAAAAGCAGGAATAGGAAACCAAATGAGATGAGATAAAGACCAAATGAATCAGGATCAAAAGAGGAATGAAATAGAAAGGAAATATGGAAAGGGGAAATTGGTGTAACGGGGTCGTACTCTCACACTTCCCCCACTCAAAGCTGGGTGGTAGAAGTAACACCCTGCTTGACAAGGGAGTCGCGAAGAGGACGACGGGCGTTACCCATGTCGAATTCAGAGACACAGCCTTAGAAGTATCAGAACCCTTCCAGCAAAGAAGAAGCTCCAGAGTGCCATTCTGACGATGACAGTGTCCGAGCACGTAGTTGTCCCATGGCGTAGACGAGCACGGGCGGCGACGGTGGTTGGCATTCGGTGTAGAGCGTGTTTGGTCTTCATAGGGTTTAAGAAGCTGGTATGGAAGGCGTTATGGATCTTCCAAGTGGCTGGTAGGCGGAAGCGGAAGGTAACAGGAGTGACCTGTGCTTCAACAAGGAAAAGCCCGCAGAAGTGAGGTTGACGCTTGGATGGAAGATGGCTGATGTCAAGAGTGCGTGTGTCAACTAGTACGCGATCTCCCACGGTGATGGTGTGGTCTGTGCGGTGGCGATCGGCCTAGCGCTTCTGTTGTTGCTGAATGTCGAGAAGGCGCTTGTGGGTCCGATCCCAAAATTTGTGCATGGTCGTGACGAAATCATGAGCGGGTTGGACTGTGGCTGGTATGGTTGGCTGTTGTGGTGTGATCGGGTGGTGTCCGTAACAGAGGAAGTATGGCGTCTGTCCAGTAGCGGCGGGAGTAGCATTCTTGTAGGCAAACTCCAGGATGGGCAGATACAAGTCCCACTTGAAGATTTCGTCCTTGCAGGCTGCATGGAGGAGTTGCTCCACAATTTGGTTAAGACGCTCGGTTTGTCCGTCTGTCTGGGGATGGTATGCGGATGACATGGCGATGAAACCATAAGAAAGTTGGACTGTAGCAAGAACTGTCTGTTGCTACGGAATGAGCGAGCTTCGTCCACAGTAAGGAAGGATGGTGTGTATCGCCGTCAGTGATATATGGGCACGTCCACGTTGCAGTTGGAGATGTGAATGGTTGGAACAGTGTGCTGTAACGTGCAGATGAATGGCTATGTTGTCCAATCTGTGTATGCTGTTACCAGCATCTGGTCCACGTGTGAAGATCACAAAGTGTTGGTGGTATGGCAGTCGTGCCATAGTACTGCTTCTGTCGAATGATGGTCCATGCCATGGTGTTGTCGCGAGTCGTACCCACTCGACATCGTAGTGCTACTCAGCGTATCCCTTGTTTTCAGAACCATGTGAGGGGTTGGTACCATAAACGCGGAGCTGGTAACTTCCAGAATCGGCGCAAAAGTGGTTTCCCTCGGTGGTTGCTCAAGCAAGGAATCTCAGTTGCGTAGCTATCCCACGGTGATGGGTTAGGACATTTGGGAATGTTGGGGCTATTCCCAAATAATCCTCTCCCATTTCCAAATGAGCATTGCTGACAGCCAATCCAGTATGACCTTATGCACATCCAGTTTAGCACGGAGGCCATCGGTAGGCATCGGTGTCTCGGCGCACATATTGGGATAGGACTTCTAATGTCATCATGTCTTGTCTCATTCTGTCACTATCCTTGAAGTAGCGTTGATGTCGAAGACGTCTCAGCTACTCAGCATCAATGTTGAAGTCTGCTCCATTTCGACCAATAGGGGTGTTGTTGGAGATACGCGGAGTCCACTATCCGGAGTGGCGTCGGCGCTCCATTTTACGCCTATCTGCTTCCGTAGAGTTGGTGCTTCTGATGGATTGGTTGTGACGCAGGTTTTATGACTTTAAGGAAAGCCATAGGCCATGAGGACTTGTATACCGGTAGAGTACCGTTGTCCTCCCATCTTCATAAGAGCAAATATCTTCCGCTTTTGAGGGTATATGGCATTGCCATGATGTTCCCTTGCATAGTGGTATCTCCTTCCCACTAGCCGGAAATCAATGTTGTGTCTGACCAGGACTTGACGATCCACTGGAATATAATCCAGCATTATCTCCATTGAGCAAAGGATTATCCATCAGGGTTTGGATATGATTGTTGTGTCGAGTCTTCTGCTGCGGCGGCGGCGACGGTTTCGACGATGGCGACGGCGGCAGCTGCTGCAGAGAATTCTCTCAACTCGTAATGGTTGTGGGAGACTCCATCAACTCCCTCTTCCCAGTAGAGTGTTTCTGATGGGTGTAACAGGCATAACTACCAGGAACACGTGCACATTAGTACACATGTGTTGCTCCATTGCTGCCGGTGATTGTTTTATTTGAGGGTGTGAAGAGAAATTTGCTTCTCCCCTCAATGTATCCACGGGTAGCAATTCCTGGTATGCTCATCCGTGCCTCCGATGTACGGTCGGTAGAGCGCCTGATCGTGTTGTAATAGCCCGCATCTCCCTCATTTGTTGATACCTCGTGTTGCTTGGCGTTCTCCTGCATCGTCAAAGTTACGCTGGTGCTTGTAACGCTTCGGCTTCTGGTAGAATCGCCTCCAATGCATGTGACGTAGGGTCCCTAGTGAACGAGTACTTGCCGGATTTGAGGTTAATTACTCCTCAATCTGTCAAGCATCGTGACATGCATGGGAAAAATTCCACGCAGGTCATTAACACATGGAATCGCGAAGCATGATTGGTGTGTCGCCTCATGATGTCGATGTTGAGTCTGCTCCAATCAATCACTTCGGATGGCTGAGATTCTTGATGAAGATGAATCGGTCAGCTCTTGTTACGAAGTAGTGTCTCACTGGCCTTGACGAGACGGGTTCACTGCGTCGTCGTTGCGTGCAAAATCTGCTCCTTCGCAGCAACTTGAACTTGGGAACATTGCAAGAGAAAACGGCTACTTCTCTGCAATCCCATAGGTTGTCGATCAAATTTATGAGATGAAGTGTCTCATTGATGGAGAACATGTCTTCACACAGCTCCATTGCTTTTCCTAGGTGAAGATCCGCTGTGTTGATGTTGATCCATTTTTAACGAAGATGACTTCGTCAAAATAACTCCATCGTTATCGACACCAGTTAGAAGATGCGTCCATGGTGCAGTCGCTGGTCACGAATATTGTCTCCGTGATGATGCTTTTCCGTAGTGTAGTCTCTGCTGCATTCGTGCCGTTGATTCCGCACCGATCCGACGATCCACGTTCTCCTGTCAATTTTCTGCTTGCAGCTATTACCAAGTATGTAATTCTGTGGCAGATTTTGACTTTGCAGATGATTTGCGCGCCAAATTCGTCACCAAATGAAGGAATTCGAATTTGGTCGTCCAGATGATGTTAACGATGTCGAAGGCGACTAATTTCTGGTTCTGCGCGTCATTCTCCCTTTCTGCAGAAGTCGTGCTCCATCTCGTCCGTTGAAGTAGAAGTCGATCCGATGGTCCAAACTCCAAGCGATCTGAGGATACTCCTGAGTCGCATTCATCAGCTTTCCGTGCTCGGGTAATCTCGTTTCATGCAGCAATTTTTGGTCGTCGATGTCGGCTGTCGAACGATCGGACGCTCCGAAGAATTTCGCGGCTTGCGAGGTCCTGTTCCCGTTCGCGCTGAAACTCGAACTCGCTCAGCAGGATTTCGTTTTCGCCTCGGTCGATCTGAAGCGTCGAATCCCCATGGGACGGATGTCGTCGGTCGCAGCTCCGCACATTTCCGCGCAACTCCAAGTGACGTCGCGAACTGCGAACTCCTCGGAATGTCGCAGGGAGTGTTCCGCCAGAAGTGACGCGTTCGCGGGGTCGAGGCCGTTTGCCCCCGCGAAAAAATCGGCTCCGTCGATGCAATCCATGGAACGGTCGGCGAGGCATCTCGCCTTCGAAGGGGACCCCAGGTGCCACTGCGCGAGGTGAGTCGAAACTTAAATGAAAGTGCATTGTACTTAGAGGAAAAGAAGTTTCTACTCCATCCTCCGGGGGCCCAGCGGTTCAGCGTTGAGCTGAAACCTTGGCTCTGATTACCAAGTGTCACAGGATCGAATGTGTCGAGGAAAGGTTTGCTCAATGTTGCACTATCAATCAGAACAAGGTGCCTTTATACTTCCAGGGTACATCAGGTAACCACGTTTATCCTATCCAAAGGGAATAGAATGTACCCTTCTAGAAATAGGATAACCATGCGTATAGCCGTCACACTGAAAGAATGACTAGAATGTGAGAGTACAAGGCATTATAACCTAGGGGGCTGTACTCTCTAAGGCACAACCCTATATGGTCTACAACATCATACACAAATGTGTTTGACAGAAGGGTCAAGTGCCCTCACACAAACCCCCAGCACACATCGAGCAGGGGAAACTTTCGGATATTATGGTAGGGCCCAGAATCACGCTGCTATAGGATTCAGGGGTAGCTGCCCATTAGGCAAAGGCTACAGGGCCTACTACAATTGCAACGCTGTACAAACATAGTTTACTTATAAAGAAAAACCCAGAAATTTCAGGGTTGTGTCTCAAACAAATCCTAGCACATCAGGGTCGGTAGAAAAAAAACATCTGAAAAAACCCTGAATCTGGGAAATTTGCCTGGAATCTGAGGCCCTGCTCTCGGCCTCACCCACGTGTCGAGAAGATAGCCTAGGTAGGAAAAGGTGAAGCCATGAATATGGCGTGAGATCTAGATCTAGGAGGTAGGCGTGAAGTTTGACGAGAGAAAAGAGAACTAGGAAAGAAGAGAGAGGGATACAAGGAGGGGTGTTGTACCCTCTACAGTTATGTTCAGTAACATCTACCAAGCCTACACTTATATAATAATTTATATCATTTAACACACCCCCTAGGCTTGGTAGTAGAAGGACCCACACACCCCCACACCCCCTAACCTAGCACCCCCATTCCCATCAGCCACGACGATTCCAACAGGGCCAACCCCAAGGCCTTGGAGATGGCGACGGCGGCAGTCCCGGCAGCGGCGACAACGACGGCGACGACGGGCGTGCGGCAGCAACAGGCCTGCGGCGACAACAGCGGCGACGGCGATGGCTTCGGCTTACGACGACGGTGACGGCAGGGACCCCCGCCCTTCCCGCGGCGTGTCCAAACTCCGCACCAGGAGAACGACCGGTGAGAGCCTGACGGCGGCTGTGGCGAAGAGGAGGGGACAGAGGAAAGGCGGAAGGGGCGGGGCTTCGGATCTTCAGCGCGGCGCCATTGCTGGCGCGGCGCTTACTGGCGAGCGGGTGGGCTGCATTTCCAGCAGCAACGCAGGTCGTGCGCGCGGCAACAGGCCGACGTCGCAGCCACGGCACCACGACGGCGCCACCACAGCGTGGCGTCGTCGCCGCAGCTGCTCGTCGACGCTGGGCCGACAGCACGCAGGGGCCGCCGCGGCATCTTGGAAACGGTGCCACGGCGGCAGGCAGTAGGAAGGCCGCGACGGCGGCAAACGGACAGAAGGCCGCGACGGCGGCACGGTAAGGACGAGTACGCGGCAGAAGCATGGAGAGCAGGCCCGGGAAGGGTGTCCTGCTCTGAAACCATGTCGAGAAGATAGGCTAGGTAGGAATAGGTGAAGCCATGAATATGGCGTGTGAGATCTAGATCTAGGAGGTAGGCGTGAAGTTTGACGAGAGAAAAGAGAACTAGGAAAGAAGAGAGAGGGATACAAGGAGGGGTGTTGTACCCTCTACACTAATGTTCAGTAACATCTACAAGGCCTACACTTATATAATAACTTATATAATTTAACACCACGTTCTTCATTTCTAGTTCAACTCATTTGAGTTTCCCCACCCAACCACCCTAGCTATGTGTTCAGTAGTTTATAGGACAAGAACCAATGTATGTTACCCATGTGAAATGAAGCTTACTGCCCCCATATGAAATGAAGCATGCTGCCTTTCAAGAGGACCTAAGCAAGCTTTCACAATTCAGATTTGTTGGGCTGAGAAATGCCCTTAGGATCTTTCCAGAGACTAAGTCCCAGTTGTAAAAGGAGACTTTGAGTAGTGCAGCGGAAGTTGAGTAGTTGAACCCTTGTACTAGTATGTGAGAACAAGTGATTGATTAAAAAGAACAAGCATACAGCAATATATAGAAAGTAGGAAAGTAAAGCAGTTGTAGAATACAGTTGAAGAGCGGTTATCGGGTCGCACAGCGACTCGATTGTCGCTTCGGTTACCATCCTTGCAGTTGTAACGGTCAGTCGCAACCGGAGGTTGCGACCCTTCGAGTCCTTTCGTGTTCTTTGTCCATCCCCTCGTGTAACCTCCGTTGACTCGCGTACTCGTTACGATCTTCCTCGAGTGTGGTGTTACACTTCAGAAACGCTGAAGTCCTTGAGGTATTTCCAACACTCCCCTTCGTTTCTGGAGTGCTGACGTGTTCAGATCCGGTGACGTTTGTGTGCCTGGTCAGCAGCATGCAGTAATCGAACTTTGCCTTCGCCAGTTTCTTCGTTAGGTAGTCTGCGGCCATTTCTGTCGTAGGGCAGTAACTGAGTTGAAGTATCCCCTTCGCGATTTCATCCTTGATGAAGAAGTACCGCAGAGCGATGTGCTTGGTTCGATTGGCGAAGCCGTCCTTGTTCGCGATTTTGATCGCAGATTGGTTGTCGCAGAGGAGTGAGAAGACGGGCAGGGTCGCAATCTTTGCTTTCTCGAGTAACTCTCGCAGGTAAAGTCCTTCCTTGGTCGCAGTGCAGAGGGCGATATATTCTGCTTCAGCCGAAGATAGTGCGATTAGTTCCTGTTTGCTCGACTGCCAGGAGATAGTCCCGATAGGCTCTAGTCGGTAGATGTAGCCCGTCCTTGATCGTCGATTTTCCCTGTCTCCCGCGTGATCGGCGTCGACGTATCCGAGCAGTTGTACGGACGATGTCGTTGCTTTACTGTAGGTAAGTCCGGTCGTCGGCGTAGAGACGAAGTAGAGTAGTGCCCGATTTAGTTCCTCGAGATCTTCTTGTTCCGGCTGCTTTAGATGCGTCGCCAGTTGGCTCGCGCTGTAAGATAGGTCCGGTCGGCAGGTTACTACTGCGAATAGTAGGCAGCCGAGTTTCTGCTGATACTCCTGGATTTGCTTCGCGGGGAGTTTTGCGGAGGTGTCGTTGTTGTTCCCGTAGCGGTAGGGAGTCGTGACTGTAGTCGGTGTTAGTCCGAATTTCTTCGCGACATCGCCGGCGTATTTTCCAGCGTATAGGTAGAACGCCGAGTTGTCTTCGACGACGTTCAGACCCAGGTACTGGGTTACGGTGTCAGACACCGTGAGTGTCAAGTCCTTTTTCAGCTCCCCTTCGAACCAGGTGGCGATGTCGCTAGTGGAGCCAATGTAGAGCAGGTCGTCGACGTAGACGATGAGTAGGATAAATTCCCTTTCCTTCTGTAGTCGGTACATGCCTTGGTCGTGCGGCAGCTGTAGGAATCCGATTCTGACGAGGCGACCGTGAAGGTGCTGCTGCCAAAGCCGCGGGGCTTGCTTGATCCCGTAAAGGGATTTTATCAGCTGGCATACTTTTGTGGGGTCGTCGATGAATCCGTGGGGCTGCTCGACGAAGATCTCAGCGTCCACAGGTGCGTACAGGAAAGCATTTGCGACGTCGATCTGGCGCAGTGGTAGTTTCTTCGTGGCCGCGACGGCGAGTAGGATGCGCAAGGAGGTGTGACGGGAGACTGGGGCGAATGTTTCTGTGTAGTCGGTTCCGTATTGTTGATCGAATCCTCGTACGACCCAGCGAGCTTTGAATCGTTCGATGGAGCCGTCCGCATTGGTCTTGATGCGGTACACCCACTTTCCCGAGAGAACGTTCTTCCCGTTGATGTTCGTTGTAGGTACCAGCTTCCATGTATTTCGGTCTTGTAGAGCTATCAGTTCCTTTTCCATTGCTTCCTTCCATTTCGCCTTGTGTTCCCCCCCTAGAGCCTGCGACAGGGTCGTTGGCTCGTGCGGAGACGGCGGCGGCAGATGCTGGACGGAGACCCATAAGCCGAGTATCTGCAGTCCCGTGGGTGTGTGTCGAGGGGAATTTTCATTCCCCGAATAGGCTGCTTCGTCACCATCTTCTGGATCAGGTAAGAAGTTTGGGCCGATGCGTTCTGAGACATTCGTGTCGACCGGGTGAGGTGTAACGTAACCTTGGTCAGCGAAGTGGTAAAGGGTGTCGAGGTTGTTGCTATCGAGAGGATTGTCTTCGTCGAGTGGAACAGGCACGGAACAGTAAGGGAGTGGTCCGGCAGCTTCCGAAGCTCCAGGTACGTCTTCTTCTGCTGCGTCAGCCTCGGCAGCACGGTCGGCGAAGGAGCGAAGGCCTGCGACACCGTCGGTGGGGTCGTCTGTGTTGGCGACGTTGTCCAGGTAATGCTGCAGCGTCAGTCGTTCGTAGAAGATCACATCACGTGATGCCACGTATTTTTGTCTTGTATGTCGAGGATTTTCCATGCTTGAAAATGTTTTGCGATGCCGAGGTGTAATCCCCACCGTGCTCGTTGAGTGAATCGTCCTGCTCGGGCTGTGTGGGGTCTGTACTGTACCATGCAGCCGAAAACCCGGAGTAATTTTGTGCTACCCCTTTTTCGTGTCCACAGCAGGTGCGGTGATGCGTTGTTGGGAAGCGAGGATGAGGATAACAAATTGTGCAGGTGGACTGCATGGGTCATCGCATCTTGCCACAGTGTGTTGGGCAGTCTCATCCCCAGGAGCAGCTTCCGCATCATCGTCTGCAAGGTCCGGTTCATTCTTTCTGCGACCCCCTGCTGCTGGTGAGCGTAGGGCAGAGACGCCAGGCGTCTGATTCCTCTTTCCGCCAAGTAGTTCCTGAATCGTTGTGACTGGTATTCCAGTGCGCCATCTGACTGGAAGCTCTTGAGCTTGGTTCCTGATTCTCGTTCAGCGATGGGGAGCCACGTCGTGAAGGCTTCGAAAGCTTGATCGCGCGTCTTGAGGTTGTAGTGCCAGACGTATCTTGTTGCTGCATCGATGAACGTGATGACATAGTTGGAGTCGGCTTCAGTGTCGTCTCGAGGCATGTTTAAGATGTCGCTGTAAAATTTTTCCATCGGTGCGTATGCAGGTGCGCTTGGGTCGTGATGTGATGGAAAAGGTTGGTGAGGAAGATCGGCTTCGGGACACGTGAAGCACCTTGCGCGTGGTCGTCGAAGTTCTTGGCCGCTCGTTGTAAGAAGAGCGTTTCTCTCTAACACTTCGGCTTGGATGGTTTGTAGTACAGTGCTGTTTGCAGGATGCCCAAGGCGTTTGTGCCAGATGTCGTCAGGGGCGCGATGGCCGGGCGAGCGTTGGTACATGTCGGCGTTGGAGAAGAACGCGACGACCGTGGCGGGACTTCGGCAGACTTCGCGTGTGATGGGCATAAGTTGATCTGCTTCGGTTGGCGGTCCTCGGATCGCTGGTGATGGTACTCGGCTGGGTCCTGCTGCTGCTACTGCAGGTGATGTCTGGGAAGAGACGCTTGCTGGTACTTGTCTTTCTTGTCTGATGACTGCTAACGCTCGTGTTCGTTCTGCGACAGGTATGGTGTTGGAGTACCAGTATCCATCTGGGGTGAAGTCGGGGTCAAGATCCGGCGGGTGCGTCCAGGCTGCGAACGACACGATGCCATTGCTGTCGGCAGTACCGCGGTCGGGGACGAAATCCAAGACGAAGACGCCGGACTTCAGGAGAGCGCGACCGATGAAGAGACCGCCCTTCCCGTGGTAAAGACGAAATTCGTTGGAGTCCGAGTCGCATTCCAAGTGAATACCTTTTGCCATTAACTGGCTAACGCTAAGTAAGTTGTATCCCAAGTTGTCGACGATTAGAACTTTGTTGAGTTGGAGTATGACGTTCGTCTCCATTGACTGAAGCTGAACGACGCCTTGTCTGTTAGTTTTCAGGTTCTCGTTGTTGGCGACAGTGATGATGACATCACGGTTGAGGCGTCGCTCTCGCTGCACGAAGCGCCCGGAAGAACATATGTGTTGACCGCAGCAGCTATCCAAGAACCAGGTGTTTTGTCCGGTGGGTTCGGCGTTGGTGACTGCAGCGTATGTCGGGTTAACCTGAAGTCCTTGTGAGCGTGGCGGCGGCAGTTCTTCTTCGTCTGGAGCGTAGGTGGGTGGTGATCCGGTTGCGCAACTGTCGATGTGTATCATGCAATTGATGATGTTTGGTGTGCCTTGTGCAGATGAGGAGGAACGTCTTGGTGGGCTTTCTTGAGTAGAGGCGACTTGTGGGTCTACTGGACGATAAGCTCGGGGACGTGTGCAGTTGACTTTGGAGTGTCCGGATGTTTGGCAGTTGTGGCAGAACGGCGGCACAATGGTGAGTCCTCTGTTGTCGGGTTGCTCTTGCTTGCCGCGTCGATTGTAGTTGTTATCGTTTCTTTGTTGAGTGTAGAAGACTAACGGTTGTTGCTTCCTTGGTTGTCTTTCTTCAAACAGGTCCATCTCTTGTTGTTCAGCATGGAGCTCGGCGCAGAGGTGCATCTCCGAGATTCGTCCGTGGGCGCGGAGGAGCGAGCGGGTGGTTCTCCATTCTGGCCCGAGCCCAGCGAGAACAAGCGTCACGAAGCTTTCTTCAGTGAATGTTCCTCCGCACCGAAGCAGGCGGTCGCGGAGTGTCTGGCATCGACTCATATACTGCATCGCCTTTTCTCCGGTCTTCATCTATATTGTTGTCAGTTGCTGCATGAGTCTGCTTTGTGTCACGCTGTCGTTTGCTTGGTAGAGACACTTGAGGTGATGCCATGCGAGTTCCGCGGAGTTTCCATAGCTCCGATACGTTCTGATGCTTTGCTGCTCTTGTGGTGACAGGTTCCGCAGGAGGACTGTGTACGCCAACAGCGACTGATACGTAAAAATTTCTTGCTCTTTCGCAGTGCCATTGCTTGGAAATGGCAGGGACCCGTTGAAGTATCCCAAGAGATGCGCAGCCTCCATCAGCAGCTCGAACTCAAAGCTCCAGGTAAAGAAGTCGTGTCCGTTGAACGGTGAGGATGTCTGCAGTTTGATCACGTGTGAAAACTGCGCCTCGAGAATAAGTATCTCGTTTGGTGTCTGTTGTGATGCAGCTGCTGTTGGTTGGGCATGGGGCGGCATGAACTCGAACGTCCCTGGTGAAGAGTGATAAGGCGCAAAGGTAGGCGCTTGATTGAGTCGCCCGAACGATGAGTTGTCGAGGCACATCAGCGCTAATCCCATGTTTCCTCCGTTGCTCTGTGTTGAATGCGCAGGTGTCCTTGTCTGCTGCTGCTGTTCGACGTGCGACATGAAGCTGAAGAATCTTTCCATAAGGTTCGGATCCACGGTTGAAGAGGGTGATGGGGTCACCATTTCTGGTGCTCTTCCTGTTGTTTCTTGAGCAGCGCCGGTCTCGGTTTGCAGTCCTGAAGTGTGCAGTCCAGAGTTGCCGGGTTGAGTGTCTTGGGCACTGGGTGAGCCCGTAGAGGTTTTTTTGCCCTTGTTGTCCATGACTTGTAATCAATGAAGTCGTTGGTGTGTTGATTGTAGATAGAGCGTAGTTACTGGGGATTTGGTCTCTGACCAGCTCTCATACCACGTTGGGCTGAGAAATGCCCTTAGGATCTTTCCAGAGACTAAGTCCCAGTTGTAAAAGGAGACTTTGAGTAGTGCAGCGGAAGTTGAGTAGTTGAACCCTTGTACTAGTATGTGAGAACAAGTGATTGATTAAAAAGAACAAGCATACAGCAATATATAGAAAGTAGGAAAGTAAAGCAGTTGTAGAATACAGTTGAAGAGCGGTTATCGGGTCGCACAGCGACTCGATTGTCGCTTCGGTTACCATCCTTGCAGTTGTAACGGTCAGTCGCAACCGGAGGTTGCGACCCTTCGAGTCCTTTCGTGTTCTTTGTCCATCCCCTCGTGTAACCTCCGTTGACTCGCGTACTCGTTACGATCTTCCTCGAGTGTGGTGTTACACTTCAGAAACGCTGAAGTCCTTGAGGTATTTCCAACAAGATTAGTTCTAACAATTCGTCTGAATTTGCAATATTGGCGTAGAGTTTCGTTAGAGAATCCAGAGAGTGGGTGTAGTTTCGTTTGATACCGACCTACCTTTCTAGCGATATGGTCAAAGGGTGTTGCCATTGCCATGTTCTAGGTGACTATCGCAATAAGCCATAGTAGTCTTTGAACATCCTTCGAGAGTCAAGGAAGCTTAGGAAAAAAGTTTGGAATATGCTGAGAATGCAACTGCTCGCGCTACCGGTATTCCCATGTCACTTGGCAGAGAAAATCATATTAGCGTGTGTCCACACACAGATGTGCTCACGTTCCAGGAGCCCTGCTGTTGGATTGCCGCAAGAGCTTTGTTGCCTGGGACACCCATCTTTGAACAGCTGTCTCGTTAAAGTGATACCTGTGGCTGTTAATGTCGTGTTCAAATCCACGCGCCCCCCCACACAAAGTGGAACCTGCAAGGAACACGTGTGCGTGTGCACACACCAGCTTGTCGACAATGCCTACGATGCCTGCATGCCAAGCAGGGTGGAAGGGAGAAAGGAAAAGCGAGAGACGAGAGTAGTGAAGACTGGATGTGAGGGTTTGCATGGCATACTCCATGGGTTGAATGGATGGAAAAGAGAGAAGAACACTGGAAAGAATCCATGTCTGGAAAAGCAACCACGCACACAGCCAACCACGCACACAGCCAACCACGCACACAGCCAACCACGCACACAGCCAACCACGCACACAGCCACCCACGCACCCAGCCAACCACGCACACAGCCACCCACGCACACAGCCACCAAAGCACACAGCCACCCACGCACACAGCCACCCACGCACACAGCCACCCACGCAGCAACCCAAACCACCACCAAAGCAGCACGCACTCCCCTGGGTCATACTGGTTTATCATTTTCACCACCTCATCCACCATCACTATGCCCGCCGCGGCGCCGCCTGCCCCCGCAGCCACCAACAGCAATTGCCCCGTAGAGCCTGCCAGTCTGAAGGGTGAGCTCACAACTCACCCGGGTCATACTGGTTAATAGCTGGCACCACCTCGTCCACCATCACGGTCCCCGCCACCTGCTGCCGCAGCCACCACAGATTCTCCCTGGGGACCCGCATCACCGTCTCGCTGCTGCCAAACCGCC
This sequence comes from Closterium sp. NIES-67, assembly GCA_027943415.1. NCBI lineage: Eukaryota > Viridiplantae > Streptophyta > Zygnematophyceae > Desmidiales > Closteriaceae > Closterium > Closterium sp. NIES-67. The sequence goes on along the minus strand of BQMB01000549.1, from coordinate 313,093 downwards.
ACGTGCTCTCTTTCCACGAGTCCGACCGCACCAGGCTCCCCGACTTGTCGTCAAAGGGAACGTCAGCTGCAATGAAGACAGCACTGATGTTGTGCTTCTGCTTCATCCGGTTGATGAGGTCGCGTGCTGCCACCATGCAGCCCGACATGAGGTCCTCCAACACGCTCACGTCCGTCTTCCAGCCCGCCCTGGCCAGCCTGTGCGCCTGCAAGCGGTGAAAGAGGCGGGATGTGATGACGCCTTTAGGCCAATGGGATGTGATGACGCCTTGAGGCCCGCCATGGGGTGCAATCAGACTCTGAGGCGCGTGCTGGGATGGGGCCAACCTCTAAGGCCTGGGATGGGGGAGATTATGGTGCAATCAGGCATGGCTAAGGGGGTGTGCGCTCATGGGAACTACCTCCTCCAACAGCCACTGGGAGGGCAGCGTGAGAACGCTGCTTACCCCCATGGGTCATGGGCACATACCCCTTTAGCCATGGCTGCTTACCCCCATGGGTCATGGGCACATACCCCTTTAGCCATGGCTGCTTACCCCCACGGGTCATGGGCACATACCCCCTTAGCCATGGCTGCTTACCCCCATGGGTCATGGGCACATACCCCCTTAGCCATGGCTGCTTACCCCCATGGGTCATGGGGACATACCCCTTTAGCCATCGCTGCTTACCCCCATGGGTCATGGGCACATACCCCCTTAGCCATGGCTGCTTACCCCCATGGGTCATGGGCACATACCCCTGTAGCCATGGCTGCTTACCCCCATGGGTCATGGGCACATACCCCCTTAGCCATGGCTGCTTACCCCCATGGGTCATGGGCACATACCCCCTTAGCCATGACTGCTTACCCCCATGGGTCATGGGCACATACCCCTGTAGCCATGGCTGCTTACCCCCATGGGTCATGGGCACATACCCCTTTAGCCATGGCTGCTTACCCCCATGGGTCATGGGCACATACCCCTGTAGCCATGGCTGCTTACCCCCATGGGTCATGGGCACATACCCCCATAGCCATGGCTGCTTACCAGCGACAGGCAGTGCCTCCTGTAGCCAGCTATGCTTATGCGGAGGATGTGATGGGATGAGGACAGCAACGAGATGATGAGTCGCCCTCAATGTACTAGCTTCTTTGTGTGGATCTGCATCGTGTGAGGTCATCATATGCCATCACATTCTGTCTGCCTCCCACCCCATCACATCATATGTCATCATATGCCATAAAGAATCGCTTCAATTGAAGGAAAATTTCACAAGTTATGAAAAAATCCTGCAGAAGCTTATGTTATATCCTTGCTTTTGTTTTTCTCTTGAATTTGTGAGGTGACACTTCATAGCTAAGACATATAGAAGGCTTCGTCACGTAGATTTTTGCCGGTGGCATTTCAATCAGGAACGATTGTCCTGTTTGGGATTTTGCCCTTCAACAAGCAACAGGTTGACCAGTGCAAATTTGTTACACGTGCGTATGGGGAGTTGCTGGTGCACCTACTAACAAGGTGCGCCCACAAACAAGGTGCGCCCATTTACAAGGTGCGCCCACTTACAAGGTGCGCCCACTTACAAGGTGCGCCCACTTACAAGGTGCGCCCACTTACAAGGTGCGCCCACTTACAAGGTGCGCCCACTTACAAGGTGCGCCCACTTACAAGGTGCGCCCACTTACAAGGTGCGCCCACTTACAAGGTGCGCCCACTTACAAGGTGCGCCCACTTACAAGGTGGAGGGCAAGGACCTCACAGGTGTAATGCACCCTCTTTCGAGCCGCTGCCACGTGAAGATATGGCACCTGCATTATGCTCTCTCAGACTTTGCGGCGGGGCACGGCATGGCTACAGATGCGCCACCATTTGAGCCACCAGATGGCCCATCTGAGGCACTGCCTTGCACGTATTCCATTACGTGTAGGACCACTACACACTCAGCTGAAGCCAATTCACACACAGCCTGGCAGGCAGCACTCACAAGGTGGAAGGCAATGAACTCGGAGCGGTAGTGCACAGCGATGTAGCGCGCGGGCAGGCGGGCTATGATGCGATGCGCCATGGCGTGCCATGGCTTGCCGTACGGAAGCATCTGGAAGGAGATGAAGTCGGAGGGAGGGTCAAAGTCTACCCGCTCCCACGTGGTCTTCAACCACACCACCACGTCCTTGTGGTGCCTGGTGGCAGGAGAGGCAGAGGGGATAGCGAAGAAGGGGAAATGGTGGATAAGAAGCAACGTATGGGAGCTAAAGGAGAGACAGAGTGAATAAAGGGATGCCAGAGTGGATGCAGATGACAGAGTGGCTCACAGCACTCAATCCACATAGCACAAGGGCACACACCACTCATTCAACATGCCGAGAACAGTGCTGCTATTGGCTGGCATGATGACGTCGAACGTGTTGTCTCGCGTTGGCGCATGGCCCATGCCATACACGATCAGCTCTCCCAACATTGTCGCCTGAAGCTCTGAGGCGGCCAAGACCGGGATGGGGGAGGGTGCAAAGGAATGAGATAGGATGAAAAGAGATAGGTTGTGGTATGATGGGATGGGATGGATTCAACTTGCTGCTGATAGGCGACAGCAACGCGCTCCAGATCCAACTTACAGTTCATCGTTTAAATCTTATATCAGATCGGTATCAATATTGGAAGCTGTCTGACGGAAATCCGACTGTGCACTCTATCTCTCATTTTAGGCACATGTGAGCCTATTGTGATTATAACAGTTTGGGGGGGATGAGATGTCGTGGGATAGGCTTGGGAGGGACAGGATGGGATGGATCACAATGAGATGGAGGGCATGGGAGGGCATGGGAGGGCATGGGAGGGCATGGGAGGGCATGGGGGGGAATGGGAGGGCACGGGAGGGCATGGAGGGCATGGGAGGGCATGGGAGGGCATGGGGGGGAATGGGAGGGCACGGGAGGGCATGGAGGGCATGGGATGAGAGGGCATTCTGGGACTTCAGATCATAGTAAGGTCAATAGCAATACCACGAAATGCGATTGGATAGGGTGGCATCGGCTTGCATGGGATGGCAAGCGATGACATGGGACGGCATGGGATGGCATGGGATGGCATGGGATGGCATGGGATGGCATGGGATGGCATGGGATGGAATTTGATGGCATCGGATGGCATATGAGCCTGCGTATTCAGCCGACGCTTGCTTTGTGTGAAGGACATGCGCTGCGTTATCTTGGTGTGCTGCAACATGAAAGGCGTCTGGAATGTACTACTGGATGCATCAGAACTATACTTCTGTTACTCGACCCTCGGAATTAGACCTCTGCTACTTACTTTGTGTGAAGGGCATGCGCCACGTGACATTGGACTGCAGCACCATGAAGCCCACAGAGGGAGCCGCGGGGGCCGCTGCTGCAGCGTCAGCTGCTAATGCTGTGTCAATCGCTGTCGCTGTGGCAGTCGGGGCTGCAGCAGAGGGGGCGACGGCAGCCGCTCTAGCCAGAAGGAGGAACAAGTCTGGCGACACCCAGTGGCTGTCAAAGTGAGAGAGGTCGAAGTAGGCGCACAGGGGCAGCGAGAGCGCGAGAGACAGGCGGCTGCGACTGGCCTGAGAGGGGATGTGGGGGAGGAGGGGAAGAGGGCACGTGGGGGGGAGAGAGGAAGAGGGGAGGAGGGGTTGTGTGGGAAGAGGGAAGAGGGGATGACGGGAGGAGGGGAAGAGAATAGAGGGTAGACATGAGCAATGGCCAAAAGACGGGTCCTCCTCCATGTGGAAGAGGCGAGGCGAGCCGGGTCGACCCAAGCCGGAATTCTCAGCTGCCCGGCTAAGCATTTGACTGAGCATTTGACCGAGCATTTGACTGAGCCGGGTGTGCAGGAACGGGCCAAGCCGGGTTGCCTTGACAGGAACGAAGGGGCTCAAGAGCCGCCCCTGGATGGTCAGGGTTTACATCGCCCCCGCATGGCAGGGCTTATATCGCCCGCCCATCCACACAAGGACGTCGCGCCGTCGACGAGCCGAGGCGTGACTCGAGTCCAGTCCGTCGAGCCAACGAGCCAAATCCTGGCTTGTCAGATTTCGCGCGATGAGCGGATCGCGGCTCGCGGCTCGGCACGTCTCGAACCGGGACAAAAAGTAAGCGCGAAATGTGGCCTTTGCTAGTAGAGGAGGTGAAACGTGGGCAATGCGGGCAACGCAGGCAATGCGGCCAATGTAGGCACTGTGGGAAATGCAGACAAGGAAGGCAATGGGGGCAATCCGGGCACCATGGGCAATGCGGGCAATGTGGGCAATGGGGGCAACGGGGGCGGCTGCTACAAGGTGAGTGTGAGTGCTGTCTCTTGAGGCCATCACATCACCCGAGGAGGGTGACATCTTGGGATGGAAAGCACGGGGCAAGTCTCACCTTGGGCAGCACGAGGATGCGGCCAGTGGCGCGGGCAATGCGGGCGGCCTCCACCAGGTGAGAGCGAGCGTTGGAGAGCTGCTCGGACGAGATGGCGAAGACCAGGTACTTGCGCCCTCTGATGGACTGGGGGGGTTGAGATGGAGAGAGTGAGGAGTTTGGGGGGGGGAGGGGGTGGGCTGAGGGGAAGTGTGAGGGAAAGGCAGAGAAGGCTAAGACGAGGAGCTTGTGCGTTCTGGTGGGGTTTGGGGGGGTTGGGGAAGCAGAGGGTATGAAATGGGGGGCGCTCATGAGACAGGTGAGGCACGGAGTGAGAGGTGCTCTGCAGAGTCGGCTAAGACGAGGTGCTTGCCCCGGGCACTGACGGAATGTGGGGATTGTGGACGGCGAGTACCGGAAATAAAGAGAGGGGGGGGGGGAAGATGGGGGAGGGGGGGAGGGGAAATGTGAGGGAAACTACTGAGAGGCGCAAGGCAGAGGAGGCTGCGGACTGGGGGGGTCGTGGATGGCGAGAGTGGGAAGTATCAAGGGAAAGGACGGAGAGGTGCCGTGCAGAATAGGTGAGAACGAGGTCCATGTGTGCACTGACGGACTCGGGGGATTGGGGATACCAGGGGGCTGGGGATGGCAGATGAGGAATTTCAGGGAAGAGGAGGAGGGGAGGAGGAGGGGAGGAGGAGGGGAGGAGGAGGGGGGGAAAGCATAGGGAGTAGGGAAGAAGCTGGGAGGGAGAGAGGAGAAGGGGAAAGCGGGATTCGGAATCAAGGTGGTCGCGAGGGAAACTGGGGAGGGGGAAGGTTGTTGGCAAAGGAAGGGCTGCGAACAAACGGCAGCCTTAGCTCTGTGAATAAATGAACATTGCACCAATAAATGAAAGCAAGTCCCAAGAGAGAGAGAGGGGTGGACTGCGGTAGATTGGGAGAGGAGGGGGTAGGGCATAGAGTGGTGGATTTAGGAGGCAGGGTAGGGTGAGAGGGAGTGTAGGGTAGAGAGAGAGTCGTAGATTGGGAGAGGGAGCGTAGGGTAGAGTGTGGTACACAGAAGAGTGGTGGAAAGTGTGATAGATTGTGAGGGAGAGTAGGGTAGAGTGGCGGAATGCGGTAGGGTGTGGGACGGGGCGACAACTCACCCCGCCATCATTGAAGGGCATGTGGGGCACAGGCCAGCATGCCTCAGGCCACGTGCCGTCCATTCCTCCTGCTGCTGCTGATGCTGCTGCTGGTGCTGCTTTCTCGCCCTTGCAACTCGTGCCACTGCAGTTTCCCGCAAGGCTGGCTTCCACATCTCGCACCCCCGTGCACACAGCATCAACGCCCGCTCCTATCTGCTCTATCGACGTCACAGTCTGCCTCACCGCCCTCCGCACATACGCGCTCGCCGCAGCTCGAGCCAGCGCCGCCTGCCGCCAGCCCTGAGAGCACAGCAGCGCGCCAGCTGGAGAAGTAGCAGGGGCAGCGAAAACAGCAGCAGGGCCAGCAGCGGCGGCAGCAGCAGTGTCTGCCGCCTCAATCAGACCCTGAAGCAGAGGTTCGGCAAGTTCAAGCGGAGGTTCGGCAAGTTCCAGCAGAGGCTCCGAGTTAGCATTCCCCGCTTCCTCTTCTCTCCGCCCCGCTTCCTCCGCCAACCGCTGCAGCGCGTTCCGCAGCTCCGCTCTGCACGTACGCGCTACAAGCTGCCGCTGCCTGGACTGACTCAGCCCGTAGAGGGAAACACCCCTCATGACCTGGACGCACGAGTCGCTGAAGTTGAGCCCAGCAACGGGCAGAGGCTCAACGGCAGGAGGACCGGAGGTCCCACTGCTAGACAACACCCTCCTGCCGCTCGCGAAGGAATTCGCTAGAGGCTTCGTTAGGGGCTTCGTTAGGGGCTTCGTTAGGGGATTTGAAACGGGCTTGACTAGGGAATTCTCACTCGCGGACGTGGGAGCATCATGATACCGAAAGGCGACACTGTGAGCGATGGAAGGGCAGTCAATGAGCAACGCGAGCGGGAGCAGTAGTAAAGCGAAGCTGGCAAATGCTCGTCGAGCGGACGAGGGCCGCGACGAGTCGCGTGGGCGGCGCGGCGCGCAGCAGATGGCCAGAGGACTCATCTAATCCACAGCCGATTGGACGGATGGGGATTGCCCCCCACACCCCCCTGTGGTTCACGAAGAATCCGAGTTGGATTCGCGGTGGGTCGTTGGCTGGCTTACTAGTAACTCTCAAGCAGAGTTCCACGACGCAATAACTTTGCCCGGTAGTGTACTCAGCAGAAAGCCGATAGAGCATGCCATGTTCTAAGGAGATCAAATCCGAGATTTCTGAGATTGAACAGCCAGGCTGGCTGGCTTTCGGCGATTTCGGAGATTTATGCGGCGATTTCTAGGCAGAACGCTGATAGAACAGCTAGTCTGGCTTTTTGTCCGAGAATGCTGCTTATTAGGGAGGAAGTGCAAGCACAACCCAAAATGGCGGGAAACCTGACGATCTCTTAGAACTGCTGTGCCAAGAGTTTCATTGGTAGGAAAGTTGGTATAGGGTGTTCGTTCCGATTGGTGGACGGGGAAGGGTGGACACAGAAAGAGCTGGCGAGAGGAATATGGTCAGCTTGCCAGCCTTGCGAATTCTCGGCACGAGCACGAACGGGTTCGTTTCTAGTTCAAAAGAAATCTATCCTCAAAATTGTGAATCTAAAATACTTGTCATTTTCACGCCTATTATTATTTTATTATGCATAAAACTTTTTATAATAATAGAATCAAGGCGTGAAACCGTCCATTTATACAGCCATGTTTACCAAACATTATTGGTATTCTGATATTTCACATCTTCATTGAAAATGCAAGCCAATATTCGTTGAAATATTTGGAAATGCCATAATTTATGGTATTCCCGATTCTTGGTGGGCCAAACCCAGGGCTTATCTTTGGTTTTTCACCACTCTAATTTTCACGAGTGACTCCTGGCCAAACTCTGATTTTCAGAGTGCCCTGGAGCTCGAACTCTGATTTGTCAGGGTTTTTTCACACTTATCAAATAAAAACTCTGATGCCCAGGATTCACTCCCCACGATTATTTCGCAACGTGGTGCTTTATCCCGGAAGACTGCCAAATCGCACCATACTTTTTTTCTAGGCGCGTGCCATATACACAACCCCTACAATTCCGTGCCCAAGACTTGTGGTGAATGAACGCTGAAAAGTGTAGATTTATAGAGATTTGGGCCGAAATCTGCCCAGTACAGTCGGCTGGAAACTGGGATGTCTCGGCCGGGTTCTGCCAAAAAAATTTATCCAGGCTCTGCTCCGAAATACTTGGACTGGGCACGTTCCGTACTCGGGGAGTCCCTAGGCAGGACTTCGGGGCATCAGTTTGACGAACCAGATGACCCAAAGTGCTAGCTTAGGGGATCTCGTCGTAACTATATTTGATGCCCCGAATTCTTTCCTTGGGGCTCGCCTCAGGTACAAAACGCGTCCTCAGTCAGCACTGCATCTCGCGCTGGCAAGCATTTCGCGTGGGAATAACAACAGCCAATCCTGTCTGCCTGTGAGTGAAGTACAGAAACAATACGCCAGTGATTGGCTGGCGCATGTGCTGTACCAATCGCCTTTGCTGCAATGTTTACGTGTCAACCCCGTGCCAAGTTACACACGTGAAATGTAGCATGATTGACGGTTAGGGCTAGTCAGACAGCACTGAACACAGCTGGGCTAGGTTGGGTTGGGTGTGGGAAGGAGGAATGTGCCTGGGTTGCGTAAGGTATAAGTGTGTTGTGACTGGTTACAGAGGACTTAGCCGAAATTTTCTAGGTTACGGCGGGTATGAGGCGGGATGCGACCAGTTGCGAAGGACTTAGTCAAAATTATCCAGGGTACGTGGGGTATGGGAGGGGTGTGACTGGCAGTCGGAGGACTTAGAGAACAGGGAAAAATATAGGGTGGTACATAGGCCAACTCTGATAAATCAGAGAAAACTTATACTTTCAAAATTTTACCCAGGACCATCAGAGTGGTTTTCAAAAACGACTCTGATTTTCAGAGAATCAGAGTGATTTACTCTGATAAAATAAGCCCTGGCCAAACCGTTATCTTGGGACAACTGTGATTTTTTCTGAGCTCTATTATCCTTGGAACCATAATACTTATCTTTATTCTACAACGCGAATCTTTTGTAATGAGATTTCGTCTACTAGAACTACTACACTTGTCGTTCAACTAAAACTGCTTCGTCACAGTCCTTCAAATGAATTTTGAGGATCGCTTCAGAGTTTCTTAAAACACGCGAAACGGCTAGGGGACTTGGTGGCTTGCAATTACTGTAGCTTGCGACTATTTGCGAAAGACTAGATTGTGCCATAATTTTGTTTTTTCCTCCCGTCAGCATCTTTACAGTTCTGTAATTTTGTTTTGTTTTAAATTCGCCTGTGTCCATGGAAGTATGCCTTGAGTCCACGAAAGTATTGACGGAGTCCACGGGAGAAGCGAAACTTCGATGTGGTGTCCATGAAAGTAGGGCCTGTCCACGAAAGTATGAAAAGTTTTGCGGACAGTCCGCGGCAGCAAGTTTCCCGTGAACACCGCTTAACAGGGAGGAGGTGCAAGCGCAACCCAAAATGGCGGGAAACCTGACGATCTCTTGGGGAACAGCGTAGCGAACACATTTGGGCGCCCCAATCACGCGACGCATAGGGACGAGCGAAGCAGCGAATCAGATACGAGAGGGACACAATGACACCGCGAGATCAGCCCTTTGTTACACGTGCCCAAAAAAAAAAAAAAAAAAAAAAAAAAAACAACACGGAGTTGGTAAAACATGAGCACTAAGATCATTCAACAAAACACGAACTCAATAAAACCTAGAACGAAACGACGAGATACACTTGATCCCTCTTACAGCAATCCGTGCTACTCACAATCCAGTTAAGGATCCATCGATGTATATACCCTGCTCTTATCCCCTAGTATATATGCAAGGAAGTTTTAACGTAGAATTTGAATGGCGAGAGAAAACAGTATAAGGGTATAAGCCCAAGTGTTGTACCCTCTAAGATACAAACCAATACAATCTATACAAACATAAACTATATATGCTTGACACACCCCCTAGACTGCATAGGTGCAGTTCCTGATGAGAGAAATAGCAAATCAGGGCGGCACTACTAGTCAAACCTCTGAGTCAAGGGTCTAAAGACCAGTCAAACAAGTACAGACCAGTGCAAGGGCAAGACCAGGGCAGCACTACTATTCCAGCCACTAGGAGAGGCCACAATGCCAGTCAATAATAAAATATCTATAAAGGTCAGTACATAGTTAAGGCCCTAGCAGGTAAGAGGTAACAGGAACAAGGCCCAGCTGTACACAGTGCCGCTAATGATCTTTAGGCGCAAGGACCTTCGTAAAGATATCAGCTGTGTTGGCACTGGAGGCCAAGTGTACTACTCGAGCCTAGCGACGCTGCTGCAGCTCGCGCAGGAGGAAGTACACCAGCTGGATGTGCTTTGCTCTGCCCTCAAGTCGAGGCTCCTGACACATGAGGATCATGGCCCTGTTGTCAGTGTACAGGACTGGTGCAGAGCTAGGCCGCTCACCTAAGTCAGTGAGCAGAAAGGTCAGCCAGTGGAGCTCCTTTGCCGCCATGGCACCGGCGTAGATCTCGGCCTCACAGCTGGACTTGGCAACAGACGAGGAGCGATTAGCTCTCCACGAGACAGCACCTGAACCGAGGCTGAAGCAGTAGCCCTGCCAGGACCTAAGGGTCTCAGCGTCGTCTGCCGAAGAAGCGTCTGTGTGCCCAATAAAAACAACCGGCCTGCATCCTCCCAGCACTAACCCTATGCCTCATGTACTCGCGAGATAACGCAAAACCCTTTTAGCTACAGACCAGTGCTAAGGTCCGTGTCTATCTGTGACCACAAAGCAAGCCAGGATGCTGAGAGGGCATGCGAGATCTGGACGAGTGCAAGTCATAAGGTACATGAGGCAACCCACCAGCTCTGTTTATGGACCACTGGGCTCTGCTAACTCCTCAGGAACTAGAGCACAGAGCCCGTGATCTACTGGAAGAGATGTGGGCTGTGCGGAGGAGAATTGAAGACCAAACCTCTGAAGGACCTGGCGCACCAAGTGTGAGTGGGTGGGATTAATGGTGCGTGCTGCGCTGTCTCTGGAGATCTGCAGGCTCAGGTAGTGGCGCAACTCTCCTAGGTCAGTGCAGGTGTGTCTCCTCAGCAGCTCAGCCTTCACAAAGGCCAGCGCGGTCGTGTCTGCAGTGGTAAAGACCAGATCGTCTACGTAAACAAGGATGTAGAATGGAGTATGGCCAGAACGAACAAAGAGCGAGGGGTCTGCAGAAGACAGAAAGAACTGCAGGTCTGCAAGGGTAGCACGCAGCGTGTCGTGCCACTCGTGGGGAGCCTGACGCAAGCCGTAGACTAGGCGCCGCAGGAGCCACTGGGTCCCACGACGGAAGGTATTAATGAAACCCTGAGGGTGGCGCAGGTAGACCTGCTCGTGTAGACTGCCCTGAAGAAACGCAAGTGTAACTCGTAGTCACGCTGTGCTGCCACGTGTAGCTGTGCCCAAAGAGTAGTCATCTTCGGGGTCGGGGCGAAACTCTGAAAGAAGTCCACCCCCTCACGCTGACTAAAGCCTCTAGCCACGTAGCGCGCCTTGAGTACAGGCGGCTCTCCAGGAGGGCGCTTCACCTTGAAGAGCCAGCGGCCATCGACTACGTTCATTCCAGGTGGGGGAACTGCGTCGACGTAGGTGCCGGTGGATCTCCATGGTGCCATCTCATGCTCCATGGCAGCTATCCACTGAGAGGCCCAAGGTTCCGAGGTCGCCTCAGCGTAAGTGCGAGGGGTCGGGATGTCGAAAGCGTCTGGGTCACCCTCAGGGACTAACAGCATGGAACAGAGATGCGGAGGAGCCTCGGACAGGAAAGCAAGCTCGTACTGACGGTCCTCCAGGACGTCACTGCCGAGGGCAGGAGCACCCCCGACAGACGGAGGACAGGCAAGGTCAGAGACCAAAGCGGTGGCGTAGTCAAGGCGGCGAGTAGAGGCGAAGTCAGCAACCGTAGCGACAAGAGCGTCGAGACACGAGACCGGGAAAGACGGGTCGGTAACGAGAGAGGCAAGGACCCGAGGAACAAGAGGACGAGCGGCGTGAAGGTAGTCAGATAGGGGGTGAGGCGCAACAAGAAGGGAGGACGGAGGCGGTGACGGTAGTAGTGGAGAACGAGATGCGTTAGAACGAAGCAACATAGGATGAGAGCGCGGGACAGGGGAGACGGGGCGAGCACGGGAGGGACGACGAGACCTGACGTGAGACGCAGGCGTCAGGTCAGGAGACAGAGGCGGGGACACAGGAGGGGAACGAGGAGGAAGACGAGCCGAAGACGAGTCCGGGGAAGGGAACGGCTGCGGTGACGGCTGCGGTGGCGGTGACGACGGTTGCGACAGCGGCGGGGACGGCGGCTGCAAAGACGGTGGAGGAGGAGACGCCTAGGAAGGGGCAGGTGGCGAGGACTGCGCCGCAATGTCACCTGAGTTAGCAGACTCCTCGACCGGGACAACCGACGGGAGGGGAGTGACGTGAGACACTCCTGATGGTGCAAGACGGGGAGGGGAAGGGGGAGGGACAGGGTCGACCGGGGAAGGGGTGACCAGGAACAAGGGGGGAGTAACGGGGGGAGTAACCGGGAGTAAGCGGCGGTAGAAGGAGACAGACGCATCAAATGTGACATTACGGGAGTGAAAGAACCGGTGAGACGGCGGGTGGTAGAAGTGCCAGCTGGACGCGTCAAGGGGGAAACAGAGGAAGACACAAGGGAGGGTGCGGGCAGTGAGCTTGTCCCTGCCAGATGCACGAACGTGAGCAAGGCAGCCCCAGACGTGGAACACAGACGCGTCACCAGGAGACCCGGACCAAAGAAGGGTCGGCGAAACCTGCAACTACTGGGGGTGCGGCCACAGGTTAAGCTGGTGAGCGGCGTAGCGAACAGCGAACGGCCACAGAAAATCGGGTGCACCGGCATGGATCATGGAGGTACGGGCCACCTCGATGACCAAGCCGATGCGTCGCTCAGTGACCCCATTCTGCTGTGGGGAGTCCGACAAGGTGAACGTCTGGGTGATGCCCTCCGCACGACAGAAACAACCAAGGACACCAAAGGCAAACTCGCCACCACGATCGGAGTGTAGACGCAAGACAGGGAAACCGCGGTGGACATGCGCAGAGACAAGCCATGGGATAAGAACGTCAGGCAAATCGACCTTCCGCTCCAGGGGAAATATTGTGGTGTAGCGCGTGTAGTCGTCGACTAGCACTAGGAAGTAGCGTTCTCGACGCAGCCCATGGACGGGGGCGGGGCCCCAGACGTCCATGTGCAGAGTCTGTAACGGTGCGGCGGTATGGGGGAACGAGGAGGAGTGAGGGGCACGGCGGAGCCGACCCTCGACACAGGGCGTGCACGGTGGTGCTCGGGAGGAGGGCAACTCAGGGAACGACCCTAAGAGATCTTGGACCAGACCGTGCTGTGACATGTGACGCAGACGCGGGAGGGCGGGGTGACCTAGACGGTGATGCCACAGGAGTGTCGGGTGAGTGAGCGACCGACATGAGTAGGCCGCATCAACCTGGGGAGACACAGCTACCTGAGAAGACGTCCCTACCAGGGGGGTCGCAGTGTCCAGTGTGAACAGGCCGGACACCGGGTCCCGGGGGAATGTATTGAGGGGGGCACCAGTGGCGGTCTCGGTACAGACAGCGTACCGCTCGTGACCAGGGAACGTAGTGGTGACGCCAAGGTCTTGGAGGCAGCCGACACCAACTAGGTTCCTGGAGAAGAAGGGGATGTGCAGGCCTGTAAGAGAGCCCGAAGGAACCACCGGACAGAGAAGGGTGGTGGAACTGCGAGCGACTACCGGGCCGGAGGAGGGGTTGGCAAGAGAAATTGCAGCAGCGGTAGCAAGAGGCGTCAGCGTAGTGGAGTTACGGAAGAAACACCGAGCAGCGTAGTGGAGTCACATGCAGGGCAGGGCAGCAACAATCTCATCCATGTCCATATCAAAGATCTGAACGCTACGGCGTAGTAAGCTATGCCAGTCGGGGAGGTCGGGCGACGGGCCGAAGTGCGGACGAAATAGGTCGTCCAGGCGACGGAAACAGCGGACGGAGGTGTGACCGATCTTACCGCAAACAAAACCACGGCGAGGACCGGTCTAGAGCTGGTACTGACAGCGCGCGTCACCCGAACCGCCACTTGGCAGCCCACCACGCGCATGACCACCACGTCCACCGCCACCACCAGCGCCAGGCCACTCGGGAGGGGGTCCACCAGTCCGCCTCTGCTGCTGCGGCTGCTGCGACTGCTGTGGCTGCTGCGACTGCTGCGGCTGGTGTGAGGGCTGCTGCTGCAACTGGTGCGTGTCCGGCTGCGACACCTGCGGCTGCTGAGACGGCTGCTCGGCTGCACCTGTCAAGGTTCCCTCGTCAGCGCTACCACTAGACGGCCCGACCCCACCACCACCTCCACCTGCACCGCCACCCCCATTGCTGCGCCCCAACCTTGGGGCGGCGGCCCTTCCCGGATCGGATTTGCGCTGCAGCTGCAGACTCAGCCACAGCAGCAGAACCGTCGGAGAAGGTGCACTGAGCGGGGGCACAACCCTGAAAGATAGGGAGCGGCACAGTGTCGCTTGTCTGGGCGATAGAGCACTGGCGGGTCTCTATGGCAGTCAGGGTGTCGACAAAGTCAGTGAGGGTGAGGTCACCGGGGTGGATGCTAAGGAAGTGGTCGCGTGCAGTAGCAAGACGATCAGGGAGGTGGGTGGCAAGCAAGTAGAGGGCAGAGCAGAGGGGCGGCTGAAAGGCTCTAAGCTGGGTCTCAGTGCAGGCAGCACGCCAGGTCGCGTCTATCGTGCGCAGGTGGGTGGCAAGGTCAGCGACATTAGGGAAGGACGCAAGGTCAGGGAAGAGCATCGGCACGATCAGGTGACCTACAGAGGCAGCGGGCGGTGTGGAACAGCGCTTGATGACGGCGTATAGAAATTCCTGCGTAGTTGTGAATGACCTAAATTGTGGGCGCTCAGACAGGGGGAGGGCATGACTGATCGCAAGCTGCGCGACTTCGTGACGTGATAGCCAGACTGGGGGGGCAAGGGTAGCAGCTGCGGCGTAATCATGGTCATCGGACGAGGGGTCAGCGGGCAGGGGACGAGGGGGGTCAGGGAAGGGTAGCGTACCGTCAAGATGGACCGCTAGGGAGTGGCCGTCCTGCCGCCGACCAGTGAGGTGACGCCGGAGGTCGACAAGCCACGCGTCAAACTTGATCGGCTGTCCCTCTGGGTTGAAGCGGAGCACAGAGTCCGCCATCAGGAGCGATGCAGCAGCGACGCAGTGCAGAGCGGTACCGGGCCGAGCAGGTACAGGCACGGGGGCCAGTGAGCAACGGGCAAGTAGCCGGCTAGGAACGGGCGTGCTGGGGGACGAGGAGCCGGCTAGGACGGGCAGTAGGAGGGGAGGAGCTGGCTAGGACGAGCGCTTCGGACCGACGAGGACGAGCGTGTGGGCCGGCTGAGGCGAGCTGAGACGAGCGTGCGCACCTCAGGAACTGGCGTTAGGGGCCGACATGAACGAGGCACGAGGGGCGGCTCGGACGGGCGTAAGGGCCGGCAGGATGGGCGCGAGGGCCGGCTAGGCAGGGCACGAGAGCCAGCTAGTACGGGCGCGGGGGCCAGTTAGGACAGGCGTGAGGACCGGCTAGGACGGGCGCGACGGCTCAGGGGGCCGGCTAGGAATGGGCGCGACGGCTCAGGGGGCCGGCTAGGACGGGCGCGACGGCTTAGGGGGCCGGCTAGGAACGGGCGCGACGACTCAGGGGGCCAGCTAGGACGGGCGCGACGGCTCAGGGGGCCGACTAGGAACGGGCGCAACGGCTCAGGGGGCCGGCTAGGAACGGGCGCGACGGCTCTGGGGGCCGGCTAGGACAGGCGCGACGGCTCAAGGGGCTGGCTAGGATGGGCACGACGGCTCAGGGGGCCGGCTAGGAACGGGCGCGATGGCTTAGGGGGCGGGCTAGGAACGGGCGCGACGGCTCAGGGGGCCGGCTAGGACGGGCGCGACGACTCAGGGGGCCGCCTAGGACGGGCGCGACGGCTCAAGGGGCCGGCTAGGACAAGCGCGGCGACTCAGGGGGGGGGGGGGCAGCTAGGATCGAGCGCGACGGCTCAAGGGGCCGGCTAGGAATGGGCGCGACGGCTCAGGGGGCTGGCTAGGACGGGCGCGACGGCCCAGGGGGCCGGCTAGGAATGGGCGCGACTAGGTAGGGGCGGCGCGACGAGGGCCTAGGGCGGAAGCGTGGGCGGCGGGACCTACCTACCAAGCGTGATACCATCTTAGCGTAGAATTTGAATGTCGAGAGAAAACAGTACAAGGGTATAAGCCTAAGTGTTGTACCCTCTAAGATACGAACCTATACAGTCTATACAAACATAAACTATATATGTTTGACAGAAAGGCCCTCAGATTGGTTTTGGGGGGGCTGAAGCCTCAGGGTGACCCTTGTGACAGCCTATAGTTTTCAAGGTTGGGGTTTGGAAGTGGCATATTTTATCAGGCCCCAAAATTTTCAAGGCTGACTAGCCAAGCCTACGCTTTCGACTACCCTGATTAGTGTATGCTTTCATCTTGCTTCTAGCAAGTCATGCAACGTGCAAGATTTGATATTCACTTAAAATAGACAGGCCAACACATCACCTGGCCCCATAATCTGTTCATGGCTGCAGCTGGTGTTGCCACAAAGCATAGTCACTTTGGTTCAGGTGCTGTTGCTGGTGCTCACTCACTCATCCTCCCAGTCACCACCACCGCTGCTGCACTGCTCCCCTTCTGCCAGGCCTTCATCCTCGTCCTCTTCCATCTCCTCACCACCCTCTTCCTCCCCCTCCTCCACCCCCTCCCCCTCCTCCCCCTCCTCCCCCACCTCCCCCTCGTCCCCCTCTGACTCCGCCTCCTCCTCCTCCTCCTCCTCCTCCTCCTCCTCCTCCTCCTCCTCCTCCTCCTCCTCCTCCTCCTCCTCCTCCTCCTCCTCCTCCTCCTCCTCCTCCTCCTCCTCCTCCTCCTCCTCCACAACCTTCTCCTTTCCCTTCACGTTCTTCACACGGCAGCGGGGGCGGATCCGTGTTGAGAAAGGCTTCCTCTTCCTCCCCCGAAACTCCTTCACCACGTCTTCCCACTCCGGGTCGTAGTTGAGAAGCGCCATACTCATCAAGTCTTCCAGTGTCGCATTGCCCAAGCTGCCACGGCTCCAGCTCTTGATGATGTTTTGGCGGCTGAAACCCCTCTCGCACTCCACCGTGCTGAGGGGCAGCACCGCCACTGCCACCCATAGGCGGCCCAAGTTCGGGTATGCCTGCAGCCAGTCAATCATATTCAGCATCGCAGCAAGCCCTTCATTGAACTTCCGCTCCCCCACAGGTGCCTCCTTCAACAGGGTGATCAGGACTGGCAGCTCCTTGGTTGCTGCCCGCTTGTTCACTCCTGCAGGGCATGGTTGGTGGGGGAAAAGGGCAGTATAATAAGGTGTGTAAGGCTAGACTTTTAATCACTGTAAGAAAACCAAGGTACGGGCGGGATGCGAGCCACAGTGATACAAGTATTAACTCTGGTTCTGCCTGTTTCTTAACAATACCACAGTATAACACACAATGTCATGAGGATGAACTGAGCGCGAACTCACCAGGTAAGACCTCTCTCCGGCCAGCTTCCCGGAAGATGTCGAACAACGCCTGCAGCCAGTCCATGCACTGGGAGTTGCGCTCCTTCCACCCAGGTGGCCAGGCGTCAGGGGTGAAGAGCATGCAGCCTGTGAGCTTCTCGAGGTCTCCAATACGCTCGATGATGTTTTCGGCCGATGCCTTCGCAAACCGCATGTAGACGCTGCAGCACTCGCCGTGGTTCCCATCCATGCTTTCGTCGTGCAGCTCAAACTTGTGCTGCACCTCCTCACCGCTGGAGTTCCAGCCCTTTACTGGGACATCTCGGCTTGTTTGGTGCACCTTGATGAATGCAGTGAGGAGTGGGAGTTGCCTCCGCTGAAGTTGGTGCCGCACTCCATGTATCGCTGTTTGATGTACACCACCATTCACCTGACGGGTCCATGCACCACTGTCAAGTCGATCTGTAGGGCAAACAGGCTTCAAAGAGGTGAGAGGCACACACAATGAGACCACAAAACTAGACAGCATGTCTCCTAACCGACCTGCCGGGCTTGAAAGGCTTTGTTGAGGCTGTTCATCAAGGTGAGAATGTCAGCAAGGAAGTACAAACAGAAGTGAAATTTGTAGCTCTTAACGATGTTGTACATGGCGTCATCATATTCGAGTAGAATGACCACTGCTGGAAGGAGAGCAACAAGCCAGCCAACTGCATCACCTCGAGACAACTAGTGTATGTTATAAATACACTAAATCCGGAGGTTGGTCTGCGTGAAGTTGTCCTGAAGCTCCTTGAACCGCGCGTGTCAGTTGCCGGATCGGGCTAATAGTTCGGCGACGGTGCGGATGACCTTGTCAACGATGGCGAGCTCAGGTACACTTGTTCCTGCATCCTTAGCCGTCAACGCCTCTCTGCAGGAAGGTGAGGCAGGGATTGGCAGAAATTCAGGCGTGCGACTCAACATGTAACACGGTAGTAGGTGAGCTCGGGGGTGAGTGAGCTCGGGCAGTAGGCAACAACGGGGGATAAGCCTTGTGCAAACGGCGCCGCGTTCAGGATCACCATGCATGTGTCGAAATCTAGGACGGTGAGATGCATACTTGTGGGCAATGCAGTGTGAAGACACCAGGTGAGGTATCTTCATTCGCATGCGTGTCACCAGCCCGCTGGTGGAGCCCATCATGATGGCAGAGCCATCCGTGCTGATGCCCGAAATCTTCTTTGGAGAAAATCCGATCTTGGAAAGGTGCTTTTGAATGAGGGCATGAATAGAGGCTGCATCACATCGATCCAGCGTAAGCAGACCTAGAAACTCAGTTACTGCATGGCCATCACGCATAAATGTTGCAAAAAGGATTAAGTGTTTCCCCCTGGTGCGATCGGTCGACTCCTCACAGGAGAGGCCAATGAACGGGCTAGCGTGTATATGGCGCATCTGTGAGTTATAGAGCCACCCCGTTGTGCAGTGCATAAGCTGGGCGAAGCCGTACCTTCCATGAATATGGGCGGGAGGGCCAGAGGCGATCTCGGCTCACGGTCAACAAAGAACTGCTGGTGTTAGAAGACAAAAAGGCGGGTATACGAAGGGAGCTTGCAACAAGGGCATAAAGCACGAAGTCCCAACCACAACAGAAACGCATATAGGTGAACTCACGTGGTAAAGTACGTCCCGTAGCTCTTCTTTGGGAAGCTGGGGAATTTTCGTCAGGAGAGGAAGCGTACCAGCTTCACCCATGTACTAATGGGCACATCACACTGGCAGATGAAATGGAGGACCCACAGGAGTGCGATGAGTCTCCCCTTCTCTAGATCTTTGGCTTGTGGGAAGTCGAAGATCTTCTTCTGCTTCACCGCATCCTCCATTGCCTTCTACTACGACTTCATGTAGGCCTGGTGACGTGTGGTGCGAGCGTGCTTCTTCATGGCCTGGGTTCGAACGTCCACGCTGCCCTCCCCTTTGCTGCCATACCTGGTTCCGACCACACCGTGCTCAGAATAGGCTGCATTTGAGAGAGGGGAGGCCGGTTTTAGTATGACAAAGCAGCAACCATGGAAACCGCTCGTGCCAATCCGACTTAAAACTCTGTAGGGCTTGAAGATATAATAGTTTAGCAGCCTTGCTAAACTCCTTATCTGTGTGATCAGATCCTTGAATGCGCAACTCCAGTGGCGGCGCTGAGGACGGGCCGGCGGTTGGGGACGCTGAGGATGGGCCGGCGGTTGGGGTCCCAGCCACTGGCGTGGTTGTCGCCGAACGGATGGACGGGTGCTCCACACGGCCGCTGGACTGTGCCAGCAATGGTGATGCCACTGACGCAACACGAGATACTCGGTGCCTTCTCGAACACACTGTCGCCCGTGATGTCGTGAAGGTAACAGCGGCGGGATGCTTCTTGACAACGGACGGTAAACAAAAGCTGAGCAACGCCTAGCGATGCGTCCGTTTCGGCGGTGACGTCGGCATAGACGACTGCACTCCAATCCCGACGGCAGTAGAGTCAGTAGCGAGACAGCCTTCACCGTGCAGACCCTGAGCTTGTGGCGGCGACCTTCGTACGGCATCACGTAACGGGCTGCGCACCAACGGCGACATGCATGCGGCGTCTCGCCCTTAGCTACGCTGGGACAGGGAGTGACGTCCAGCATCACGCGATAGAAGGTGCGCCGATGGCGACATGCGTATGCCCAGGGCTGTGCTGTGACGGCGACAAACGACCAGCATCGCGCGGCGGGCTCCACTGCAGCTACGACGATCGAGCAGCATTGCGCGGCGGGCTCCACTGCGACTGCGATGATCGAGCAGCATCACGCGGGGGGCTGTGCCGCAACGGCAACGAACGAGCCACACTACGCGGAGGGCTTCGATGGCAAGGTTGCGATATCTGTGCATCGCGATATGGGCTGCTAGGCAGAGGGGGGAGGGGAGAATTGTCTCGCGGCGGGCTTCGAGGCAGCGGCAGTAGATCAGCACCTTGCGTCAGGCTGCGATGCTATGGCTGCGAAATTACAGCGTCTCGGTAGGGGCTGCGAGGGGCCTCCGACGTCCGAGCAGAAACTCGCGGTGGACTGTGAGGGTGTAGCAGCAAATTCGAAGCAACTTGCGGCGAGCTGCTCTGCACCGGCATCGACCTGCCTGTCACGTTCACGGGCTAGGCAGCTGAGAAACTACTCGGGCAGGCTCATGCGCGGGGCTATGTGGCAGCAGCGGTAACGGATCGTTACACATGTCATCCAACCTCCACTTGTACGCTGAAGTGCTCGGACAGACCAGGAGATCTAGTGCCGACTGCAGACCTGGCTGAGCAGTCGCTGGCCTAGTCGACGCCTTTGGGCTGCGACGTCTAGACCCTTGCAGTTGCCACCCCTCGTCATCGCTCATGACGGGCGTGTAGGGGCGAGAGGAGGCTAAACTAGAGTGGTAGAGACACGACTCCGAGCATCTAATCCAACGCGCAGCAAGACCAGCATGCCGAGAGTGCAGCAGAAGTGGTCGACCTGGCTGTAAAGAATCAGATGAAACAGGTGGTCCCCCAGGACCAGTTCGATGGGGACGGTGTGAGTGGGGGAACGACAAGCGTGACGTGGCATGCATGCACGCATAACGGCATGTTGACCAGGCAGATGCATTCCTGCCGCTGCAGATTGTGTGGGTGATACAATCTCTACAGCATCTCCTTGGCGATTGGTCAAAGTTCACTAAACTCACCAAGGACCAATCACTGCAGCGACTCACGTTCCAACACAGCTTCAGTGCTGCTGGAAATTTGGCTAAGGACCACTCAGAACTCTCCTCACACGTGCTCTATCTCGACTCCATCTAGGCCCGCTGATTTAGGTGAAGGACCAATCACGCCCCTCACAAGTGCTCCAGCATGCAGAGTTAGGGCCCCACGCCAAGCGTGATTTTGGGGGGGTGGGGGGGGGGGGGCAGGTTTCGGTTTCAAGCCTAATTTTTGTTAAGGCTGATTAATCAGGGTAAATGTAACAAGAACATACTATAAATCGGGCCTAGCAAAAAAAGGGCCCCTAGAAATCAGGGAAAGGGAAAATCGAAACCTGAAAAATCAGGCCGACCCCTGGAAAACACCCTGATATACAGGCTTTCAGGCCTTTTTGGCCTGACTTCTGAGGCCCTGATGCACGATCACTGTTCAACAGAAACGACCCATAGGAGTGTACTGTACACGATAGCGCACAGAATTTGCATCGACCAATGGGATGCGTCCAAAGATTACGTTGGCGAAGGAAATTAGCCTAACGAAGTCACTAGGATGCTTATCGTCAGCCAACAAGCTTTAACTAATACGCTACGTAAACATGGAAGTTTCTAGCTCCAGCAGACGCTGGTGTTCAAATGAATGAACCTCTGAACATGTCAGAGTTTGCCACCGCAGTTCACTAGTGTGTTCAAGAAACTTCAAATGCGTGGGCACACATGTTCCACAATTCAGTCACGCGAAATTGTTGTGCGGTGTGTGCATGTATTCTCCGCCCAATACGTCGGGCAAAAAGGGCTTGTACACTTCGGGGGCGGGAGTAGCCGAACGCTAGTAATTTATACGCTAGTCATTTATGTCAGACATATTTGTATATGCTATAATAGGCTAGGAGGGTACAACCTTTTGAACAAACCAACCCGTATGCCTCGTTCTAGTAAACTTTTCTACTCTGAGATGGTATCATGCGCTAGGCTAGGTCCACCCCGCCCACCCGCACTTCCGCTCTCG
The DNA here is from genome assembly GCA_027943415.1 of Closterium sp. NIES-67. NCBI lineage: Eukaryota > Viridiplantae > Streptophyta > Zygnematophyceae > Desmidiales > Closteriaceae > Closterium > Closterium sp. NIES-67. Next base: position 291,301 of record BQMB01000549.1, on the reverse strand, counting down.
TTCCTAGCCGCCCCTTAGCGCCCCGTCGGCCCCCGTGCGCCCCATCGGCCCGTTAGCACCCTCCAGGCCCCGTTAGCACCCTCCAAGCCCAATTAGCGCCCCGTCAGCCCCATGTGCCCCCTCTGGCCCGTGCGCGCCCTCCAGGCCCCGTTAGCGCCCCGTCGGCTCCGTGCGTCCCCTCTGGCCCATCAGCTCCCTGCCGGCCCCGTTCGTGCCTGTTGGCCCTAGACGCCCCGTTGGCCTCGTTAGCGCCTCGTCGGCCCCGTGCGCCCCTCTGGCCCCGCTCGCCCCGCCGGCCCGTTAGCGCCCTGCTGGCACATTAGCACCCCGCCGGCCTGTTAGCGCCCCGCCGGCCTGGTAGCGCCCCGCCGGCCCGTCAGCGCCCCGTCGGGCTGTTAGCGCCTTGACGGCCCCGCTCGCGCCCCATCGGCGCCGTGCGCCCCTCTAGCCCCGCTCGCCCCACCAGCCTGTTAGCGCCCCGCCGGCCCGCTCGCGCCCTACCGGCCCCGTTAGCGCCCCGTCGGTCACGTGCGCCCCTCTGGCCTAGATCGCCCCGCCGGCTTGTTTGCGCCCCGCCGGCCCCGTTGGCGCCCTACCGGCCCCTGCGCCCCGTCGGCCCCGTGCGCCCCGTCGGCCCTCATCAGCCGGTCGGCCAGCCAGCCGCCCAGCCAGCCGGCTCCAGCCTCACCAGCCCCCGCTTCAGCGGCTGCCCGCCGGACCGTCAAGTCCCAGCGCCGATCCACTGGCTTTGGCTCCCTTCAGCGCCATCTTCCCTGCCGGCTGTCTCCACCGCACTCCATCGCACTCCACCACACTCCATCGCACCCCACCGCACTCCACCGCACTCCACCGCACTACACCGCACTCCACTCTCTTCACCGCTTCCTCCACCTATCCTCCTCACTCGCTCAGCGGCCATCAACAGCTGCAGCAGTGGTGATGGCGGAGTCACAGCCCCGAATGGACGCAGAGGGTCGAACACTCGACTTTGAGGCGTGGCTCGTCGACCTCGGGCGTCACCTTACAGGTCAGCGCAAGGACGGTCATGTAGGCCTTGTGACGTGTGGTGCGAGCGTGCTTTTTCATGGCCTGGGTCTGAACGTCCACGCCGCCCTCCCCTTCGCTGCCATACCTGGTTCAGACCACACCATGCTCAAAACACATGCTGCATTTGAGAGAGGGGAGGCCGGTTTTAGTATGACAAAGCAGCATCCATGGAAACCGCTCGTGCCAATCTGACTTAACTCTGCAGGGCTTGAAGACATAATAGTTTCGTCCTGTTGGCGAAACCAGGTTGATGCGCAATTCTGATTGCACTTTGATTGTCGCACTGCAGGGTGAATTTTGTACTTCAATTTTGCTTCCTCCAGTAGCTCTTGCAGATAGAGTCCTTCGCGAGTAGCCGTGCAGGCAGCTATAAACTCGGCTTGAGCGGATGAAAGAGCTACTAGCTCTTGCTTTGTAGAATTCCATGAGACAGTCCCAATAGGCTCGAGACGATAGATGAATCCGGTGCGAGATCGTCGATTAGTAGTATCTGCTGCATGATCAGCATCGACGTACCCATTAAGATATAAAGTTTTCGTAGTAGTAACTTGATAGGTAAGTCCGACTTCAGGTGTCGAGATGAAATACTGCAGAGCGCGAAGAAGATCTAGCCGATTCTCCCCCTTAGGTCGACGCATAAATTGCCCGAGCTGGCTAGTGGTGTAGGCGAGATCTGGACGACACGTTACTGTTGCAAATAGAAGACAACCTAGTTGCTGTTGATAAACCTGTAGTTCCGTGTTATCGAGTGGAGTAGTATCCGGTTGATGGTTAGCCGGTAGAGACCGTTAAGGAGTGGTTAATGTCGAGGCTGTGAGATTAAATCGTGCGGCTAGTGTAGCTGCATACTTTGAAGCGGTAAGATGGATAGCAGTTGCGGTTCGGTGTATGTTCAGTCCGAGAAACTGTGTGACTGTAGGAGCGATAGTAATCTGTAAATTCTGTTGAAGTTTCTGTTTGAAGATAGTCGCGAGAGAATCCGTAGTAATAATATAAAGCAAGTCGTCGATGTAGGCAACGAGTAAGATGTAGTCGGTACCGTCGGTAAGCAGGTACATTCCTTGCTCGTGTGGAAGCTGACGAAACCCGGCAGTTAACAGTTGACAGTGTAGATACTGCTGCCATAGTCGTAGAGCCTGTTTGATGCCGTAAAGAGTTTTTCTGAGACGGCATACGCTGAGAGGATTAGTCTCATAGGAATGTAGATACTCGACCAAAATTAGTGCGTCGACATGCGCATATAGAAAAGCGTTGGCGACGTCGATTTGGCAAAGTCTGAAATTCCGGTAGGCCGCGATGCATAGAAGAATTCTAACACAAGTGTGTCGGCCGACGGGAGCAAAGGTGAGTTTCTAGTCAAGCCCGAATGTTTGCTCGAAGACGCGGACGGCCCATCGCGCCTTGAACTTTTCGAAGGAGCCATCAGCGTTCGTCTTAATGTGGAAGACCCATTTTCCGATAAGAATTTTACTCCTCTTTGCTTCCTTCAGTGGGATAAGATCCCAGGTGCCACGCTTTTCCAGAGCTGCTAGCTCTTGGTCCATGGCTTTGCGCCATTTTTCCCTGTGAGGACTTGTCAAAGCTTGGCGAACTGTTTTCGCTTCCAGAATTTTACTGCTATTTGGCTGTACTACGACTGCAAGTCCCAAAAATTGTAAACCAGTTTCTGTAAAACGCGGACGGTTTGAGTTGACGCGGACAGTTCCCCCCCAACTTCTTCAGGTGTGACTCCGATTGCTGCTTCGGAGACAACGGGCATCGGTTGCTGTTGGCGGTCACGTTCGTAATCGAGTTCAACATTACGAACATCTTCAGGGTCGGCGTCAACGAGTGGAATAAACTCCGCAGTTCCAGCTGACGTGGTTGGCACGGGGAAGTCTGTGGCAGCTTCGGAGGATTCCGCGACAGATTCGTCCTGTACATCTGCTTCGGCCTCGTTGGTGGCAAAAACACGCGAGCCCTCGAACAGCCTGGCAGGATTGGCAGCTGCTACCTGGTGAGCACGAAAAATAGGTAAGGTTAAGCGTTCGTAGAAAGACAATCACGTGCTGCTACGATTTGACTCGTGCGAAGATCCATGATTTTCCACACCTAAAACTGTTTTTCGATGCCAAGATGTATTCCCCACTTATCGCGTTCAGAAAATTTTCCAAGTGCAGCTGTCGGAGGTCGATATTGAACGATGCAGCCGAAAACTCTTAAAAGTTTTGTGTTGCCAACTGTTTTTGTCCACTGCAGGTGTGGTGAAGAAAATTCAGGAAGAGAAGTTGTCGACAGCAAGTTGTGCAGAAGAACTGCATGGTCCAAAGCGTAAGTCCAAAAATGAGGTGGCAATGCTGCCTGAGTCAACAGCACTCGCATCTTCTCTTGTAAAGTCCTGTTCATCCTTTCTGCTACCCCCATCTGTTGGTGTTGATGTGACAGGGACAACCTGCGCTTGATTCCGAGGGATTGCACGTAATCCGTAAAAGTTGTGCTGGTATACTCCCCTGCGCCATCACTCTGAAACTCTTGCAGCTGTTCTTTCGATTCTCTTTCAGCCACCGCGAGCCATGCCACGAAGATTCAGTGAGCCATGTGTCGAGCTGGTATGTTGACGCTCCAAACGTATCGACTAGAAGCTTCGATAAACGAAATCATATAAATCTCCTCCTTAGGTCATGCTTCCGGTAAGTTGAGTATGTCGCTGTAGGCTTTCTACATCAGTTTGTGTCAAGTTGAACCCGGAAAGTGACTCGGAAAAGGTTCGTGATGAAGATTAGCGGTTGCGCATGTTGTGCAGACTGCTAGTTGTGAAGCCGTAGCCTTGAGAGGAACGGCGATCCGGCTGGGAGTCAGCCCAGGAGGAGTCACTGAAGCCAGAGAGGAGGGGAGGAGAAGAGCCTCCGAGGGTGAGGACATAGTCCTTGGTACCACGGAGGTAGCGGAGGACCCGCTTCGCTGCAGCCCAGTGCTCATCAGTGTGGCGACCGGTACCGACGAATCGAGCAAGAACACTGATGGGGTAGGCAAGGTCGGGGCGGGTGCACATCATAGCGTACATCAGCGAGCCGACGAGCTCAGCGTAAGGATGGTCAGAGGAGGAGGGAGCAGGAGGAGGGGCAAGCTGGTGGTCGGTCTGCAGGGGAGTGGTAACCAGCTTGGCCTGCGCCATGTCGAACCGCTGCAAGACTTGGTCGATGTAGAAGGACTGAGAGAGGGTAATGGTGCGCGATGTGCGGTCCCGGGTGATGGTCATGCCCAGATAGTGCTTGAGCTCACCCAGGTCCTTGCACTTGAGGCGCGCATGCAGGGCGTCCTTCACTTGCTGCATGGCGGCAGCATCGTCAGCGAACAGGATCATGTCGTCGACATACACCAGGATGAAGAAGCGGGTGGGAGAGGAGCGAAGGAAAAGGCTGGCATCAGACTGAGAGGCATGGAACCCCAAGGACTGCAGAGTGGCGGCCAGCTTGTTGTGCCACTCGCGAGGAGCCTGCTTGAGGCCATAAACCGGGTGGCGCAGCTCCCAGACTGTGTTGGCAGGGAAGGCTGCGTGAACCTGGAGGCTGCCGCAAGAGGACCCGCTCCTGGAGCTCGCCTTGCAGGAAGGCGTTGGAGACATCCATGGAGGCAATCTCCATGCCAATGCGAACAGCATAGTCGAGGATGGCACGGAGAGTTGGGACCTTGGCAGTGGGAGATAATGTCTCCCAGTAGTCGATGCCATGGGTTTGGGTGAAGCCCTTGGCACAATACCGGGCCTTGTAGACCGGCTCCTCACCCGGCAGCTGCTTCACTCGGAACACCCATAGGCCTTCAACAATGACGTCGTCAGGAGAGGGGACAATGTTAACGAATGAGCCATTGCGGATGAAGGCCTCGCATTCAGCAAAGATAGCCTGGATCCACTTGGCAGCATTGGGGCAGGTGATGGCCTCAAGGAAGTTGGACGGAGTGAATCTGGTGGGAACGGTAGCGATGCCAAGGATGAGGAGGCCAAGGAAGCCCGGGTAGAGAGGCGTGAGGGAAGGTGTTTGCTGCTGAACGCCAATGAGCTCCTCATGGGAGTCCTCAATGAAGGGAAGGGAGGGTGGGGGTGGTGTTGGCCAACCCCATGGATGGCCTATGAGTGGGCCGTGAGAGCGAGTGTGGATGCGTGGGAGGATGAACGGAGAGGTGGTGCGGCGATGCCGATGAGGTTGCTGCAGTGGCTGCTGCTGCTGCTGCTGCTGTGGCCGCTGTTGGTGCTGCTGCTGCACCTCCTGCTGCGGCTGCTGTTGCTGCACTGCCTGCGGTTGCTGCAGCTGCTGCTGCTGCTGCTCCATCCGCTGCTGCACCTCCTGCTGCTGCTGCTGCTGCTCCATCCGCTGCTGCTGCTGCACCTGCTGCTGCTGCTGTTGCTGCTGCTGCTGCTGCTGCTACTCCTTCTGCTGCTGCTGCTGCTGCTGCTGCTGCTGCTGGTGCGATGAGGCAGAGTGAGCAGGGGAGTCAGGGACAGCTGGGTCGTAAATGTCACCTGAGGAAGGAGGAGGGGGAGGAGCAGGATTTGGAGGAAGGAGGGGAGCCTGGGGAAGGAGTGGGGGAATGACAGTATCAGCCCAGGTGAGGGGGCGGGAGAGAGGAGGAAGGGGGTCGGAAGGCGGAACAGAATGATAGAACGGGATGCTCTCATCGAACACCACGTCACGGCTCTGTAGGAGGCGGCCTGAGGATGGGTGAAGGAAGAGGTAACCAGGGGCAGAGCGAGCGTGGCCAAGGTAGACACACTCAATGGCCTTGGAGGCGAGCTTTCCTGCCTGCCGAGAGCGGTCAGGTGGGGGGATGAGGACATATGCCTTGCAACCCCAGATACGGAGAATGGCAGCATCTGGCTTGGTGCTAGCCCAGAGCTCAGTGGGAGTGACAGACTGGCGTTGAGGATGTGGGTAAAGATTAGTAAGGAGAGCAGCATGGACAAGGGCATAGCCCCAAAGAGGAGGGGGCGTGGAGGCATGAGTGAGGAGGCAGCGGGCCGTCTTGGTGATCTCACGAATGCGACTCTCAGCAACACCGTTCTGCTGAGGGGAGTGGGGAAGGGTATGAGTCTGCTGGATGCCATGGGTTGAGCAGTAGGAGGAGAGGGTGCGGTTGAGAAACTCACCACCGCCGTCGGAATGGAGGCGGCGGATGGGGCGACCAAAGTGGACTCGGCACTGCTCGGCCCAGGTAACGATGACAGCAGGGGCCTCGGCCTTCGTGTGGAGGAGGAACACCGAGGAGTACCTGCTGTGGTCGTCGACTAGGACAAGCATGTACCGGTGCCCTTGGCGGGAAGGGGAAGGGTTAGGGCCCCAGAGGTCCATGTGGACGAGGTCAAGGGGGCAGCAGCAAAGGAAGGATGACTGAGGTGAGGCTGTTGTTTGAGCTTTCCATGAATGCATGTGGCGCATGGGGGAGCGGAAGAGGACGGGAGGGGAGGAAGAGTGGGGGGAAGACCGTCAAGCAAGCGGGAGGAGACGGCTTTACAAAGTGTGGGAAAGTTCATATAACCAAGGCGGTGGTGGATGAGAACAGCGGGGTGGGACAGTGCGCGACAAGAGCATGGGGAGGAGGTGGAGTTGGAGGAAGGTGGCTCTAGAGGGAGGGGAGGGGGGAGAGTGGAGGTGCCTGCACGAGTGGTCACGTGGCATGAGGAGGGGCGGGGTGTGCGGAGGATGTACTGATGAGAGCGAGGGCAAAGTGGGAGGCGATGAAGGAGGCGGCGAGTGGGGCCGTGGAGGAGGTCACAGTAGGTGGCAGAGGCGGGGAAGAGAGTAGTGATGCCAGCCTGTTGGAGTTCACGAATGGAGAGCAGGTTATGACGAAGGGAGGGAATGTGGAGACCAGTGACCACTCCAGAGGGGAAGGGGGGGCAGGGGAGGGTGGAGAGATGAGTGCAAGGGATGGAGAAGCTGGAATCAGCACCATGAACGTTGGTGGGGAAAGGGAGGGAGGTGAGGGTGACGGCGTCTTTGAGGGCAGTTTCAGTGGCACCACTATCGAGAACAAAGTCAATCGTGAGTGAGGAGGGAGCTGAAGACACAGGGTACTGGAAATCACTGGCATTAAAAACAGAGGGATACATGGAAGTGGAAGCAGGGGAAGAACGCATGAGCTCGCCTAGAAAGCTGGAGTGGGAGGCGGGAGCACTAGGGGAAGGAGAGCCCCAGAGGGGAAAGCCAGGAGGACCTGGTGTGGCTGTGGCAGCCATGGCGGCGGTGCCAAAGCCAAGCTGCTGCTGCTGCCATGCAGATGCTGCGGCTGCGGCTCCTGCAGCTGCGGCTGCAGCCTGACCACCAGAGCCCCACTGCTGCTGCTGCTGCAGCAGCTGCAGCTGCTGCTGCAGCAGCTGCAGCTGCTGGAAGCGGCGAAACTGCTGCAGCTCCTGGGGAGTTATGGGGTCAGCGACAGAGGAGGAGGAGGAGGAGAGCTGAAGATGAGAGGGGAGGAAAGACGGAAGATTTTTGACATCCTGGAGAGAGGGGCGGGGATCCATGGCAGACCAGCGTGGGGGTGTGCCAGTGTTGCCGCGCTCGAACCAGGCGTCATCATACGCCTTGAAGCAGGTCGCGGGGGGATGGTTGGTTTGGGTGCAGCGCTCACCCGCCCTGGGACCAAAACGGCGAAGATAGGAACATGGGGGAGAGTGCCAGGGCGGCCACCACGGCTACCAGATGAGCCACTACTGCCTCCACCACCACCACTGCTGCCACCCTCGACCCCGCCACCACCGCCGCCGGCTCCGCTGCCCCCACAACCGCCACCTCCACCCCCTCCCTGAGGGTTGGTGCGGCCGCCACGTGGGCGCCCGCCACGACGCGGCTGTGTGACTGCAAGCTGGGGGTTTTGGGACTCGGTGGAGTTCAGGCCGGAGGGGGGGGTTGAGAGAAGGCGGGCCTCAGCGTCAATGATCCATTGGACCACAATGTCAAGGGAGGCGCGGGGCTGAGCCTCAGTGAAGGCGATGACGCGCACTTCATATTGAGGGAAGAGGCCTTCGAGGAGACGGTAGATCTGAAGGTTGGGGGGGAGAGTAGTCTGGCGAGCCTCAAGGCGGGAGGCAAGGTCCAGGAGACGGCTGGTGTAGTCAACGGCGCCAGCACTATGTTCGATCGTGATGCTAAAGTATTCCTTGAAGAGCGGTCCGACAGCATCGAAGTCGGTGCGTTCGAACATTGCCTCAAGCTCGAGCCAGATCTGGCGGGAGCCGATGCGACGTGCCTGGAAGTTGCGCATGAGCGCAGACGGGATGGCAAGGAGAAGGGCACCAGTAGCACGGCTGTCCGCCTCGAGCCAGGCGCGACGACGCTCAGCAAATCGCGCAGAGTCAGCGGCATAAGCGGCGGCGGTAGCGGCATGTTGGGTGCGGAGGGTTGCCGACCGCTCGTGTTCCTCCAACGCGATCAGGTAATCAGTATGGAGCACGAGGAACTCACGACGCTGAGTAACGAAGAGCTGCTCAACTTCAGCGGTGGCAGCGCGAGTGCTGGTGCCAACGGGTACCATGGGGGGCGGAGGTTCCTCGCCGGGATGGGGAATGAGAGGGGGGGGATCGCCAGGGTGAGGCGGCGGGTCGCCAAGGTCACCCTCTGGGAGACCAAGCATGATGTCCAGGAGGCGGAACGGCAGGACATATGCACTGCCGAGGACGCGGTGGAGGCTGCCGACGAAGGAATAACAGTTGGTTGCTGAGTTGTCGGCAGCGCGCACGAGATGATCGAGGGTCGAGACGTCGACGGGAGGGGGAAAGGATGCCATTGGTGACACGTAGTGGGAGGAAGGCGACGGCGGGTGGACCCGCGGTGGCTGGGAGGGAGCGGCGGCGGGTGGACCCGCGGCGGCTCAAAGAGGAGGGGAGGATGGGGATGGCTGTAGATACTGCTGCTGCTGCTGTTGCTGCTGCTGCTCCTTTTGCTGCTGCTGCTGCTGCTGTTGCTGTTGCTGCTGCTGCCGCTGCTGCTGCTGCCACTGCTGCTGCTGCCGCTGTCGCTGCTGCTGCTGCTGCTGCTCCTTCAGCTGCTGCTGCTGCGGCTGCTACTGCTGCTGCTGCTGCTGCTGAGTCTGCTGCTCCTTCTGGTGCTGCTGCTGCTTCTGCTGCTGCTGCTACGGCTGCAGCAGTGGTAAGGCGGCGATGAGCAGGTGCAGGTGAGGAGGCAAAAGATGAGGAAAGATGGCAGTAAGCTGATGAAAATAGGACTCGGTAGAAATTTCAGTAGCACTTCGTGATCACATCCAGGAAAGTGTGCAAACTTCGGAAAGCGAAATCTGACTATCCAAGCGATGAAACAGTCCGAAATTTTACGACGTTGTAGCTGACACTAAGAGCGTTCTTTTGCAAGTCAAATCACTCAATTCTGTCATTTATCGAGCGAGCTATGGCGTTTGGCGCATTGGGGGGTTTTTGAAAATCCACCCAACAGAAAACTAGTTGAGAGGCGGCGGCTAGGAGTCTAGCAGCGGCGATGGAGGGGACGGCAATGAGGTGCACGTCGGAAGGGGACGGGGAGGAAGCGTGGGGAAGGATCGGGATTTAAAAGTTGGCGTGAGCCATTATTGCTCTATACCATGTTAGAAACAGAAAGGTTCAATTTATTGATGAAGCAAAGGCATTACATAGGAAGAGAGGGATGAGCTAGGAAGGGAAGGTTGGAAGGGAAAGGGGGGTTAGGACCAATCACAAGGGAGGGAGGATCCTTCCAAATGTGGTTGACCACCAGTTGGAGGTGGTCCAAGTGTGGTGTACCACCAGTGGTTTAGCCAACCCACTTGTGATGCCCCCACAATTGTGGTCCTTGTGTTTGGGGGCTCCAACCACAATTGGGTTGGATTGACACCCCAACACAGGTGTACACCCAACTAGGGATGTAAACACAATATACACAACTAGCATAGCATGGTATATTCTAACAGGCTTCATCTCGGTTCCACCCGGTAAGAGTAAAATATTTTTGTCAAGAACTGAAGCTCGAATAGTATGGTTAAGTATCCCCGGTGAAGGATGTCCTAACCCTTGATGACAAATATCTTCCGTTGCTTTGTGTCCTATTGATCGCAGATAAAAATCAGCGTTAGTATAAAAAGAAGAAACGATGAAAAGAGAAATCGGTGGTGATTCGTCGAGTTCTCCAGGAACGAAGCGATTAAGAGGTAACTTTGTCGTTGTAATTTCCACTTCGAGTACTTCTTCCAATTGAAGAATTAATTCCCCTTCCTCAATTTCTGTGTCTTGTGAATCTACTGCAGGTTGACCAACGAGAATCCCTGTTTCTATTTTACTACTATTCTGCTGCTCTGCTTTACTGCTGCTGCTGGGTCCCCAAGGTCCTGAAGGTTTGTTTTCAAGTTGTTGTAAAGTGTCGTAATAATTTCTCCATGCTGATGTGTCTTCCTCTGCTGTGTTTGTTGGCCAGGAATCAAGAGCCGTGATAACTGCAGCTGCTGTACGAGATCCTGTGGGAACTGCAGGTGCACGGAAGTCGATGTCAACGTTCTGAAAATCAGCTTGTTCGGGATGTTGCCAAGGTCCAAGAGATAACACTCTCTCAGAAGATCCAGTAGTCCCTTGCGACTCGAATTGAAGAACGGAGACCCCATACTGAGTGGCGGCTCTCCCGATGTAAGTATTTGAATCATTATGATAAAGTTCTTGATCCATTGTCTCACAGTTGCCTTGTGTCCGGATCTTATGTCGCAGGAGTTGAGCCGTTAATTGAAGATTAAAGCCAAGTCCCTCGATGATGAGGACATTAGTAACGTGTAAGGACAATCCTGTGTCCACGGAATCCAACATGACGCTCCCAATTGACTTTGCTATTATGGTTTGTCCATTTGCGACCGTGACAGGAAATGGACGTCGAAGCGGACGCTGATGAGTAATGAAGAGCATCTCGGCAGAGCACATGTGTTGTCCACAGCAACTCTCAAGATACCAAGTGTTCAGTCCTGCAATAACCGGAGCAAGGTTAGCATATACTTGAGGTAAAACCATGTTCTCAGATTGCTCGTTGAAGCTTTCGTCATCGTCATCGTCGAAATCTGACTCTGTTGCATGAACTGTTGTAACGCAACTAAAGACTTGTTTTCCTAATATTGCAGGAGTTGTTGTCGCTGGATTCTGCTTCACGGGTTGCTTGAACTGCTGCGACTGCTGCTGTCCCCCTCTTTTCCTATCAGCTTGAAGCTTGTTGCAAAATTTTATTCTGTATCCATCCCTTTTGCAGTAGTGGCAGAAGTACTTGTTAACGCGTTTCGTAGGCATTGAATAAAAACTGATGTTTACTGCTCCTTTCTTGTTACGTGCTGTTTGCATGTCAAGATCTTGCTGCTCTGCTTGAAGGATGGAGCAGCTTTCTGCTTCCGAAAGATTTGGTTGAAGACGAAGAAGAGATCGACACTGCCGCCATTCTGCTCCAAGACCGGCAAGAAGGACTGTTATAAACATGTCCTTTAGGAAGTATCCGCCGCAATTTTCCAATTAGTCACGAAGTGTTTGAGCCCTATTGACATAATCCGAAACGTTCTCGTTACCCTGCATCTGTATAGTTGTCAGTTGTGAGAGAATTTTACTCACGGAAATTGTGTCCTGTGCCATATACAGCCCCTTCAAATGCGTCCATGCAGATTCGGCTGGAGTCAAACAGGTGTGAAGAGAGCGTATGCCAAGCTGCTCCTTCACCGACAGATTGCGGATAAGGACAGTGTAAGCGCTGAGTGAGGCATGAAGAAAACTCTGTTGTTCCATTTGTGTTCCCGTAACAGGATACGTGTAATCGCCACTGAAGAACGGCCACAATCCAGTGGATTTTGTGAGAAGCTCGAACTCAAAACTCCAGGCATAGAAGTCAACGCCATTAAAAGGTATGGTTGTCTTGATTTGTGTATTGCTCAAAAGATTCGGTGCCTGAAAGACAGGACCAGTGAAAGAAGTCTGCTGCTGCAGAAACTGCTGTTGTGGTTGGTGTTGTTGTTGCTGCTGTTGCTGTTGTTACTGAAACTGTTGTTATGCTTGATGCTGTTGTTGAAGAAATTGAAATTGTTGATGTTGAGCAGGTGTAAATGCAAACGAGGAAATGGAGCTTGGAGCGACTGCAACTCTTGCATACCTTGAGCCATCGATACTCATTCCACTAAAAGCTGTTGATATTGATGCTGCTGCTTGTTGCTGTTCTGTTGCAGGTGTAGAGGACGAAGTCCCTGGTGGATGCACGGTAGGCAAACCTTGCTGCTGGTGCGGCATCCCAATTGAAGAATAAGCAGGTGGAAAGTTTCCAGCTGCACAATTCCCTGTTTGACCAGTGTTGACTGTAGGATTTGTAACACCCGTAGGTCCAGTTGTTGAGGAACCAGATGATGGAGCCAATGATGGTCCAGTCATGACTGTCGATAATCGAATTGACAAGAGCCTTCATTCCAGACAGCTCTCATACCATGAAAGAATTTGAAAGGTGGTGCAGGAGACGAAGTATAGAATCTGCAGACACAAGTACTTGAAGTAGAAAGTAATACTAGAAGTACCTCCAGTCACAGCCAGTATTAACAAGTTGAACTGTAATCCCCCGTATATAACACCCTATGGTGTATATAAAAATTCACTAAAAAAATGACTGGGTGTTAACAGTGGCTTGGAAAAATATAGTGCCCATGTGTTATATAAAATGCAATTTGAATTTCAGTGTTTCAGGCCATGTGTGTTCGCAAATGCGCGGAGCGACTGTTAGCGATGTACAGCATCCGCTAAGACAAAACTCACGAACCAGGCGTCATTGGCCGATCCCTGCTAAGTGCTGTGGTTAGGGCCAGGTCTGTGCCGCACCTGCGACAGTCAAGACATGAGAGGATTTCGCTCGGGAGGATTTTTGACCGTCAAATCACAACAGAATCCGCGACTTCGACGGTAGAAATCCTCCCGAGTCTCGATTTCGCGCTGCAACTTGTTTTGATGTTTCTGCCCGTTTTTTTGCTGCTAATGGTAGTTGACATTGCGTTTTTCATCCTGTTCATTTTTTTCTTTTCTTTTCTTTTCTTTTCAATCGAGCTGAGCTTGAAAAACTACGAAATACTGTTCTTTGCTGCATAAAACGAGGAGGGTGTTATGTAAAATGCAACCCCCGAAAAGCAGGTGCTCTCTTAAATGCACCCTATTATAAGCTCTCCTCCGCATAAACTGTCAACTTATACATGTGTTGCATGTAGAAGTTATAGGCTAGTGTAGATGTGTGTTCCTAGTGAGTACAACCCCAACTGTTATATGTGCTGTAATCTCCACCTAGTAATCATTCTTGCATTCTAACATGGTATCACGGTCGGAGTGGAGACACAGCACGGGGAGACCGCGGTGCTGGAGGGAGTTCTTGCTATGGGGGTGTTGGTTCTGGGGGTGTTGTCATTGAGTGTTCTCCCGGCGGTCGTCGTGCCTCTGCCGGTCCGGGGGTCGGGCACAAGCCATCGTCGCAGCCGTCGCAGCCGGTCTCCGCTCTTTGCCTGCTCGGCCTTCCCTCCCCTGACCGCTCGCCGGTGTCTCCCCCGCCACCTCCTCACCTTCCGGTCTACGGCCCTGTGTTCCCGCCGCCGGACTCGTCTCCGGCACGTCTTCCTCCTCGTTCCCCTCTTGTGTCCCCTCCGCTGTCTCCTGACCCTACCCCTCCGTCCCACGTTTGGTCTCGCCGTCCCTCACGTGCTCGCCCCGTCTCTCCTGTCCTGCGCTCCCACCCTATGTTGCTCTGTTCCCACTCGTCTCGTCCTCCCCTCCTCCCGTCGCCTCCTCCCTCGTCGCTTGTTGTTGCCCCTCCTCCGCTGTCTGACTACTTCCGTGCCGCTTGTCCCCTTGTCCCTCGGGTTCTTGCTTCTCTTGTTACAGACCCGTCTGTTCCTGTCTCCTGCCTTGCCGCGCTTGTCGCTGCTGTCGCTGACTTCGCCTCTACCCGTCGCCTTGACACGCTACCGCCCTGGTCTCTGACCCTGCCCGTCCTCCGTCCGTCGAGGGTGCACCTGCCCTTGGCAGTGACGTTCTAGAGGACAGGCAGTACGAGCTTGCTTTCCTTTTCGAGGCTGCTCCCCATCTCTGCTCCATGCTTCTAGTCCCTGAGGGTGACCCAAATGCCTTCGACATCCCGACCCCTCGCACTTACGCTGAGGCCACCTCGGGACCTTGGGCCTCTCAGTGGGTAGCTGCCATGGAGCAGGAGATGGCATCTTGGAGGTCCACCGGCACTTACGACGACGCAGTTCCCCCCCCTGGGGTGAACATAGTCGATGGTCGGTGGCTCTTCAAGGTGAAGCGCCCCCCAGGAGAGCCGCCTGTCTTCAAGGCGAGCTACGTGGCTAGAGGCTTTAGCCAGCGTGAGGGGGTGGACTTCTTCCATACCTTCGCCCCGACCCCGAAGATGGCTACTCTTCGGGCGCTGTTACACGTAGCAGCACAGCGCGACTACAAGCTTCACTCGCTTGACTTTTCTACTGCCTTTCTTCAGGGCAGCCTACAAGAGCAGGTCTACCTGCGTCGACCACAGGGCTTCACGGGTACCTTCCCTCCTGGGACCCAGTGGCTTCTCAGGCGCCCGGTCTACGGCCTGCGCCAGGCTCCCCGCGAGTGGCACGACACGCTGCGTGCCATTCTAGCAGACCTGCAGTTCTTTCCGTCGTCTGCTGACCCTTCGCTTTTCGTTCGTTCCAGCCAGACTTTGTTCTACATCCTTGTTTACGTAGACGGCATGGTGTTTGCTACTGCTGACAGGGACGCACTGGCCTCGGTGAAGGCCGAGCTGCTGAAGAGACACACCTACACTGATCTAGGAGAGCTGCGTCGCTATCTTGGCCTGCAGATCTCCAGGGACAGAGCAGCACGCACCATCACTCTGACTCTGTGAGAATACGACCCCGTTACACCACTTTTTCCTTCTCCTCTTTCCTTCCTATTTTCATTCCTTATTTTATCTCATCTCATTTGGTTTCCTATTCTTCATTTTCCATTAACCTTTGGTTTAGCCTGCTATTATAATTATATCACCGACCAGGCTTGGGATGTACTGGTGTGCTATCTGGCGTAATCCTGCCGTAATCCCTTAAAGCCAATAGCCTTGTGTGGCTATACGCAGGGTGATTCTATCTTCTACAAGGGTCTATTCCCTTAGGATAAGATAAACCTGGTTACCTGATGTACTTTGGAAGTATTAAAGTGCCTTGTACTGATCGATAGTGCAACCTTTCCTCGACACATTCGATCCTGTGACACTTTGTAATCAGAGCTTTTTTCACTCGACCGCGCTCAGCTAAGCAGCAGCAGCGGGGGATCCTGCCTCGAAAAACCGCCGGGGGCGACCAATTCGACGCCGATTCTGGTAAGCACCAGCTCCGCGTTTTTTTCGAATTACCCCCTCCGCGCGTGTTTTTGAACAGGATGACGAACTTCGACAACGCCGAAGTTACCCAGCAGCTCTTCGCGCGCATCGCAGCCCTTCAGGAGGAGATGCGAGCGGACCGCGCAGCGTGGCGAAACGAGCTCGAGCGAGTAACTCGACTCGCCGGAGCGCAACACGAAACGACAACGGCGACGACGCAGCAGTCGCAGCAGTTTCCCGAGGCTCCGAAACCGCGCCCACCTGAGCCGTTCGATCTGAGCGATCGAAACTCCGACGTCCGCAGATGGATCGCCGGAATGGAGATCTACTTCGCAGCCGTCGGATGGAGCTCGCCAGTCTGGGACGGTCAACGCGTACGACTCGCGGCGACACTGATGCGAGGGCCGGCACTCGAGTGGATTGGCGGCAACAGCACCTTCATCCACGGCGAAGCCACGTGGCAGCAGTTCCGCACCGACCTGCTCAAACTTTTCGAGCCAATAAATTGGGGTTTCCTTGCCCGCGAAAAAAATCATCGCCATCGACAGTTCGACAGTATAGCGCAGTACACGCAGCAGATGGAAGAATTTTATAACCGCATTCCCGACCTGACCGAAGGGGAAAAAGTACAGTCATACCTCGCTGGGCTGAAGACCGAAGTCAAACGACAAGTGGCAGCGACAAACTACGCGAGCTACGGTGACGTCGTTTCGGCAGCGGAGCGCTTCGACATGGTCAACGCCGGGACACGACGGACGCACGTCGGCAGTACGCGACAGGGCGACCGCTCGGCTCACACCACGTTCGCCGACCTGATGGAAGTCGACAGGTTCGAGGGGTGGCCACGTCCGAAAAAAAACCAACTACACGTGTGATTTTTGCGGGGTGCCGGGTCATCGAATCTTCGACCGCAACAAAATGAAAGCCGCACGCGCTGAGTATCGGGCACGCAACAGTGGCGGAAATCCTTCGGCCAATCAAAAGCCAAAAAATGGAGCTCGCCAGTGATCGCGGATCTAGTTGGCGAAAAATAAAAGATCCGAAAACGGCCGCGGGATTTCGAGAAAATCAACTTTGACGCAGCTGATTCGACGCGAACACGAGAAAATGATGGGGAAAAATCTCCACCCCACGACCAGTCTTTACCAGAGGAAATCACCGAGGAAGGACTCCACCCCACGACCAAACATATAACTCCGTGAAAAAGGACTCTGCCCGAGACGGGGAAACTCCTTGAAGACCGAAGAAATTATAAGGATTCGTTAAAGTTATCTTACAAAGATGCTTTAATGAAAACTTGTAATTCTCGAGGGGCTAGAGCCTTGGAGAAATTACGGGAGGGACTCCAGAAGAAGCAGAAAATTATGGAGATCGTACCGGTACTGGAGAACTTGGGGACCAAATTAAGGAGTGTGGAAAGAAGCCGACCTTTTCACGGAGTCAACGTCCTCTCCCGACACCAGCCCACAACGACTACCCGTTCCCCAAGGAAGACGTCGGTGGAGCTGAAGCAGCTCAAGAGGAAGCTGGGGGTCTACAAGAAGCTGCACAAACCCCGAACTCCTCCTATGGATGCATCCAGTTCTTCGGCATCAATGACACGTACAGTCGTCAAAGAAACTCTGGGCCCTGGAGAAGAGCCGTTCTCCAAGCAGCCTCGTCCAGCTGCCAGCTCAAGAGTAGATAGCAACACAAAGATGTGTATGGAATATTGGGATGTACCCTATGACCCAATCAGTGAAACTATCTTTGGGTACTCCGAGCAACGCCTGCCCCTCGTGCTCGAGGTCATCTGCAAAGGACGACGCCTCCAAGCACTCGTGGACAGTGGAGCATCCCACACTGTATGCGACAAGGCAACCATCGACCGACTTCAAGAAGAGTACAAGCCATCAACATTTTTTGCAACGATGGTGGACGGCAGCAAGTTACCAGTATACGGCGAAGCAGTGCTACACCTACAAATCGGTCGACTGCGCTGGAAACCTGCTCTCCCCATCACCAACATAAAAGGGCTTGACCTGATCTTCAGGCAAGACTTCCTCAAGAAATTCAACCCCGAGATCAACTGGGTGAACCGCACCGCAAGCATCTACAACAATGGACGGAGAGTACAGCTACCCAACTGGGACGATACAGGAGATATCCCAGTGGAGACACTCGCACGATTCGAGAAGGACGTGAAGCGAACCGACACCGAGTTCCTGGCGATAGCAACAGAGGTGGAGAATGACGGAGAGAAGACCTCGGAACCTCCGGGAAAAATCAAGGAATTATTGAAGGAGTTCCAAGACATCTTCCTGACGATCTTCTGAACGAGCTACCGCTATACCGCAGACATCAACACGAGATCGTGGAGGAACCGGGTTCGAAGCCGACCTTCCGAGCACCATATCGGCTCAGCCCTACGGAGCTGACCGATATGAAAAAACTGATCGAGTATCTCCTAGCCAAAGGACTCATCCGACCATCCACTTCGCCATGCGGTGCCCCAGTACTCTTTACACCGAAACCGGACGGAAGCCTGCGCATGTGCATCGACTGCCGAGCTCTTAACAAGCAGACCATCAAGAATAAATATCCGATACCACGAATCGATGACCTGCTTGACCAGCTTCGGGGAGCTACGGTATTTTCCAAACTGGATCTGCGGTCCGGATACTGGCAGATACGGATGGCGGACAACTCTATCCACAAAACTGCTTTCCGAAATCGGTATGGATCGTACAAGTATTTGGTAATGTCGTTCGGACTCACCAACGCACTGGCAACGTCCCAAGCCGAAATGAACCACATTCTCTGACCACTTTTGGACGAGTGTGTGGTGGTGTACCTGGACAACATCCTCATCTACTCGCGCAACATGAAGCAGCACGTCGAACACCTGCGACGCATCTTCGAAATTCTTCGACGGGAAAGGTTCTACGTCAAACTGTCCAAGAGTGAATTCGCCCTTGAGAAGGTCCAGTTCCTAGGACACATGGTGAGCGCTTCAAGGAGTTCACGTCGACCCCAAGAAAATAGAAGCCATGCGTACGTGGAAGACACCCGAGAACGTGAAGGAGTTACCGCAGTTCCGAGCAACACCTTCCATCTAAACTTCGACCTCGCTTCTGCGGGCCTTTTCCTGTTAAAGCACAGGTCACTCCTGTTACCTTCCGCTTACGCCTGCCAGCTACCTGGAAGATTCACAATGCCTTCCATGTCCAACTTCTGAAGCCCTATCAGGATCTGAACACGATATTCGTCGGACGCCAACCGCCGCCGCCGCCGCCTATCCTCGTCCAGAACGAACCAGAGTACGAAATCGAGTCCGTGCTAGCAGATCCTCCGTCGTCGGAATGGCGCCGTGGAGCTTCTCATTCGTTGGAAGGGTTCTGATCCTTCTGAGGACAGCTGGGTACGTGAGACCGCCATGGGTAACGCCCGTCGTCCTCTACATGACTACCTTGTCAAGCAGGGTGTTACTTCTACCACCCAGCTTTGAGGGGGGGAAGTGTGAGAGTACGACCCCGTTACACCACTTGTTCCTTCTCCTCTTTCCTTCCTATTTTCATTCCTTCTTTCATCTCATCTCATTTGGTTTCCTATTCTCCATTTTCCATTAACCTTTGGTTTATCCTGCTATTATAATTATATCACCGACCAGGCTTGGGATGTACTGGTGCGCTATCTGGCGTAATCCTGTCGTAATCCCTTAAAGCCAATAGCCTCGCGTGGCTATACGCATGGTGATTCTATCTTCTAGAAGGGTCTATTTCCTTAGGATAAGATAAACCTGGTTACCTGATGTACTTTGGAAGTATAAAAGCGCCTTGTACTGATCGATAGTGCAACCTTTCCTCGACACATTCGATCATGTGACAGACTCAGTCACACTTGGTGCGTCAGGTCCTTCAGAGGTTTGGCCTTCAGTTCTCCTCAGCACAGCCCACACCTCTACCTGTAGACCATGGGCTCTCGGCCCCCGTTCCTGAGGAGCCAGTAGAGCCCAGCTGCCCTTACGCAGGGCTGGTGGGCTGCCTCATGTACCTGATGACTTGCACTTGTCCAGATCTCGCATACCCTCTCAGCATCCTGGCTCGCTTTGTGGCCACTGGCAGACACCGACCTCAGCACTGGTCGGCAGCTAAGAGGGTTTTGCGATATCTCGCAAGTACATCGGGCATGGGGTTAGTGCTTGGTGGACGCAGACCAGTGGTCCTTACTGGGCACACAGACGCTTCCTGGGCAGACGACGCTGAGACTCTCCGGTCGTTTCAGGGCTACTGCTTTAGCCTTGGGTCCGGTGCTATCTCGTGGCGGTCTACTCGCTCGTCGTCTGTGGCTCAGTCCAGCTGTGAGGCTGAGATCTACGCTGGTGCCATGTCAGCACAGGAGCTCCGCTGGCTGACCTTCTTGCTCACTGACTTAGGTGAGCGGCCTAGCTCTGCCCCGGTCCTGTACGCTGACAACAGGGCTATGATCCTCCTATGTCAGGAGCCTCGACTTGAGGGCAGAGCGAAGCATATCTAGCTGCGGTACTTCCTCCTGCGCGAGCTACAACAGCGTTGCCAGGCCCGCATAGTTCACTTGGCCTCCGGTGCCAACACAGCTGATATCTTTACTAAGGCGCTTGCGCCTAAAGTTCATCAACGGCACTGTGTACAGCTTGGTCTTGTTCCTGTAGCTACTCTCTTGCTAGGACCTTGATTGTGTACTCCTTACTATATATATCTGTCAGACTGGCCTTGTGGCCTTTTCTCCAGTGGCTAGACTAGTAGTGCCGCCCTGGCTTGCTCTTGTCTTGTCTGTACTCCTGTTGACCGGTCTCTGGACCCCTGTCTCAGTGGCTAGACTAGTAGTGCCGCCCTGAGCTGTGTGCGTATTCCTTAGCACCGCCTCTCCTCTAGCCTAGAGGGTGTATCAACTTATACATGTGTTGCATGTAGAAGTTATAGGCTAGTGTAGATGTGTGTTCCTAGTGAGTACAACCCCAACTGCTATATGTGCTGTAATCAGAGTTCCTGCTAAGTTTTAGGATTGTCTGAGAATCAGATAGGGTTTCAAAATTTCGTTTGACCGTCAGACGAGCTACCTCGGCTGGTCTGGATTTTCAGACGAATAGTCCAGCATCATCTGATCTTCTAGATTAAAAAAAAAACTTCACAATAATCTACAGTACAGAACTGGGGTGATGACGCGCCCTGCGGCAATTTTTTTCTCGCGTGGCAGGTTTGAGGCCCGATGACACAGGTGGCCGAGTGGCCCATGGGCATGTAGTGGGTGCTTCATCGGTATTAGCGTGTTCCTAGGGCCCTCTTAGCTTAGGGTTAGGGCGTATTCTTACGAGGTAGGATCTACACCAAAGTAGGATCGAACTTAGGCAGAGCCTGAGTAGATCCTGCTGTATTACAACGGGGAGATCCATCCAACTTTCGCTCGTCGCGAACTGTGGCGGTCGCTGCTTGCGACCAGCCAGTCGTAGAATGAACCATAAGCAACTTGAACATTGTGACCGGTGCATATTCACGAAGATTGCGTGCCTGCCCCACGATCGAATTCACGCGAGGCCTTGGTGCACTGTACGGAACAGGTCAGCTAGCTTGCTGTTGCACTCGCTCGGCACGTCTGTTGCTGTCGGAGTTGATTTTCGCAGCACCAATAGTTGCGCAGCACACATCTGTCGCATCAGATGTTTCGGTAGAACCCCGTTCGCAACAATTTCGATTGGCTACACAGTAGTGGCTTCCAGCGCTTGTGGCCAGACTTATCTACTAAGATATTTTTGCACCCACTCGCCTCAGCTCAGATTGTGAGTCAGATCAGAGGCTAAGTACCAACGTAGGAACACGCTCAGACGGGAATTTATGCGCTATCTGAAAATGCAGACGACCGCCTACACCAAGTCTGAGAATTCAGAAGGATTTATATAACTAAGATGGTCGTGTTAACGTAGAAACGAATGATTACTAGAGGTGGAAACCTAGAACAAATACTAGTTGGTTGTACTCACTAGAAGCATACCTCAGTCTAGCCTATAACTTCTACATAGATAATATGTATAAGTTGACACACCCCCTAGGCTAGACAAGGGGTGAAACTAAACAAGAAGCAAACAGCTCAGGGCGGCACTACTAGTCCAACCACTGAGGCAGGGGTCTGGAGACCAGTCAGCAAGAATACAACCAAAACTGAAGCAAGCCAGGGTGGCACTACTAGTCCAGCCACTGGAGGTAAGGCCACAAGGCCAGTCTGACAAGCATATATAATAGAGAGTACACAATCAGGATCCTAACAGGGGAGCAGCTATAGGAACAAGACCAAGCTGTACACAGTGCCGCTGATGATCTTTAGGCGCAAGCGCCTTAGTAAAGATATCAGCTGTGTTGGCACCTGAGGCCAAGTGAACTACGCGGGCCTGGCGGCGCTGCTGTAGCTCGCGCAGGAGGAAGTACCGCAGCTGGATATGCTTCGCTCTGCCCTCAAGCCGAGGCTCCTGACACAGGAGTATCATGGCCCTGTTGTCAGCGTACAGGACCGGGGCAGAGCTAGGCCGCTCACCTAAGTCTGTGAGCAAGAAGGTCAGCCAGCGGAGCTCCTGTGCCGCCATGGCACCAGCGTAGATCTCAGCCTCACAGCTAGACTGAGCCACAGACGACGAGCGAGTGGATCTCCAAGAGATAGCACCCGAACCAAGGCTGAAACAGTAGCCCTGCGACGACCTGAGCGTCTCAGCGTCGTCTGCCCAAGAAGCGTCTGTGTGCCCAGTAAGGACCACTGGCCTGCGTCCTCCTAGCACTAACCCCATGCCTGATGTACTAGCAAGATAACGCAAAACCCTCTTAGCGGCAGACCAGTGCTGAGGTCGGTGTCTGCCTGTAGCCACAAAGCGAGCCAGGATGCTGAGAGGGTATGCGAGATCTGGGCGAGTGCAAGTCATCAGGTACATGAGGCAACCCACCAGCTCTGCGTAGGGGCCACTGGGCTCTACTGGCTCCTCAGGAACGGGAGCAGAGAGCCCATGGTCTACGGGTAGAGGTGTGGGCTGTGCGGAGGAGAACTGAAGACCGAACCTCTGAAGGACCTGACGCACCAAGTGTGACTGGGTCAGAGTGATGGTGCGTGCTGCTCTGTCCCTAGAGATCTGCAGGCCAAGATAGCGACGCAGCTCTCCAAGGTCAGTGCAGGTGTGTCTCTTCAGCAGCTCAGCCTTCACAGAGGCCAGTGCGTCCCTGTCAGGAGTAGCGAAGACCAGGTCGTCTACGTAGACAAGGATGTAGAACGGAGTCTGGCCGGAACGCACAAACAGTGAAGGGTCAGCAGAGGACGGAAAGAACTGCAGGTCTGCTAACGTGGCACGTAGCGTGTCGTGCCACTCGCGGGGAGCCTGACGCAGGCCGTAGACCGGGCGCCTGAGAAGCCACTGGGTCCCAGGAGGGAAGGTACCAGTGAAGCCCTGTGGTCGGCGCAGGTAGACCTGCTCGTGTAGGCTGCCCTGAAGAAAGGCAGTAGAGAAGTCGAGGGAGTGAAGCTCGTAGTCACGCTGTGCTGCTACGTGTAGCAGCGCCCGAAGAGTGGTCATCTTCGGGGTCGGGGCGAAGGTCTGGAAGAAGTCAACCCCCTCGCGCTGACTGAAACCTCTGGCCACGTAGCGCGCCTTGAAGACAGGCGGCTCTCCAGGGGGGCGCTTCACCTTGAAGAGCCACCGACCATCGACTACGTTCACCCCAGGCGGGGGAACTGCGTCGACGTAAGTGCCGGTGGATCTCCAAGATGCCATCTCCTGCTCCATGGCAGCTATCCACTGAGAGGCCCAAGGTCCCGAGGTGGCCTCAGCGTAGGTGCGAGGGGTCGGGATGTCGAAGGCGTCTGGGTCACCCTCAGGGACTAACAGCATGGAGCAGAGATGGGGAGCAGCCTCGGAAAGGAAAGCCAGCTCGTACTGCCTGTCCTCTAGGACGTCACTGCCAAGGGCAGGAGCACCCCCGACGGACAGAGGACGGGCAGGGTCAGAGACCAGAGCGGTAGCGTAGTCAAGGCGGCGGGTAGAAGCGAAGTCAGCGAAAGCAGCGACAAGCGCGTCAAGGCGCGAGACAGGAACAGCAGGGTCGGTAACAAGAGAGGCAAGGACCCGAGGGACAAGGGGACGAGCAGCACGGAGGTAGTCAGAGAACGGAGGAGGTGCAACAGCAAGGGACGAGGGAGGAGGGGACGGGAGGAGGGGAGGACGAGACGAGTGGGAACGGAGCAACATAGGGTGGGTGGGCAGGACAGGAGAGACGGGACGAGCACGGGAGGGACGGCGAGCCCAAACGTGAGACGGAGGGGTAGGGTCAGGGGACAGCGGAGGAGACACAGGAGGGGAACGAGGAGGAAGACGGGCCGGAGACGAGTCTGGCGGCGGGAACACAGGACCGTAGACAGGGAGGTCAGGAGGCGGTGGGGGAGACACCGGCGCGCGGTCCGGGGAGGGAAGGCCGAGCAGGCGGAGAGCGGAAACCGGCGGCGACGGCTGCTGCGGCGGCGACGACGGCTGGGCCGGAACTCTCGGACCAGCAGAGGCAGAACGACCGTCGGCAGAACACTCAACAGCAGCACCCCCAGAACCAACACCCCCAGAGCGAGAACCCCCTCCAACACCAGCGGCACCCCCAGAAGCCGCAGGACGAACACCCTCCTCCACACCAGCACCCCCAGGGGCCGAGAGCAGCGGCGGCAGTGGCGGCAACGGCTGCGGCGGCGGCGACAGCGGCGACGGCTGCGGCAGCGACAGCGGCGGCGGCGGCGACGACAGCGGCGACGGCTGCGGCGGCGACGGCGACGGCGGCGGCAGCGGGGTCGGCGACTGCGACAGTGGGGGCGGAGGCACCGGGGAAGGGGGACGCGGCAAGGACGGACCGGGGGTACCACCAGAGTCAGCAGACTCCTCAACGGGGACAACCGACGGGAGGGGAGTGACGTGGGAGACACCAGACGGGGCAGGACGAGGCGGGAGAGGGGCAGGGGCTACCGGGGGAGAGGGAGCAAGGAAAAGGGGGGGGGCAACTGGGAGACCTCGGTGAGGGAAGCGGCGGTAGAAGGAGACGGACTCATCAAAGGTGACGTCACGAGAGTGGAGGAAGCGGTGAGACGGCGGGTGGTAGAAAAGCCAGTCAGACGAGTCCAGGGGGAAACCGAGGAAGACACAGGGGACAGTGCGGGCAGTGAGCTTGTCCGTGCCAGAGGCACGAACGTGAGCAAGGCAGCCCCAGACGTGGAACGCAGACGCGTCACCGGGGGACCCGGTCCAAAGGAGGGTCGGCGAAACCTGCGGCCGCTGGGAGCGTGGCCACAGGTTAAGCTGGTGAGCCGCGTAGCGAACAGCGAACGGCCACAGAAAATGGGGGGCATCGGCATGGATCATGGAGGTACGGGCGACCTCCATGACCAAGCCGATGCGGCGCTCAGCAACCCCATTCTGCTGTGGCGAGTCCGGCAACGTGTACGACTGGGTGATGCCCTCCGCACGACAGAACTGTCCAAGCCGACCAGAGGCGAACTCGCCGCCACGGTCGGAGTGGAGACACAACACGGGGAGACCGCGGTGGAGACGCGCAGCCACAACCCACGGGAGAAGAACGTCGGGCACGTCGGCCTTCCGCTCCAGGGGAAACACCGTGGTGTAGCGCGTGTAGTCGTCGACAAGCACAAGGAAGTAGCGCTCACCGCGCGGTCCGGGGACGGGGGCAGGGCCCCAAACGTCCAAGTGCAGGGTCTGAAGGGGGGCAGTAGCAGGACGCAGCGAGGAGGAGTGAGGAGCACGGCGGAGCCGACCCTCGACGCAAGGCGTGCACGGTGGCGCAGTCGAGGGAGGAAGGGCAGGGAGCGACGTGGGGAGACCTAAGACAAGACCGTGCTGGGACATGTGACGCAGACGCGGGAGAGCAGGGTGACCTAAGCGGTGGTGCCAGAGAAGGGAGGGGTGAGTGAGGGACCGACACGAGCAAGCTGCAGCGACCTGGGAGGACGCACCAACCGGGGGGGAAGCGGTGTGTAGGGTAAACAGACCGGACACCGGGTCCCGGGGGAAAGTCGCAAGGGGGGAACCTGAGACAGCCTCAGAACAGACAGCGAACCGCTCGTGCCCGGGGAACGTGGTGGTGACGCCGAGGTCCTGGAGACAGCCGACACCAACCAGGTTCCTGGAGAACGAGGGAACGTGGAGGCCAGTAAGGGAGCCCGAGGGAACTGCCGGACAGGGAAGGGACGTAGAACTGCGCGCGACGACCGGACCCGCAGAGGGGTCAGCGAGAGAGACAACAGCAGGTGCAGCAAGCGGCGTGAGCGTGGAACGGTCGCGGAAGAAGCAGGCAGAAGCACCAGAGTCGAGAGTGAAGGACAGCGACGCAGTGGCGGGGGCCGGGGACGGAGCCGGTGCAGCGACTAGACTAGGCAACCTAGGCAGTCCTACGCCTGTCGCAGCAGGGGAAGCTAAGCTACACAAGGGTGAAACACCTAAACTAGAGTACACAGGGTAGTAAGATCCATCAACACTAGAAGCGTCACCATACAAAGCATGCAAAGCAGCACCTATCTGATCCATGTCTAACTCAAAGATCGGCACGCCCTGGCGGAGCAGGCTGTGCCAGTCAGGGAGGTCCGGGGCCGGGCCAAAGCGACGACGAAAAAGATCGTCGAGGCGGCGGAAACAGCGGGCGGTCGGGTGCGGGCGGCGGCACAGAGTGCCGCGGAGAGGCCCGGTCTGAAGCTGGTACTGGCAGGTCACAGCACTGGAGCCGCTGGTAGACGCCAAGCTGCGCGGGCCGCCACCACGGCCACCGCCTCCGGAGGTGCCGGGCCAACCAGGCGGGAGACGAGCCCACGGCTGCGGCGGGTGCTGCTGGGACGGCGGCTGCGGCTGGGGCTGGTCCTGCTGCTGCTGGGACTGCTGCTCCTGCCCACCGGTGGTAGTCCCCTCAGGCGGACTACCGTCACCACCACCACGACCACTACCACCTGCGTCACCACCCCTACCTCCCTGGCGGCCACGGCCACCGCGACGCGAGCGCTGCTGCGGGTGGACAGCAGCAGCCGTCTCGGTAAGAGGGGTCGCCGTGGCGACCGCAGCCGAAACGTCAGTGAACGTGCACGGGGATGGGGCACAGCCGTGAAAGATAGAGACTGGCGGCGCACCGCTCGACTGAGCGATAGTGCGCTGGCGAGTCTCGATCTCAGTGAGGGTGTCGACAAAGGCGGTCAGGGTGAGGTCACCCGGGTGCTGGCTAAGAAAGTGGTCGCGAGCACTAGCGAGGCGGTCTGGCAGGCGCATAGCGATAAAATAGAGCGTCATGCAGAAAGGAGGGGGGAGCGCAGTGAGCTGGGCAGCAGTGCTGGCAGTGCGATAGCGAGTCTCTAGGGCACGCAAATGAGTGGCAAAATCTGCGACAGTAGGGAAGGCAGCCAGGTCTGGGAACAGCATCGGAAAGAGCAAGCGGCCAGCAGAAGCGGAGGCAGGGGTGGAATAGCGAGCAATAACGGCGTCTAAATAAGCTTTGGCCGTTTCAACAGTAGCAAAACGCGAGCGCTCAGACACAGGGAGGGCGTGACTAATAGCAACCTGAGCTACTGCATCGCGTGAGTCCCAGATCGCACAGGCCAGCGCAGCAGTAGAGAAAGCCTCACGGTCATCAGAGGAGGGGTCAGCAGGGAGGGGAGTAGGTGCAGGGGGACGGGGGAGCAAGCCATCAGCATGGACAACCAGAGAGTGGCCATCCTGGCGCTGACCTGTAAGCTGGCGGCGAAGATCGGAGAGCCAGGCGGCGAAGTCAACCGCGTGGCCCTCAGCGTCCAGGCGGAGCACAAAGTCAGCCATCGTGCAGGGTCAGCGGCACAGCTCCTCAGCGACACAGCGGCACAGCAGCACAGCTCCTCAGCGGCACAGGAGCACAGCGGCGCGGGGACACGGCGGCAGCACTCTCTAGTAGGGCAGCAGCTAGGCGTCCCAGCGCAGGCAAGCAGAAGACACAGGGCCCGAGAGGACACGGCAGGCCGAGCAGGGGAGGCGGGCAGGTGCTCTGGGGCCGGGCTGGTGCTGGGAGGGGCCAGGCTGGTGCTGCTGGGGCCGGTCGGGCACGAGGAGGGGCCGGGCAGCGCTGAGGAGAGGCCGGGCGGCGCTAGGAAGGGGCCGGGCGGCACTAGGAGGAGGCCGGGCGGCACTAGGAGGAGGCCGAGCGGCACTAGGAGGAGGCCAGGCGGGCGAGCGCTAACAGCAGGCGCGACAGGGGCCAGCGGGCGCGACGGGGCCTAAGGGGCGCAACGGGGCCCAGCGGGCACGTCGGGGCCCAGGGGGAGCGCGACGGGGCCGAGGAGGCGCGACGGGGACCAGCGGGCACGACGGGGCCCAGGGGGGCCGCGACGGGGCCTAACGGGCGCGACGGGGCCCAGGGGGGGCGCGACGGGGCCTAGCAGGCGCGACGGGGCCTAGGAAGCGCGAAGGGGCCCAGCGGGCGCGACGGGGCCTAGGAGGGGCGCGACGGGGCCGAACGGGCGCGACGGGGCCCAGAGGGGGGGGACGCGACGGGGCTTAGGAGGCGCGACGATGCCTAGGAGGCACGACGGGGCTCAGCGGGCTCGACGGGGCCCATGGGGGGCGCGACGGGGCCTAGGAGGCGCAACGGGGCCCAGCGGGGGCGCGTTAGGGCCTAGGGGTCGCGACGGGACCCAGCGGGCGCGACGGGGCCTAGGGGGAGCGCGACGGGGCCTAGGAGGCGCGACGGGGCCCAGCGGGCACGACGGGGCCCAGGGGGGGCGCGACGGGGCCTAACGAGCGCGACGGGGCCCAGGGGGGGCGCGACGGGGCCTAGGGGGCGCGACGGGGCCTAGGAGGCGCGACGGGCGGAAGCGGTAGGCGGGGGGATCCTAACCTAAGCGTGATACCATGTTAACGTAGAAACGAATGATTACTAGAGGTGGAAACCTAGAACAAATACTAGTTGGTTGTACTCACTAGAAGCATACCTCAGTCTAGCCTATAACTTCTACATAGATAATATGTATAAGTTGACAGGTCGTTCAGATGAAAAATTACTGGCTGTCAAAAAATCAGATGACACGGGAAAAGTGAGTCTGATTCTCAGATGAACAGACGGATTTCGTCTGCTAACAGGAACCCTGGCTGTAATCTCCACCTAGTAATCATTCTTGCATTCTAACATAAACCACCCGTGGAGTGACTATTTCGGCGGGTGTTGTATACGGGGGATTACGGTAACACCAGAGTCAGTGTTACAGCCTCGCGATACTTCAAGACTTCACCAAGGATCTTTGTTGGAACGGTAGACTAGCAAGATAGCGGAAGTCTTAGAACTTGTAAAGTGTTGACCAGAATTTACTGAATTTCAAGTTGATAATTGAAGTTGTACAAGCTACTTTTATATCTGCTAGAAGTACCTATTCCGCGATGTATCTGTTCGAGCGCACTACTGCAACTGCTCCCAAGTCTTGACTCAAGCAGATTCTATACTTGGTCTCCTGCAAGTCTTCTGCACCATTCTACAAATTATTACACCTGTATCCTATCTAAGGGCTACCCTTGTGATGATATCCCTGAGCTGCTCAACTCCCAAGGCCCCCAGTAACACCTCACTCCCCTCCACCAGCTTATCCTTCTGCCGTCTTGCTCCCTCTGTCCCTGTGCTCGCACTCCCTCCCGTCTCCGCTGCACTCGCACGCACCTCCAGAGCCGCTAGGGCCTGTTCTCTGGGTGCCATCCACCAGAGCACGCAGCTGGCTGCAGAGTCAGGCACCGCCAGCAAGCAGCACGTACCAGTATCTTGACTGGGAATGGAAGTGACACTGCTCGTACTTTGATGTGGTTCAGAGCGGTGGCATGTGGTGGAGAAGGAGAGGGAGAAGGGGGAGGCAGAGGCGGGAAGGGAGAGGGAGTGGGCGTGAGCTAAGAGGGCGGCGATGCATGTTGAAGCCACGTGGTTGAGGAGGAGAGAGGAGAGGTCCGACAGTGAGGGAAGCACCGTGGGGAGAGAGAGAGGGAGTGAGCACTTGAGGTTAGAGACCATGGGGTGAGAGGGCATGGGATGAGAGGGCATAAACTGGCGAGGGAGTGTATTATTCCCGCCTCTTGCTGTGCCAGTCACCACAATAGATAGCTCCACATCTGTCTGTTGCACTGTCACCTCCCACACACTCTCCCCTGCATCACCCCCTCTCCACTCCTCATTCCTTACCCTTTTGCTTCTCTCCGTGCCCTCACTTCCCTTCTCCCCATGCAACTGCTGCCCCACTCCTGCAGCAGTCCCGAGCGCACCGCCAGCTGCAGTAGAAGCGTCCGCTGCAGTCCGGAGCGCACTGCCACCAGCAGTAGCAGCAGTATCATCAGCAGTCCCAAGCGCACTGTCCCCAACATTCGGACCTTCGCCAACGTCTCTTGCCACCTTGCCGTGCAAGGAATCGTCAGGTGAAACGGCAGGTGGCTTGGCACCTGGTGCTGTTGCTTCATCTGGTTCTTCTGCCGCCCTGCCTTGAGCTGCTTCGACAGCTGCTGCTGCCCCTGCCGTATTGCCCCCACCTTCACCCCCAGCCACTGCTGTTCCTCCCCCCTCAGCCACTGCTGTTCCTCCCCCCTTCTCTGCGCCTCCCTTCTTCTCCCCCTCTCCTTCCCTCCTCCCTCCACCCCCTCCCCCTGCCAGGTCCCCAGCCCCTCTTCCCTCCCCCACTTCCCCCATAATGTTCTCCCCTGCACCTAACTCTCCCCTCTCCACGCGGTCACAATACTTCACAGGGCTTGATGGGGGAGAGTGGAAGGAGATGGTCCATGCAGCTATGGAGGGCTGCAGAGTGGTGTGGGATGAGAGCCTCAGGTGCGGGCAAAAACGCACCTGCAGTACAGGAAGGGCAGGGGTATGGGGGGACATGCAGAGAGGCACGGGTATGGGGGGACATGCAGAGAGGCACGGGTATGGGGGGACATGCAGAGAGGCACGGGTATGGGGGGACATGCAGAGAGGCACGGGTATGGGGGGACATGCAGAGAGGCACGGGTATGGGGGGACATGCAGAGAGGCACGGGTATGGGGGGACATGCAGAGAGGCAGGAGGCAGGGGTATGGGGGGACATGTAGAGAGGAATGGAAAAGAGAGGGCATGGAGAGGAATGAGAGGGTCACAGAGAGAGAGAGAGATTGGAATGAGAGGGTTTATGCAGCGATGCTGGCGTGAGACTGGCGGGGGTTGAGAGGCTCAGGTGCGGGCAAAGACACACCCGAGACGGTGCAGAAATACGGTAATCATATTATATGGGCCATATAATACGACCGTATTTTTCTGCCATTTTCTGGGAAAAAAAAAAAAAAAAAAAAAAAAAAAAAAAAAAAAACGCCATTTTTTTCTTTTTGGCAGGTCCGCGCATTTCGGCAGGCGAAATGCGAGTACCGTGCATTTCTGCTGGCGAGATGCCAGATCCGCGCATTTCGCTGGCCCAAACGCCAGATCCCCGCATTTCGACGGTAAAAACGTGGTTTCCGGCCATGTATTCCAGCTGGTTAAAAAAAAGGGCCAAAAAAACGGCCGTTTTTTTGCATCACCCTCAAAACGGCACTTCTGATAGTTAATCGTATTATACGGCTGAAAGATTCGGTACCGTACCCTATGGATTTTGATTTTTTTAAAATAGCGCCGTTTTTTTGCACCTTGGGTGGGAGAGACGGGTGGAGATGGAAAGAGGGGAGAGAGCGGGACAAAGGCATGGGGAAGACATGGTGTCGAAGGAGACAGTCCATGCAACGATGGTGGGGGATGTGTGGCGGGGGATGAGAGCCTCAGGTGCGGGCAAAGATGCGGCTGAGACCCGTGGGGGGAGGGGAAGGGGGGCGGGTATCGGGGACACAATGAAAGGGAGACGGGGGTAGAGGTGTGAAGTCATAGGTAGAGGTGTGAAGTCATAGGTAGAGGTGTGAAGTCATAGGTAGAGGTGTGAAGTCATAGGTAGAGGTGTGAAGTCATAGGTAGAGGTGTGAAGTCATAGGTAGAGGGGGTAAAGAATCAGGGGATTATGAGGTTCCTAAAAGTCATATGCATGCGCACTGTACACTCTACGCTATACTATGTGGTAGATATATCGTTTAACGGCTCTTCTTTTGCTCTGTGCCAACCCCCCACAAGATTTTTGAGGCGCCTAACAAGGCATATGATAGCACCATACACCTGACGCCATGCCATGCAGTG
Source organism: Closterium sp. NIES-67 (assembly GCA_027943415.1). Taxonomy (NCBI): domain Eukaryota; kingdom Viridiplantae; phylum Streptophyta; class Zygnematophyceae; order Desmidiales; family Closteriaceae; genus Closterium; species Closterium sp. NIES-67. The sequence continues at coordinate 259,718 of BQMB01000549.1, read as the reverse complement.
AAGACACTGCCCTACCGCCTTCCTCTTTTCTCTGTTCCCCCACGCAGCGCATGCAATGCCAGGCCTCACAGCACATGCGATGCCACGCCTCACAGCCAACACCGAACCAAACTATGCAGTGAAGACATCCCTCTTCTGCCCCCCTCTTTTTCTCTGTGTGCTGCAGCCCCACACAGGATATTTGAGGCGCCTAAAAAGGCACACAACACACGCACCACACACCGCACCATACACCACACCACACACCGCACCATACACCGCACCATACACCACACCACCCACCGCACCATACACCGCACCATACGCAGCACCATACACCGCACCATACACCGCACCATACACCGCACCATACACCGCACCATACACCGCACCATACACCGCACCATACACCGCACCATACACCGCACCATACGCAGCACCATACGCAGCACCATACACCGCACCATACACCGCACCATACACCGCACCATACACCGCACCATACACCGCACCATACACCGCACCATACACCGCACCATACACCGCACCATACACCGCACCATACACCGCACCATACACCGCACCATACACCGCACCATACACCGCACCATACGCAGCACCATACGCAGCACCATACACCGCACCATACACCGCACCATACACCGCACCATACACCGCACCATACACCGCACCATACACCGCACCATACACCGCACCATACGCAGCACCATACATTCTACTACGCCAGACCCTGTCGTCGAAAGAGATTTCTACCGCTCTCCTCTTTTCTCTGTCCGCCGCAGCCCCCCACAGGAAAAAAGCATATGCAGGCTACACCACACAACCTTCGCCACACCATGCAGCCATTCTCTTTGCTCTGTGCGCTGCAGCCCCCTACAGGATGTTTGAGGCGCCTAGAAAGGCACACACCACACACCGAACCATACAGTTGACGCCATACCATGCGTTGAAGGCATCGTTCAACCGCTCTCCTCTTTGCTCTGTGCGCTGCAGCCCCCCACAAGAGCTCCACTACACCCACCCCCATCCCCACACCGCTTCCACCGCCAGCACTAGCACCAGCACCAGCACCACCACCGCCACCACCAGAAGCAGCAGCAGCAGCACTACCACCCCCTCCCCCCCCTCCACCCGCCCACCCCCATCCCGACGCCTTCCGCCCACTTCCCCCTGGGCCCCCAACCCCTCCCCCCCTCCCCCCGCCTCACTCCTCCCCCACCACTTCAGCCCCCCTGCTGCCCTCACCCGCGCTTCCCCCCGCTCTCCCCCTCCCTCTCCCCTTATGCCCGCTCCCCCCCTCCCCCTTCTCTCTCCTCCTCCCATTCCCCTTCCCCTTCAATCTCTGCATCTAACAGTTGCCAACGAAGCTTCCTCACTCTTTCCTGTGCCTGCTGCTGGAGCAGCAGATAAGCCTCCCCCAGGTACACCCTCCCAGCTGCCGACTCTGCCCGGTCCATGAATTTTCCAAAGGCTTCCCTGTCATGCCAATGCCTCTGCTGCAGCTGCCCCTTACCCTGCCCCTGCTGCTGCTGCTGCTTCCCCCCTTTAAGCTGCAACCGATAGTGACGGCGATTGAGGGTGTGCTGGGTCAGAGAGGACCAGAGAGCAGGGGGGGACGGGGGGGAGAGGAGGTGGAGCGAGAGCGAGGCAGGGGAGGAGGCGAGGGAGAGGGAGAGAGAGGAGGAGGAGATGGAGGTGAGGGGGAGAGAGACGGCAGTTGCTGCTGTGAGGTCACCCTGGAGAGACTCGAATAGCTGTTAGGATAGGAATAACAAGGGAGATGAGAGCGGAAGAGGGGGGGAGGAAGTGGGAAGTGGACACGGTAAGCAAAGGAGGGAGAGGGATACTGGAGGGAAGGGAGAAGGAGAGTGAACACGGTAAGCAAAGGAGGAAACAAAACGAGGGGATAGAAGGGAGAGAGGCGGCAGTTGCTGCAGGGAGGTCGCTATGGAGAGACAGGAATGGCTGAAAGGGGTGTGGAATGGCTGAAAGGGGTGTGGAATGGCTGAAAGGGGTGTGGAATGGCTGAAAGGGGTGTGGAATGGCTGAAAGGGGTGTGGAATGGACATGGGGAAGTGGGTGGAAGGGGAGTGAGGGAAGACGAGCGTGAGGGAGATGGAAAGAACTGGCAGTTGTTTCTGCGAGCAAGGTGGGGTAGGAGCAAGGTTTTGGGGTGGGAGGGGAATGGGAATGAAGTCAGGGACGAAGCGGGAAATAGGGTGGGAGTGACGGAGGGAAGTGGAGTGGAGAGTGAGGGGGTCAGGGTTTCAGGTATAAGGTTAAGGGTTGAAGGCATACGGTTTACGGCATACGGTTTATGGCATACGGTTTACGGCATACGGTTTACGGCATAGGGTTAAGGGTTCATGGGGTTAAGGGTTCATGGGGTTAAGGGTTCATGGGGTTAAGGGATCATGGGTTGTGGTTCGGGTGACGCAAAGCTACGAGAGGGGCGAGGGAGGAGCGAGGGAGGAGGAACAATTTCCAAGGAAAGCTAGATGTCAGACGAAAGAGGTCACAGGGGCTACATGCGACTACATATGGCAGAATGGAGTAGATGGATGCTGATGTACTGCGGGGAGGAGGAACGATTTCAGAGGAAGGCAATACGTCAGACAGAAGGGGTCACAGAGGCTACATAGCAAAATAGCGTTGATGGGGGAGGTTGATGGGGGAGGTTGATGGGGGCTGCTGCTGCTGATGTACTGGCGTGATGGGCACCTGTGATGATAACACCTGAGATTATGCCTGATGTTATCCCTGCTGTAAGGGCGCATGACATTTTGAACGTATCGGGATGAAGGTATGCAATTTTAGCTGGTCACCGGATCAGCGAATTTAGCGAATAGATTCGCGAATACCTTTGAGATTTTATGTCACATCCAGGTTCGTCCCGCTAAACAAAAAGGGCTCGTTCGAGCGCGCTCGAAACTGCCAGACCAACGTCCGAACTTGACGTAAAGCTTGACGGCACACGTGCCATTCATAACGTGCGATTATCAGAATTTCCGTGCACTCGGAAGCGGTTGGTAATGAGTGATGACTCGTAAACGTTGGTTTCGTCAGACGCGCCGCGTCAATTCGCGGTCGTCGCACGGCCTGAACGAACAGCGGCGATGCTGCTTGATCGTCTGTGGACTGTGGACGTCCCCGCGGACGCACCGCGTTGTGCCTAGACATGATCAAAATGCGATTGCGATTTAAATCGCATCGCACAGCACAGGGGTGCGATTTAAAAAAATGCGATGCGATTTAAAATCGCATCCCGCGATTTAATTTCGTGAAAAATAAAAAATAAAAATCGCACATCGCATTTTGGGCGCAATGTTTATATAAACCGCATGCGATGTTTATTTAAATCGCGCAATGCGATTTAAAATCGCATCGCATTTTACTTCAATTAAAAAGCACCTCACAAAACCGGATTAAAAAAACCAACACCGATGGGAATTTGGATCAAGGGCAGTCGATGGCGGTAGTTTAGATAAATAATTCGGTTCAGTATTGGGTTTAGGACAGGTGCGAGCCCCCGTGGTATTTCGAAATTGCGCGCCAAAAAAAATATCGCAAATCGCATTTTAATCGCGATTTTCAGCGCGATTAAAACGCGATTTAAATTTAATCGCGCGGTAAAAAACTTCGCATCGCGCGATGAATTCAACAAAAAAAAAAAAAAAAAAAAAACACACACACACACACACACACAAAAGAAACAAGAAAACACATAAAGAAAAACGCACCAAAAAAAAAAAAACCCACAAAAAAAACATCGCAATCGCAAAAACGCGATTAAAAGCGATGCGATGCGATTTAATCTGCCCATGTCTAGTTGTGCCCTTGACAGGTTGCCAAATACAGCTTGCAAATTTTGCAACTTTGTAGTCTGTCTTTCGAGCCTCGAATGTTGACGAGTCCAAACCCGTTGTACGTTCATCGGATACGGACTTTTGAATTAAAGAACCTTGTAACATCTGCTGTAACCGCTGCAGTAGCTACCTACCTGCCAGTCAAACCACGACCGCTGCACTGCCCTCAGCAGCTGATGCGCCTTACGTACCGCCCTCCCCACATCCCCCTCCTCCTCACTCTCCTTCTCCTCGTCCATCCCTCCACCACTCTCTCTTTCCTTCATCCCTCCATCCCCACTCTCCTCCTCCACTCTCCCTTCCTTCTCAACTCCCCCCTCCCCCCCCTCTCCCCCACCACTACCACCACCGTCCTCCCCAACCTCATCATCATTCGCTTCCCTCCCAAACAAGCTGACGTGGAGCTTCCTGATTGGCTGGCCCTCAGGCGAAGCAGCACGGAGCATCCCCTGCTTGTCCCTATCGAGTCTCAACGAGGTAAAGGGGAGGCTTGTAGCGGGTATGACAGGCATGCTGGCAGGTAGGGGGAGCGAGTGAGGGAGGGAGAGGAGGAGCGACTGCACAGTGACGTCAGCAGCAAAACCAGCAGCAGTGGAAGAGGAGGAGGAGAGGGGGGTTGGAGGAGCGGCGAGGGCAGGGTGGGTGCGCTTGACCTTCCACCTGTGCTGAATGCTGCAAGGAGAGAAGGGCGTTGGGGAATGGGGGGGAGAGGGTTAATGCCAGCAGAGAAGTCAGCAGAGGAAAGGAGGAGCCAGAGAGGGGGGTTGGAGGAGCGACGAGGGTAAGATGGGTGCACTTGACCTTCCTCACGTGCTGAGGATGGATGGAAAACAACGGCAGGGGCATGGTATGGGGGCAGTGGACAGAAGACGATGTGAGACAGCAGGAGGGGCGAGGGCATGGTGGGTGCACTTGATCTTCCACCTGTGCTGAACCCTGTGAGGGAGGTGGGGAGGAGGGGGGTTAGGAGGGGCGAGACGGGCGAGAGATGATGGAAAAGAGACGGTTGGGAGAGAGGGCGGGCGGATGAGGGAAGGAAAGGAGGACGGTCTAGCAGCAGCAGTAGAGGAGGGGGAGGTGGAGAGGGGTTCGGCAAACGGGAGGAGAGGGGGGGGAAGGGGATGGTGGTAGGCAGTAGATAGAAGGTGAGGCGGACGACAGGAGGGGTGGGAGAGGAAAGGAAGGGGGAGAAGGATGGTGGGATGATACCTGAAGGAGTCATGCATGCACACTGCACGTGACTAGCCATACAGCTCTAACGTGGTGCTCACTACTGCAGTGCGGTGTAGAACGGTGCGTCGTCGCTCACTTGCTGGGTGAGACGCGCTGCTGCGTGCAGCAACCCACCGCCCACATCCTGTGTTGACAGGAAAGACAGCAAGAGTGCAGACAAAGACAGCAAGAGCGGGCGCAACGGGATTGCTTTTGAGCCGCCTTAACTCTTGCTGGTGGTGAGCTGCGCTGCTGCGTGCGTGCAGCAACCCACCGGGCCACTGCCCACATCCTGTGTTGACACAGGGGACGGGGAAGCACAGATGAGGATAGCAAGAGCGGGCGCAACGCGATTGCTTCTGAGCTGCCTCAACTCTTGCTGGTGGCGAGCTGCGCTGTTGCATGCAGCAACCCACAGCTCACATCCTGTCTTGGCACGGAGGACAATAGAGCCCAGACACGAAGAGCAAGGGGGGGCGCAATGGGATGGCTTCTGAATCGCCTCAACTGTTGCTGTGTGACAGGAGGACTGAGGGGTGGCAGGAAAGGGAGCATAATAGAATCAAGCAAAGAGAAGAAAGAAGGGTCAACACAAGAAAAGAGCAGTGCATCGCTATCCATCGCACTGAACTGCAGTGAACCCACCCACCTGCAGAGCAGCAGCTGCTTGTGTTTAGGCATGAGCATAGGCTCGGCCCAGCCCGGCCCGGCCCCATTCTGATCGGCCTGGCTTATGGTCGAGCCGACGTTGGGAACTTCCTGGCCCGCGCCCGCGTTTAGGGGTCGGGCCGGCCTTGGCCCGGGGGCGGGCAGGCAGGGCCGGGCCGGGCCCGGGCCTTTCGCTCATGCCTATTGGTGTTTGCCTGCCAGCCTGGCAGTGAGGTCGGAGCTCATGTCTGCTGCATGGTGCTTGGCCTTGGATAAACCACTTACCAGCAAACCCTTTGCATCGCACTAAACCGCCCTCAATCGCACTGAACCCACCTGCAGCAGCTGGTGTTTGCCTGCCAGCCTGGCAGTAAGGTCGGAGCTCATCTCTGCTGCATGCTGCTTCGGCTTCGACACCCCACTCACCGCCAGCCCCTCTGCACCGCTCTCCACCGCATTCACCAGATCCACAATCACTCTCAGCTCCTCCTGAGCTGAAGTCAGCTGTGACATCACCCCCTGCCACGCCCATTCCCCATGTGCCTCTCCCACTGTCTTCCCCCCCGCTCCCCCCACTCCTCCTGCCTTCCCTCCCACTCCTCCCCCTGTGCCCCCTCTTGCGTCCCCCCCTTCACCTCCCCCACCTCCCCCCTTCCCAACTTGCTTACCCTCCCTGCCCTGCTCCTTCTCCTCCCCATCACCCTCCCCCCCACCCTCCCCGTCCTCCTCCCCCCTGCTCCGCCGTTTCCGCCCCCCCTTTCCCCCTGCCGCGTTTTTCTGCCCCCGTGCGCCCTTCCTCAGCGCAGCGCGCCCCCGCGCCGCGTCCAGCTGGGCAAGGAGAGCCAGCATGCGCTCGCCTTCAGGGGGGTCGCTGGAGGGAGGGGAGAAGGGGGGAGAAGGGGGGGGGGGGGGGGGGCGAGGGGGGGTGGGGAAGGGGGGATGAGCGCCGGTGTTGAGCTGGGCCAGCAGCGCCAGCATGCGCTCATCCTCAGCGCGGGGTCGCTAAGGGAAGGGGAGGGAGGGAGTGCAGTGGGGGAGGGGAGGGGAACGGGGAGGGGATGAGCTGCGGCGTTGAGCTGTGCAAGAAGGGCCAGCAAGCGCGCAACTTCCGGGGGGTCGCTGGGGGGAGGGAAGTAGAGAGCGGAAGGACGGAGGTTGGGGTTGAGAAACCAGCGCAAGGGAGAGTGGAGAGGCGTCGAGCTGTGCGAGTAGGGCCAGCATGCGCTCCTCTTTGGGGGGGTCGATGGGGGGAGAGGGAAGGAGAGGGAAGGAGAGGGAAGGAGAGGGAAGGAGAGGGAAGGAGAGGGAAGGAGAGGGAAGGAGAGGGAAGGAGAGGGAAGGAGAGGGAAGGAGAGGGAAGGAGAGGGAAGGAGAGGGAAGGAGAGGGAAGGAGAGGGAAGGAGAGGGAAGGAGAGGGAAGGAGAGGGAAGGAGAGGGAAGGAGAGGGAAGGAGAGGGAAGGAGAGGGAAGGAGAGGGAAGGAGAGGGAAGGAGAGGGAAGGAGAGGGAAGGAGAGGGAAGGAGAGGGAAGGAGAGGGAAGGAGAGGGGGTGAGGGGGGTGAGGGATAGGGAGATGAGGCACGAAAAGGGGGAAGGTTGGGGGTTGGGGGTTGGGGGCGTTGAGCTAGGCCAGCAGGGCCAGCATGGCTCGTCTTCAGGGGGGTCGCGGGGGAAGGTAGCATGTAAGGGCCGGCATGCGCTCAACCTTCGGGGGTCGTGGAAGAAAGGGGATGGAAAGGCGGGGGTCGGGAAGGCGGGGGAAATGCTGGGGGGAAGGTTGGGGGAAAGGCCGCGGGGGAGGTAAGGGGGACGGGGGAAAGGGGAAGGGTATGAGTGCGTTGAGTTTTCCCAGCTGGTGTAGGCGGAGAGGACGGGAGAAGGGGGGAGAGTCGGATACAGGGAGAGAGAGGGATTTTATGGGGATGGAGGGAGGACGAGGCGAGAGGCCTTAAAGCCACGTACAGCACGTGGTCCTCGCTACCCGTGACGTCCATCTCCCGCACTCGCTTCACGCGGAGAGGGTCCACCATTACAATCACATCCGCCGCGTCGTCGTCGCCGCCTCCGACGCTGTGATCCGTTACTGCTTCCACGCCGTTCTGCGACGCATTCGCCTGCGACGCATCTGCCTCGCGATTTGATTGGTCGGCGTCCATGGCTACTACTGTTTTGCGACTACTCGCTGTGCAGCTGGTTGGTCACCACCGAGCTGCAGGGCTTATCAGCGACGAGGCAGACGCAGTGGGAGAGCTTGAATCATGAATTGACAAAACAATTCTGACCCCCAGCTACTAACAAGACAGCAGGAACCAGAAATGCTGGCGTAGTAGTAGTATCCATAGGTTCCGTTCTGCGTCCCTGCTGGTTGCTGCCCTGGGTACGGGATAATGGTGTACTCTTCATTATGCGAATAAAGAGGACATACTACTATATCATTCTTGTTTCTCCATACAAAAGACTATACCGTGCAAAAAGCATTCAACCAAACAAAACACTCAGCACAATGAGTATTTAGGTCCAAATGCGCCAAATATGCAAACTGGGTTCGACCTTATTCACTGTAACAAAAAACTTGTCAATACCCTATCAACGTATATATTTATATATATGTATATGTAGGCTAGGCTAGGACAACCTAGTTCTTGTTTCTCTCTCTTTACTAGTCGACCCCTTTTTTCTCTCGCCATTTCTCCTACCTAGCTAAACCCCTCGTGAGATGGTTTCAGAGCAGGTTGATCCTGCTGAGCCTACTCCTCATGCTTCCGCAGCGTATCTCCCCTCTCACTTTCGCGCTGCCATGGCGGCCTCGTTGTGCTGCCGTGGCCTCGTCGTGCTGTCCTGACGGCTTCGATGCGCCAACGCACAGACGGCCAGTGCGCTGGTTTAGCGCCAGCCACCACGCCCGCACCAGTGCTGATCTTTGGATTTTCACTACTCTGAAATATGGAAGTTACTTTCTCCACTACTCTGAAAACCAGAGTGGTCCTCCACATTTACCCTTAGGCATCAGGGTAACCATACGTTTTGGAGGTTTTTACTCTGACAAGTCAGAGTGCCTTAATTTCGTCCTAGTGTGTGTTATTAGAGACCGTGGATCTAGGGGGGCAGGTGCTCTTGCAATAAAATATAGCATTATATTCCTTCATTCACTCATCAGCATCATGTTATATACACTAGTCGCAGCAGGCAGTTAAAATTATTGACATTCGTAACTACGGCAGCTGCAAAAACTTGTCACCTGTAGTAGCAAGTGATGCAATCTCACCCTGCGCTGCCGCCGCAGCAAGCAGCAGGAACTCGTTACCCACAGTAGCAACAATGGTGGTGGCGATCCTGTCACACACACATAAGCAACGTGAGCAACAATCGTCTCACTGGTTGCCTTAACAGTGACGGCAATCTCATCTCGTCACATATAGCAACATGAGTAAAATTCGCGGCACTCGCAACTAACAACAGCAGTCTACGCGGAAGTTCCGTCACTTAGCAGCAGCAGCTACGATCCCACTATGCACAGCAGTAGTAGCGACGATCGTCCCATGGGCGGCAGCAGCCAACAGAATTGGCGTCACTCGTAGTAGCGGCAGCAGTGGCGGAAATGGCGGCCACTCGTAGCATGTGATGTGTGTGGTATGTTTTGCTAGTATGCTAGGAGGGTTGTTGGGCCTAGATCCTTCCCACTACTGACGCCGTCATTGGGATCAACCGCGCTAGGCATGGCGGACCCTGGTAATGAGAGAGGGCGTTTGCTGAAAAAACGACTAACAGGAGGAACGAAGATATGCGAATGCTGTGAGAGAGGCTAAAGTGGGGGAGTGGGGCTAGAAAGAGCTTGGAAAAAGGGAGGCGCGAGGAAAACATGTGTCCTATAGGGATCATCGAATCTGCCAGCAAGGGCGAGACATGCATCATGTGGCGTGGGCCAGCTCGGCGGTCCGCGTGAATACGGCGGGGATTTGGGGCCACGTATGTAAACAGGGGGGAATACGAAAATCCAGGGGTATAGGACGTGGGCCAGCTCGATGGTCTGCGTGAACAAGGGGGAATGTATGGACAGGGGGGTACAAGAAAATCCGGGGGTATCCCCCTTACAGTAAACCCCTCAGGGTGGTACAAAAGAAAACCCTGGCTTATCAGAGAAAACATATAATCTCAAAATTTTACCCAGAGGCGTAAGGGTGGTACACAAAATCAACTATGAAAATCAGAGAATCATAGTAATTTACTCGTAAAAGATAGGCACTGGCTCGCACGCCAGCCAACTCGCCAACAAGGGCGGCCCGCTAACCGGCGTCGCCGCCGAAGACTCACCCCCCCCCCTCCTCTGCATTTCCCCCTCTTCCCCGCCGCAGCTGCTGGCGATCTCGTGCCTGTAAGAATTAGAGCTGAAAATGGTTGATTAACTAAGGAGCCCAAGGCTCTACAAGTATATGGCAAGGTGCGAGAGAATGGATGAAGGGGGAATCGGAGGGAATCCTCACTCGCATCTCCGGAATCTCCAATTGGGTAATTGGAGATTGGGGGGATCATAATTGGGTGAGGTTGGGATTTTGTGAGTACACCCCAACCCACTAGAACATTCATAACCTAAACTAGGATATAAAAGTACAAATACAAAAGTGGGATTTACAATCTATTTCTAACACAACCCCATAGACTGCAAACCCAGTCAAGGAGCACATAGCCCCATGGAACGGAGAAGGCGATGGTGGTCAGCCTTGCAGAGAGTTTTGGTAAAGAGGTCGGCGAGGTTGCAATCGGAGGAGTGACGAACGAAGAGACTGGAATCTGAGGCGAGGGGATAGAAGTCAAGTGCGAGGAGGACTTCCTTCACCTTGTTATGCCACTCACGAGGAACCTTCTTGAGGCCATACACTGGGCGCTTTAGCTTTCACACTGTATTGACAGGGTAAGTGCCAAGAAACCCAGATGGGCGTTCCATGTGAACATCCTCCTTGAGCTGGCCTTGGAGAAAGGCGGAGGAGGCGTCCATGGACTTGATCTCAAAGTTGTCGCGAGCGGCTATACTAAGAAGAGCACGAACAGTCGGGAGCTTGGCCGTGGGCGAGAAGGTTTCGAAGAAGTTGAGATACTCCTTCTGGGTGAAACCGTTAACCACGTATCGTGCCTTGAACAGTGGAGCTTCACTTGGGAGTTGTTTGACTCGGAAGATCCATTTTCCACCGACGATGTTAACACAGGAAGGGGGAACGACATCGTCAAAGCTGTTGTTGCGAATGAATGCTTCGTTCTCCACATCCATTGCTGCCTTCCACTCCTTATAAGGATCCGAGAGAGCTTCCTCTTTTGTGCGAGGAGTCGGAATGGTCGGGTTCTTGGTGAAGTTGAGAGAAGGGCTCTCAGTAATGTCCGAAAAGATGTGAGAGAGAAATTGGTAGACTGCGTGAACGTCAAACAACTCTTCATGCATGTCCTCCAGAAGTGGACGGGGGGGAATAGGGATAGAGGGGACATCACCCCCGGCAGGAGGAGGCGGGGTGACCGAACACCGGATAGAGAAGGCGGCTGGTCCCCAGGCGAGAAGCGGAGCCGGTCCCTTGGAATGAGTGCGACTAGAGACCGGAGACGAAGGGGACTGCGGTGGGACCGGAGGGACTGGGCGCCTCAGATAGGAGACAAGTGAGCCGGGCTCGACGCGCGGGGAAGGCGGAGCAAGAGGAGGTGCCGCTGCGGAGGATACCGGGGAGGCCGCGTGAGACATGCCAGACAGTGAAGGCCCCGGAGAAGGGGCAGCGGCCAGAGGTGGGGCATCAAAATCTGCCCATACAAGCATCGGGGGAGGTGGAGGAGGCTCGCCCGTGGTCGCAGAGTGGAAGGGGCGTGTCTCATCGAAGACGATATCACGGCTGCGAATCAACTGTCTGGTGATGGGGTTGAGGAATAAGTAGTCTGGGGAGCCGGAGTTGTGCCCCAGGTACATGCAGGTCTGAGTTTTGGGACCAAGCTTGCCACCTCGCTTCCTGCGCGCATGGGGGCTGAGCAACACATACGCAGTACACCCCCAGACACGTAGAGAGCGGGCGGAGGGCGTGGCCCCAAGCCAGAGAGTGGTTGGTGTGGTGTCGGGCCGGTGGGGATGCGGATAAAGAATGTAGAGGAGTGCCGCATGGAAGAGGGCATATCCCCAGAGTGACCGTAGTGCATTGGTGTGAGTGAGGTGGCAGCGAGCGATCTAAACCAATGTGTGGTGGTTGCGGCTCTCTGCAATGCCATTCTGTTGCGGGCTTTTGGGGAGCGTAAAGGTTTGCCGAATCCCTTGGGTCGCGTAGAAGTTATCGAGTTTGCCATTTCGAAACTCTCCCCCACCATCAGAATGGAGGCATTTCAGAGGAGTGCCGAACGTGACTTGAGCCTGGCGCACCCATGCCATGATGAGGTCAGGTGCCTCCGCCTTGGTATGTAGGAGGTGCACGGAAACATGCCGCGAATGGTCATTGACTAGTGTAAGAATGTACCAATGACCGCCTCTGGATGCGACTGGAGCTGGGCACCAGACATCCATGTGCACTAGGTCGAGCGAAGCAGCTACGACGGATGGGGAGGAAGGGTGAGGCTGCTGCCTGAGCTTGCTCTTGGTACAGTCCATGCAGGTGGGTGCAGGTGAGTCTGTTGGTGGAGGAAGCGCCGACGGGAGGCCAAGAAGAAGTTTCTTGAAAGCGATGTCAGCAAGCGTACGGAAGTTGGGGTGACCCAAGCGATGATGGTGGAGGATGGTTGGGTTGGCGAAGCTGCAATAGGAACACGGAATGGTGTTGGCAGCTTGCTCTTAGGAGAGGGCGGCAAGAGGTGCAGGTGAATGCATCGTGTAGAGCTTGCTGCTGTTGAGTGTGAAGCGTGCTAGGAGCTTGTTGGACTTAGGGTCGAAGAGGTCACAGTGATCCGAGTGTGCTGGGAAGATCGTGGTGACGCCTGCCCGTTGGAGCTCGTGTTGGGCCACGAGATTGTGGCGTAGTGTGGGAACACACATGCCAGTCACACTGCCCGAAGGAAAAGCTGGGCACGGAACTGTGGAGGAGCCCTTGGCGTGTGTTGTGAAACTGGAGTCTGCTCCAAGTAGACGGATTGGTGTCTCGTATGGCTTGAAGGAGTGTTCTTCCTTGAGAACTGTGTGAGTGGCCCCACTGTCGAGGGTGAACTCTATTGTGATTGAGGTGCTTGCCGACACCATAGCGCGAAGCCTTGTAGTTGAAGCATGTACCATCCGGCTGGAGACGAAGGAGCGGGATCAAGTTGGCGAGTGAAGTGGTTGAGTTTGCCATTGCCGCTTGATTTTCGCGAAGCGACACTCTTAAGTCACTGATAGAAACTTTTGTGCGCAGCGCGGTACTTATGAAAATCACTTCGACGGCTTCGTCGAAATGTCGCTAAGAAGAAAATGGCGTCGGCGAAATTCGTTAAAAACACCGACTTGAAACTGAATATGAGAATATGTGTAACCCCGGACCCACACACCCCAAGGCAGTAAGGAATTTCCATTCTTTACTGCGTCGCACGCTAGCGCGTACATCCAAACTCCTCGACTCGTCACGTTCGGCCTCATTTAATCGGCCCAACCCTTCCCCGAGTCGCGTCCGGGACTGTCGCCACATTGCCAAACCTACCCACGTTCCGAGGTTATCGCCCTAGTACGCCAACCCCTATATAACATTGTGCCTTCATTGCAATAGCGACCGTGTATTCTCATATTATAGTACACTGACACTTCCTACATCATAACAGCTCGTATCAGAACCCGAGCTTTCCAGGAACCTTCCGTTTTCTCGTTAATTAGTTAAGGGTGGTCAGAGGGGATTAGCACGGCTGCACAGCAGTTGTCTTCGATCGTAAATATATTTACGTCAACAACTACAGCGTGTGCGCTAGCGTCTGCCCCATCCTGACTGCCATGGCCCCGGTAGACTCGACGGTTGAGGAACAGACGACCTCGACTGCTGCGAACTCTGCCCGGGAAACTGTGGACCTGCAAGCATTAATGGAGCAGTTGAACAATTTGACCAGCGTCGCCAACAACCTCCGCGACGAGAACCAACGTCTTCGCCAGGCGCACGAAAGGCGTTCAGAGGAGCCGGGCGACGATGCACGAAGCGAGGCGGGTGAGCAGCAACCGTCGCCAGTGGAGCTGGCACGACTAGCGGCAACAGCCCCACGCTCGACAAGTAGTGGCGTGAGATATCAGCAACCTGCTCCTTTCGACCCAGCTAATAAAGGCGTGACGGTGCGGTAGTCAGCATGATATAAATAGATATACAGGGACGGGTGAGTGAGCGACTGATACGAGCAAGCTGCAGCGACCTAAGTGGGCGCGGCCACTTGGTGGGACACTCCCACCAGGGGGGACACAATGTCAAGCGTGAACAGGCGGGACACCGGGTCCCGGGGGAACGTGGTTAGGGGGGAACCAGTGGCGGCCTTGGTACATACTGCGTACCGCTCGTGTCCAGAGAACGTAGTGGTGACGCCGAGGTCCTGAAGATGGCCGACACCAACTAGGTTTCTGGAGAACGAGGGGATGTGCAATCCTGTAAGAAAGCCCAAGGGGACCGTCGGACAGGGAAGGGTGGTGGAGCTAGGTGCAACTACCAGACCTGAGGAGAGATCAGCAAGTGCTACAGCGACAGGGGCAGCAAGCAACGTGAACGTAGTGTGGTCGCGAAAGAAATAGGCAGACGCAGTAGAGTGGAGCGTGAAGGAGAGCGCGGCGGGGGCGCTAGCGTGGAGCCTAGGGTAAACAAAGCAGGGGCCTACGCTGGACACAATAGGGGAGCCTAGACTACACATAGTGGATACAGTAAGTAGTCCTGCACAGTCTCTACCGTCTGAAAGGGCGTGACTCATAGCAAGCTGAGCAATTGCATTGCTTGACTCCCAGAGCAATTGAGCGGGTGAGCTCAGCGGCTGCAAAGGCCTCACGCTCAGCGAGTGTGGGGGCGCCAGGGAGGGCAGCAGGTGGGTCAGGGCAGGCGAGCTTACCGTCGACGTGGATGGCCATCCTGGCGCTGACCTTTTAGCTGGCGGCGGAGGTCGGCGAGCCACGCCTCGAAGTTGACCGCATCACCCTCCGCGTCCAGGCAGAGCACAGCGTCCGCCATCACCACGGCCGCAGCGGCTGACGGCGGCACGGCGGCATGGCGATACGGTTACCAAGCGGCACGACGATCCAGCGGAACGGCGGCATGGCGGCACGCCAACACGGCAATGCAGCAGCATGGTTGCATGGCGACACGGCTGCACGGCAGCACGGTGACACGGCGTCACGGTGGCATGGCGAGCATGGGGCCAGCGAGCGCGGGGTCGGCAAGCGCGGGGCCAGCGAGCGCAGGGTCGGTGAGCGCGGGGCCGGCAAACGACGGGTCGGCGAGCACGGGGCCAGCGAGCGAAGGGCCGACGAGCGAGGGGCCGACGAGCATGGGGCCGGCGAGCCGGGGGCCTGCGAGCACGGGGTCAGCGAGCGCGGGGCCGGCGAGCGCAAGGTCAGCGAGCGCAGGGCCAGCGAGCGCGGGGCCAGCGAGTGCTGGGCCGACGAGCAAAGGGCCAACGAGCGCGGGGCCGGCGAGCGAGGGGCCGACGAGCGCGGGGCCGGCGAGCTAGGGCGGCTAGGGCAGGCTAGCGCGGCTAGGGCGGGCTAGGTCGGCTAGGGTGGAAGCACGGGTGGGCGGACCTAACCTAGCTGATGCCATCTCAGAGTAACTAAATTACTAGAATGGAGGCATACAAGGGAATATATGGTTGGATGTTGTACTCTCTAAGAGCACGAACCCTTCTAGCCTATAACTGCTACATATACAAATATGTATAAGTTGACACTTGGTACAGCAGGAGGGCCTCCTAGGTCTTGGTGCAATGCAATAATGAGGCTCCTTGTCCCTAGTGCAAAGCAATGATGGGGCTCCTTGATTCTGGTAAAAGGAATTGTTATATTTTGTATTTGAGATGCGAAGCAATAACAGGGCTATTAGAGAACCAGAGGCCCAAAAAAACGGGTGCCGGAATGTAGACATTGGAATCTGTGGGTAAAGGGGGAGGTATGGTTCTACTCCCGATGCCCAAATGCTACATAAGGGTTCGTGGTGTTGTGTCGTCGAGGGTTTGTCTCTGAGAGCATTCAACTCATGGGCAATCCATTCAATCGCAAGATGTTCTACAAGCAAAGGCTGGTAACTTTCCTAATAGATTAGTGTAAATCCACATTGACAAGTGTCACATGATCAAATTGGTTGAGAGAAAATTGCACTATCGATTGATAAAGGCGCTTTTATACTTTCACGGTACATCAGGTAACCAGGTTTATCCTATCCAAAGGGAATAGACCCTTCTAGAAAATAGACTCACCTTGCGTGTAGCCACACGAGGCTGTTGGCTTTAAGGGATTACGGCAAGATTTCGCTAGATAGCGTTAGCCAGTAGATAATGAGCTTGATCGATGATATAGTTACAATTATGAGCTAAACCAAAGGATAGTGGAAAATGAGGAATAGGAAACCAAAGGGGATGAGATGAAGACCAAATGAATCAAGATAAAAATGAGAATGAGATAGAGAAGACATACAGAAATGAGAAAGAAGTGTAACAGGGTTGTACTCTCATACTTCCCCCCCTCAAACTTGGGTGGTAGGAGTAACACCCTGCTTGACAAGGTAATCGCGAAGAGGATGACGGACGTTACCCATGGCAAGTTCAGAGACCCAGCTATCCTCAGAACCCTTCTAACAAATGAGAAGCTCCAAAGTGCCATGCCGACGTCGGCGGTGTGCAAGCACAGATTTGACCTCGTACTCGGGTTCATCATTGACGAGGACGGACGGCGGCGACGGCAGTTGGCGTCCAGTGAAGATCGTTTTGGGATCGCGATAGGGCTTCAGAAGTTGGACACGGAAGGCATTGTGAATCTTCCAAGTAGCTGACAGGCGTAAGCGGAAGGTTACGGGGTTGACATGTGCTTCAACGAGAAAAGGCCCGCAGAAGCGAGGTCGTAGCTTGGATGGGAGATGGCTGATGTCGAGGTTGTAGGTGTTGAGTTGAACACTTCCTCTCCACGGTAATGGTGTGGTCATTGTGGTGGCGATCGGCATGGTGTTTCTGTTGTTGCTGAATCTCGATGGGGAGCTTATGAGTCCGATCCAAAAGTTGATGCATGGTGGTGATAAAATCATGCGCATGTTGGACTATGCTTCGTACTATCGGTGTTTGTGGTATGAGCGGATTGTGTCCGCAACATATGAAATTTGGTGTCTCTCCTGTAGCGGCATGGGTGACGTTGTTGTAGGCGAACTCCAGAACGGGTAGGTGCAAGTCCCATTTAGAGATGTCATCCTTGCATACTGTGCACAAGAGTTGCTCTACAACTTGGTTGAGGCATTCAGTCTTATTGTGGGTGGAATGTAGGGGACGTGGCCAGTTTGGTGCCAAGGAGAGACATTAGTTCTTTCCATAACTTGCTGGTGAACTTAGGGTCTCGTTCAGAGATGAGTGTGGTTGGAATGCTATGATGTAGTGTGAGGTAGCGAACAAACATTTGTGTCGTCTCCTTGCGTGCTGTCGTTTGGGTCGGAACGGAGTGTCCTATTTTGGAGAATTTGTCGATGACGAGAGGGCTTGCGTCGTGACCGCTAGTGGTAGTGGTGACCTAGTTATGAAGTCCAGGCTGACCGCTTGCCATGGCTGTTGTGGGACAGGAAGAGGTCATAAGAGTCCTGCTTTCTTATGTTTTCTGCTCTTCATCCGTTAAACCTACCGAAGTGTCCTGCATAGAGAACATCATGGTATTCTTCGAATAGTGACTAACGCAAAGGTGGGTACATTGGGACCCAGATCTTTGTTGATTCATTCCAGTACGCGAGATCATTGTCCCACTACAATAGATGCTGGTTTTTTGCCAAGGGAATCTTGGGGTCGATGGTGTACCCGTGTGTGAAGAGCCCCCTAAGGAGCGGATTCATCCCTTCAAATTGGATAGCAGCAACGTGTGCAGGCGGGCCGAGAGCGACTGCTTTTTTTTTTTGTCCCGACTTGTACACCATGTCATACTGGAAATGTGTCTCGGAAAAGTTGATCCATCTGACCTATCGCGTGGAGAGGTTTGGCTGCCTCTTCAAGTATTTCAGGCTACAGTATTTGGTGTGGACGCTTGCTTCTTGTCCTTCGAGATAGCATCTCCATGTTTTGAAGGCAATAATAAAAACAAGGAACTCCTTGTTGTGTATAGGGCAGTTTAGTTATGCCCAGTGTTATTTTTTGCTGAGGTAGACGATTGGTTACAGTCCATTCCCCTAGTCTTCCATCATGACTGCTCCCGCTGTCTGGTCACTGGCGTCAGTTTTGATGACAAAGTCGCGTTCGAGATCTGCCAATATGAGTACTGGTGCGTATGTAAGTGCATGTTTTAGCTGCTCCACAACGTCTTGATGTTTTGGTTCCCATAGGTAGGGCATGTGTTTCTTTAGCAGATTCGTCAGTGGTGCTGCAATTTTTGCATACTGTGGCACAAACCTGGTTTAATAATTGGTGAAGCCTAGGAACTTCTGCAGCTCCTTGACGTTCACCGGCATCTTCCACGCACGTACGACTTCGATCTTCTTCGGGTCGACATGGACTCTTTGGGCAATCGCCATGTATCCAAGGAATTAAACCTTTCTAGACCTTTGACGTGCTCCTTCATATCTTGCGAATAGATCATAATGTAAACTTGGTACACCACCACGCACTCATCTAGCAATGGGCGTAGCATATGGTTCATCTCAGCTTGGAAGGTTGCCGGTGCGTTAGTGAGTCCTAACGACATTGCCAGATACTCGTACGATCTGTAGCGAGTTCGGAATGCAATTTTGTGGATGGAGTTGTCCGCCATTTGTATCAGCCTGTATCCAGACCGCAAATCCAGTTTGGAAAACACCGTAGCTCCTCGAAGCTTGTCAAGGAGATCTATCCGTGGGATAGGATATTTATTTTTGATGGTCTGCTTATTGAGAGCTCGATGCTCGATGCACACGCGCAGGCTTCAGTCAGGTTTCGGTGTGAAGAGTACATGGGCACCGTACGGTGAAGTGGAAGGTCGGATGAATCCTTTATCGAGGAGGTACTCCATCTGTTTCTTCACATCAGCTAGCTCCGTAGGACTAAGCCGATCTGGTGCTCGGAAGGTTGGGTTTGAACCTGGTTCCCCCACGACCCCGTGTTGATGCGTGTGATACGGTTGTAGCTCATGGGGAAGTTTGTTGGGAAGAATGTCCCGGAACTCCTTCGGTAATTCCTTGATATCCGGTGGAAGTTCCGAGGCTTTCTTTCCGTCGTCTTCTGCATCTGTTGCTTTCACCAAGAATGTGGTGTCGATTCGTTTCATGTCCTTCTTGAATTTGGCAAGTGTCTCCATAGGGATATCTCCTATGTCGTTCCAATTTGGTAGTTGAATTTGAATTTAATTTTGAATTTGGTAATGAGACTCTCCTCTCTTGGTTGTAGATGCGTGCGGTGCGGTTAACCTAGTTGATCTCGGGGATGAATTTTTGAATGAAGTCTCTCCCTAAGATCAAATCAAGCCCTTATTGGTGGTGGGAAGGGCATGTCTCCAGCGAAATGGTCCAATTTTTAGAGGTAACACAACTTTGCCGTGAACTAGTAACTTGCTGTTGTCCATCATCATTGCAGAAAATGCCGAAGGTTTGTACTCTTCCGAAGTCGGTTGATCGATGCCTTGTTGCATATGTATGTGACACTGCGCTGTCCACCAGTGGTTGGAGGCATCGCCATTTCCAGATGACCTCGAGCACGAGGGGCAGGCGTTGCTCGGAGTACCCAATGATAGTTTCACTAATGGGATCATAGGGTACATCCCAATATTCCATACCCACCTTTTCGTTGCTATCTACTCGTGAGCTGGCAGTTGGCCAAGGCTGCTTGGAGAAGGGATCTTCTCCAGGGCCAGGAGTTTCCTTGACGAGCGTATGTGTCGTCGATGCCGTTGAGCTGGATGCATCCGAATGAGGAGTTCAAGGCTTCTACATATTTGTTTAGACCCCTGGCTTCCTCTTCAGCTGCTTCAACTCCACCATTGTCTTACCTGGGGAACGGATAGTAGCTATGGGCTGGTGTCAGGAGAGGACGTTGACTCCGTTGAAAGGTCGGCTTCTTTCCACACTCCTTAATTCTTTCCCCAAATTCTCCGGTACCGGTACAATCTCCAGAATTTTCTGCCTCCTTTGGAGTCCCTCCCATAATTTCTCCAAGGCTCTGGCCCCTCAAAAATCAACACTTATGCAAAAATCGCACATGAAACTGGTGTTTTTCGAATGTGGCCGCTCGCCGAATCTGTCGATCTCCATCAAGTCAGTGAATGTGGGGTGTGTTGATTGGTCGCCCTGTCACTTACTACCGACGTGCGCCCGTCGTGTTCAGGCGTTGACCATGTCAAATTGTTCCGTGGCCAATACGCCGTCATCGTAGCTCGCACAATTCATCGCTGCCACCTATCGCTTGACTTCGGTCTTCAGCCCGACGAGGTATGACTGCACTTTTTCTCCTTCGGTTAGGTCGGAAACCGGAATTTATCAGCTCGAAATATTTCAACAGGTCGGTGCGGATAAATGTACCATTGCAGCCAATCTACTCGAGTGTTGGCCCGTGATCCATCTGCGAATTCCGGAGTTTCGATCGCTCGGGTCAAATGGTTCAGGGGGGGTGCCGCTTTGGAGCCTTGAGAAACTGTTGTGATTGTTGCATCGTCGTCGTTGTCATTTCGTGCTGCGCGCCATCGAGGCGATTTACTCGCTCGAACTCATTTCGCCACGCTTCGCGATCAGCTCGCATCTCCTCTTGTAGGCAGCGATGCGGGTGAAGAGCTGCCGGGTAACCTCGGTGTTGTCAAAGTTCGCCATCTTGTTCGAAACCACGCGAGGGGTTTTATTCCAAAAACGCGGAGCTAATGCTTACCAACATCGGCGCAGAATTAGTCGCCTCCGGCGGTTTTTCGAGGCAGGTTTTCCCGCTGGTGCTGCTTAGCTGAGCATGGTCGAGTGAAAAAATCTCTGATTACTAGGTGTTACAGGATCAAATTGGTCGAGAGAAAGTTGCACTATTGATCGATGCAAGGTGCTTGTATACTTCCAAGGTAAATCAGGTAACCACGTTATCTTATCCAAAGGGAATAGACCCTTGTAGAAAATAGAATCATCTTGTGTATAGTCACGCAAGGCTATTGGCTTTAAGGGATTATGACAGGATTAAGCTAGATAGTGTTAGCTAGTACATTCTGCGCCTAGTCAGTAATATAGTTACAGTAATAGGATAAACCAAAGGATAACATAAATAAGGAATAGGAAACTTAAAGGGATGAGATAAAGACCTAATGAATCAGGACAAAAAGGAGAATGAGATGGACAAGAAAGACATAAATGAGAAAAAGTGTACCACGGTCGTGCTCTCACAACAAAAGCCCCTTTTGCATAGGAGGAACATGACTCCATAGTTGATGAAGGTGGCGCATTTTGTGGCATGCACAAAGAGCATCATTGCAGAGAATGCAGCAAACCTTTTTATGACTATAATGGTTTGTGTGCACGGGTTACCAAGTACCATGATCAGCGATCAGGGGACCAAGTTCACCAGCAATTTTTTGCGAGCACTCTAGGTTCAGTTCGGAAACCACCACTAGCTCATATTGTCATATCACCCTGAGACAGACGGCCAGACTGAAAGGACGAACTAGACACTGAAGCAGTTGATTTGCACCACGTGCAATTTTTTACGTAGCTCGTTGTGTGCTCGTCTTTGTTGAGAAGACCACATGAAGCGTAGTTCATGAGCTTCTTTGCCGGCCTCTGCAGCAAAGATGTACTCAGATTCCGAAGAAAATAGGTCACGCACTTGATCCCCTGTCTCGCCCCTGAAATTACTACTCCACCCAAATGTGAAAATGTAGCCACTTGTGTTGTTGCGACTCTGCCTGTCGCCAATATCGTCAGCATGTGCAAAGCCGATGAGGCACAAATCTTTGCTCCCTCCACTGAGCTCGAGAGCCATATCGCAAAACCCCACGAGGTACGCAATGCAACAATCGAGCTCCTTCTAGTGCCGATCGATCCAAACACTATGCTCAGATTTGAGTTTGCTGCAAGTAGAAGCGATGCCCAGACCATGTCTTGCACGTAGCGAACTGCAAAGACCCCAATCTCTGGCGATACTCTTCCTCTGTGCACCCCTACGACTCTGCTTCGTCATAAGTCAGCTCATTGAAGGCATCGGCATAAACAGTGTATTCAGGCTTGATTGAAGAGACCCCTCTGGCAGAAAACGCTTTTGTAACTTTTTGATGTACTCTCTCTTATGCAACTAGAGCTTTTGAGCAACTTTGTCCATGGTCAACCCCAACCCCATGGACTTTTGCGCAGGGTTGATCTCTCAAAGCTTAATGCATCGTTGAAAAGATCCTTCAACTTTGCCAAGTACACTTTGCCCTGACTTGCAGCTAGCAAATTGTCGACGTAGACAAGCAGATAGCACGTGCTGCCATGCTTGTCTTCGTGGGAATGAAAGGCTTTGTCAACTTGACTCTTTGACCAGCCTCCACTCTGTAGAGCCTCATCCAGCACTTCAAACCACAGCTTTGAGCTCTGCTTGAGCTGGTAGAAACTCTTCTTCAGTAGACAAAATCTACCAGTCTAGTCATCATAGTATTGCGGCTACTTCATGTAGAGACGATGATCGATGAGTGCATTCAGAAAGGCATTTTCATATCGAGCTGTGTCAGCTCCCAATCAAATGCCGCAACGATGATCAACTGCAAAATTGCAGTTCCATAATTGCCGACGGGAGTATACCTCAAGTCCTGGTGAAAATTGGGCAATTGTGGGAGCCCTTGGATGACAAGAAAACCCTTCTCTTTCTCTACCGTATTGTTGGGAAGATACTTGGTGGCGAGAACCCAGCGATTTCCTATCACATTGATGACCAAAGTGGGGAAAACAAGCTCCCAAATTCCTTGGCCCCACAGCATTTGTATCTCCCTACCCATCACTGCTTTCATCGCTAGAACCTTCCAACTCTTGAGAGTCACAGCGTCGGGCACCTTCGAAATGTCCCAACAGCGTTATGGATCTACGACCCAATATTCCTCAGAATCAGGCTCCATAAGTTCTACGTCTTCGTCTCTGCCGTCGAGGGGGTTCATAGAGGACACTGCCAAAGCCACGCGATAGCAAAGTGGCAGAACACCCTTGTTGGAGCATGTTGATCGCCGCAGAGTTCGCTGCTCCGCGGGCAGTTCCTCTATAGATAACTCCCCTATAAATGACTGGGTGAAATGTAGTGCTTCTGCAAGTGCTTCTTCTGCAAATCTTATGTGCGTCGCTCACCGATAAAGTCATCGAGAGGCACCTCAGTTCCCTCCTCACCAGAGGAAGACGCAGAAGTAGAGGGGGGACTCGGTAATAAAGCAATAGTAGAGGGTGCATTAGGCTCTTCAACCAATGGGGAATTTGATAAAACTTCCACGTGCAATTCTTTTGCAAAAGAATCCATAGCAAAAGCTTCATAGGTAGGAGGACCTTCTGCAAAAGGAATCTAGGGTTGAGGCATAAAAATCGGCGCGAGTGGTAGAATTCAAACAGCCTCAATCACGCCATCCTCCTCATCCTCTTCTGCATTTAGATCCAACCACAATGACACCTGGTCGAAGATAGCAGGGTCAACAACCTCGGTGGGAATCTGTTTTATGGCCTTCCACCAGTCAAGCAACAACGTTTTGTAGAAATTTGCATCCTTCGCAGAGACCAATCATCTAGTCACTAGATTAAGCACCAACCATCCCTTTCTCTACAGCAACAACACCAAGTGGAGAGCACAATCAGCCTTCGGTGCCAGCTTCCCTCAACGTTTGCTTTGCATAACAAGAAACTGCAGCTTACACCCGAAAACGTGTGCCATTGTTAAGTATAGATAAGGCTTCTTGCCAAAGAGCATCTTGTACGGCATGATTTCTAATGGCAGAGAAGAATGCTCGAGGCGGTTTTCCACCTAGTTTGCTTGCAAGGCGGCAAGATGCCTCCAATGGTGTGGAGCACCCATGTGCAGAAGCATGGTACGAGTAGCTTCTACAACAGAATGCATCTCAGTTTGGCATCCCATTCTACTGCAGCACATAACGGAAGTTGAGATAATACTCAATTCCCCATTCTTCAAGAAACTCGGTGAATTGACGGCTAAAAAAACCCTGGAGCGTAGAGCGTTAAAAGCTCGAGTCTAGAATGGTTTGCTACCAAGTTCATGAATCCTGAACTTGTTTTCGTCAAATAAAGGGTAACGTGGTATATAGCGTGGAAACGTCACAGCGCTCAGGGAAAGAGCGGCTGCTTGCGAACGCCGCTGAATAAGACAGACCCCCAGTTACTGTTCATCTCAGTATTTTGAGTTTTTCCTCCAACCATTCTGAATGCATTTTTTCGGGGGGTTCACGTCATTCTTTGTTCCCCCACCACTCACTGTTGTTCTCAGTTGTTGTTGTAGAAATCCCGTGTTGCGATCATGGTTTTGCGATTTTGCCTACATTTTTTTTGTCAGGAATACTTCGCCGAAATTGCCTTCATCCAGTTTTTCTCGCACTATTTTCATGGGCAGTATTTATGGTTTTATACCATTCTGATTTCAGGCTTTAACATTGCAAAAAATAAGCAACGCGTTGCTCTTCTGCGCTATCAGGTAGATCTAGATATACTGTAGCGCATCTTACGGTCTTTGAGCCGAAGGACGTATAGTAACGACTGCCGTTTTTAGTTGGAACCTGGAAGGGCCCGCAAAGATCGACATGCACTACTCCAACACCTTCTTCTCATCACTCCCCTTTGCAAAAAAGCCGGGCTGGATGATTCCACCACCGACATAAGAGACACACGACAGCACCATCAGCAGAGAAGATGGGATTTTCCTCGTCATTATCTTTCAACATCACTTCTTAGTGCTTCAGCTGCCTGATAGAAGGTATCAAGAGAACATCAGGAACTAGAATCTTTTGCCCAGCGTGGCCGAGTAGAGCCATCGTACCTCATTCTCAAGCACCTTGGATGGCACCATTGAATCCAGGCACTTGCTGGATTTCTCCATCCTCATGCTTGAGCTGATGCGAACATCCGTTGCCCAGCACAACAACTGCAAGGGCCATTTTTATAGTAGCCGCAATCGCATGTAAGTCTTCGCAATCTTGTACGTCTAATGAGCTGAGTATTCTTCTTCTATTTTTTTCAAACAGCTCGACCATCAACACGAGGGTCCTTTTCGATCTGTAGAACCAAAGCTCACAGAAGAGCCGCTACTCTGCATGCCATAATTCAGAGAGCTTTCCTTCTTCTACCCAGGATCGCCATTCTTCTTGTCTTTGTGATCTGCACGCTGGGCAGCAAAAATGCCGATTTCACAGCATTTTTGGGAGATTTATTCTTCTCGATGCAACTGTTCTGTGGAAGAAATGGAGTGGAATCAATTAAGTACATGCCAAGGAGGGAGGATTTGGCTAAGGGGGGAATTGAAGGGAATCCCCATCGGGATCTCGCCAATTGGGTCATTGGAGATTGGGAGATCACAATTGGGTAAGGTTGGGATAAGGGTGTACAACCCAACCCACGAAAACATTCCTACTCTAAAATAGAATATAAATTTACAAGTACAAAAGGTGGGATTGCAATCTACCACTAGCATCCTGCTCTGCAATGGAGTCATTCAACAAAAAAGCCCATTGCATCTTCTGCTGCTACTGCCGAGGAGATTGCCCCATCGCCGCCCAATTGGATTGTGGCAGAAGGTCTCCTTGTAGTGCTTGATCGCAAGGGTGCACTCTTCTTCCACGATATACCGTAGTCAAAATTTCATGAAAAAGGCGAATGACAATAGGCTGGAAATTTATCATGCCCATGTGTTATGTAAAATGCAAAATGAATTTCAATGTTCCAGTCCATAAGTGCCACACAAGGGTGCGGATCGGCTGCTAACGAGGAAAAGAAATTTGGCTCCCTTGTCCCCCACGATTTCGATTCCCCCCTCCCCCACAATTTCGATTTACCCTTTCTCCAAAATTTGATTCCTCCTCCCCCAAACCGAGTCCCCCTCCCCTACACCTGACCCCCCTTCCCCCACAACTTGATTCTCCCTCCCTCAGAACTTGATTCTCCCTTCCCCCACAATTTGATTCCCCCTTTTCTATTGGACGGTCAATATCCTCGTCAAGGGGCCCACTGGGGTCGCCATAGAAGATCCTCGGAAGGGCCACAGGCTGGTATGCCTAGGGGGCTACAGTATGGCCACACTGACCCGCTACTTAACAAGCTCTTTTAGCACAGTGGTTAGCGGCTTTGCTTTCTGAAGTTGTAACAGAGCCAGAGGCCTCGGGTTCGAATCCCACTGAAGTGAAATGCAGAAGTGTCGAGTGCTCTGCCTACCCGAGTGAGGGGGGGTGTCAAGAGACTTGCTGGGGTCACCCTAGAAGATCCTTGGAAGGGCCAAAGGCTGCTATGCCTTGGGGGCTATGGGCGCACTCACCTGATACTTAACAAACCCTTTCAGCACAATGGTTAGCAGCAGTGCTTGCTGAAAAATCCTCTCGACCTTGGTCGGGATTCGATTCCGCGCAACGACTTTTGTTGATGTTCCTGCCTAGTTTTGTGGCGATAATGGTTGTTGACGTGGGATTTCATCCTGCTTGCTTTTTGCAGCTGAACAGATTTTGTGATGAAGCCCAAACACAGATTTGAAACAAATAAAACGAGGAGGGTGTAACCGTATGTATAATTTGATGTCAAAAAAACGGGTGCTCTAAAAAATGCACACTATCATAAGCTATGTCCCGCATAAACCACCCATGGAGCGACTATTTGGCAGCGGTTATACAAGGGGGACTACGGTAGCTTGTAAGAATGCTCCCATCGAGGTTTTCTGGACGTCCGGAAACTTCAGCATTCATCGAAAATAACTGTACGACATGGCAGCCCTTTGACAACATCTGTCATATGTAGGAGGCCATCGAGTAACCCACCACTGTCATGTGCAGAGTTTACACCTGAGTGCGACATCTGAGTTTGACCACCTGAAATTGAGCCGTGGGTTTGGTTTTGGCCCCAGCACGAGCCAAATGTAGCCCGCCCTTACTTTGGGTATGCATGACCAAAGATGGGTGAGTTCATTGCATGGTATATGATCACATGCACGTATTTGGAAGTGGTCCATAGCGTAAAGTGTACAGAAAACCTTGGTCCTTAGCGGGCCTCACCAACATTGAGTCCAGCCTTGACTTTCGGAATTCCAGGCTCGGCCCGACAACCCTGGTTCCGAACTACGTTCGAGACCCCCAAGCCTGCACACAGAGTCATGTCCGACACTTCCGAGCCCCGAGGCGTCCAAACCACCTCGCGTGTGTTTCGTGGCCCTTCTCGAGGGCCCCTTGCTAGGCTAGCCGTGCTTGTATTTAGCCCTGTGCTTCATTTGTACTTGAAACACTTTAATCACTACCTCTCTATTACATTACTCAACTCCTATCCAGAGATTATCATAACAGCTAGTATCAGAGCTACGTTCCTACCCATTTAGGGTCGTTAAGCTGGCTAGGGTTATACATTGTTAATAGTCCTCCTCGCCGTAGTATTAGAAATATGACTCCAAACCAGATTGCTGAGCTATCAGAGGCGGCAGCGAGTGCGTCGCTGCTGATGACGAAGTTCGGCAAAATGATGGCGAAGATGGAGGCCATGTCCCTGGAGCTCGCCATGTTGAAAGAGGAGAACGTGAGCCTTTGCCGTGCACGTAGTGAGACGCATCAGGAGTCGCCTGTTACAACGGACGAAGATCGTGCAAGCGCGCATCAACCGCAGGCGACGTCAGCAATACGTGATGACAACACGAGCAAGCGACGGGCAGTTGTGAATATCAAACTTGCAATCCAGTGGAGAGGACCACGCTGAGTGGGTGGCTGTTCGCCATGGAGGTGATCTTCAATGCTACCGATTTCAACAACGATGAGACACGCGTCATGTTGGCAATGTCTCTATTATGCGAACCTGCATTAAGTTTATGGTGAGAATACGGGATGTCGCGAGGGACTCCGACAGACCGGCAGCACGCGATGGACGGGGAGCAATGATTGGCTTCAACTTCAACACAATTCTTATTCGGTGTGGCCGAGAACCTTACGTGGCAACAGTGGGGAGCACTGCTTCGCAAGCGCTTCGAGCATGTATTCGCATGCGAGAAATCTTGTGTGAAGCTGCATGGATGGTGTCAACTGGGCTCCGTCCTAGAATACACGTCATCGTTTCTCGCCATCAGCAATAAAATCGACGATCTACACGAGAGGAAGAAGATGAGCCGGTACATCCTAGGGCTGAAACCGGAGGTGTAGAGTACATCCTAGGGAAATTCGCAAGCGCCACCCAGTGACGTTCATGGAAGTGCAGCAGGTTGCAGAGGCGTGGGATAAGAAGAGTGTATGACACTCGGTGACTTTCCGGGAGGGAAGTCATTTTCGAGGGCAGAACAGCTACCCATCCATCAACGGCGTGGCGGCACCATCAAATAACATATTTTATGGCAGGTGTTATCATTGTAACTAGCCGGGCCACATCATGCGGGATTGTTTGAAGTTGTGGAAATCGGGAGGTAACGACGGAAGGAAGCCGGGAAATGAATCAAGTCAGTTGCGCTCGGGCCCCCTACTGACCAGGCTTCATCGCTCGAAGATCACCACTCATACCGAGTAGTCGTGCCGATCTATGCGATCACCACACCCTGTTAAAGGGGAGTGAACCTGTTGACTACCCTGTGCTGGTGGAAGGGAACGTTGGCAACACAAGTTTAAAAATATTCGTGGGTGTTGGAGAATCACACAGTCTGTTCGATGTGATGAGAGCAAAGAAAATGAAGCTGCAAATGGAACGGTGCATGCCTCAGATTGACGCGCGGTTGGTCGATGGCACGCCACTTGCAATTCAGGAGCGGGTGAAACACGTTTGCATTGATTGCAACAGCCAAGTCCGCTTCGCTCTGCGGATGCTAACGATGACATTGGATGGCTACGATGTACTCCTGGGGTGCGACTGGCTTCGCAGTATAATCCGATCATTGATTGGAGGAATGGCGACATTCACTGGAAGTGGGATGGTGAGTGGCGACGGCTGCTGAAGTGGAAACAACCCTACCCACAAACAACAATTGTAAATCAAGTGACGATCAAGCATGTGGTGGCGCAAGGCGTGGACATCTACGCTGTCCGATGGATCGCATCTATGAATGTGGCTGAACAGACCAACCTTGAGAAGCTGTGTGTTGCTGTAACTGAGGACATGGCGAAGATCATGCGCAAGTACGAGAAGATTTTTCCCGATGACCTGCCGCCCGGCCTCCCACCTGAACGACCACACGATCATACCATCGGGCTGGAACATGGTGCGCAACCGACCGTCTGATCCCAATGGAGGCTGAGTCACCTTGAAATACAGGAGCTGCATACCCAAATGGACTATCTGCCAGAGAAATTTTTCATTCTCCTGTCAACGTCACCCTACGCCACCCCGATTCTCTTCACCCCCAAAATGAATGGAGGGCTGCAGATGTGTACCGATTATCGCGTGCTCAACAATATCACCATCAAGTCCCCTTACCCGATCCCATGAGCCGACGATCTCATCGACCAACTTCGCGGGGCCCAGATTTTCTCCAAGATTGATCTGCGAGAGGGTTACCACCGGCTTCGTGTCGGCAAAGCTGATATTCCAAAGACTGCATTCCGCACCCGTTACGAGTATACGGTGATGTTGTTTGCATTGACGAATGCGCCCTCAACTTTTCAACTGACCATGAACAAAGTCTTTTGCTTGCTACTGGACAAGTGCATCATCATCTACCTGGATAATATTATGGTGTACAGCAAAACTCGGGAGCGGCATTTGGAGGACCAGGAAGCGGTTTTTACCCTCTGCGATCAACACCGACTCATCACCAAGGGTTCTAAGTGTGATTTTTTAAAAGAGGAGCTAAATTTCCTGAGCACGTCATTTCCACATAAGGCATTAAAATTGACCTGAAGAAAATGGACACTACTTGTAGCCGGGGGCCGCCTACTAACAGGAATGAGTTGCAGAGTTTTCTGGGCTTCGTCAGCTACATGCGCCATTTTATACCCAAAATTGCGGAGTCAACTGCCCCGCTAACCGACTTGCTACGGCAGGGAGTTTTTTATGAGTGGGGGGAAGGCAGCAAGCTGAGTTTGACCAACTGAAGAATTTCGCCATGATACCACTCGTCCTTCGTATCGCCAACCCTGACCACCCTTATGAACTTGTTACGGATGCCAGCGACATTGCCGTTGGCGCGAATCTGTTACTGGACTTTGGCAAAGGCCTTCAACTAATCGCCTATGACTTGCGGAAAATCCAAGGCGCTGAACGGAATTACCCTGTTCACGATAAGGAAATGCTCGCGATGGTCAATGCCTTCAAGATCTGGTGCTGGTACCTATTAGGTGTCGAACAGACCATAAGTCCCTACAGTTCCTCCGAGCCCAACCGCCCCTCAACCCATGTTAGATTCGTTGGCTCGAATATCTAGAGTCCAACTTCCACTACCGCATCACCCACAGTAGAAAAAGGGGGCAAATAATATTGCCGACGCCCTTTCCCGCCCTACTGCCCATACATCCATCGTACTAATCGTCCAAGCTAATCTGCTGCTTACTGTACTATTTACCCACGACTACACTATTGACCCACTCTTCACCTCTAACTGCCACCAGGCACAAAGCACTCAAAAAGGCCATTACCACCTAAAAGCTGGTACCAACCGAATTTGGGTTCAATCCTACCGACTCTTACAGGAATTAGTGATACAGGAGGTTCATGACGTTACAGTAAATGCTCTGGACATTTCGAGGTATATAAAACCTTGAAAATGCTCCAACATCATTATTACTGGCCGAATGCGAGCCATGATGTACAGCAATACGTGGCCTTATGCCCCAGCTGCCAAGTCATGAAGTTCTCTTGCCAAAAGCCAGCTGCATTACTGCAACCATTAGAACTGCCCACCAAGCCCTGGAAACACGTGTCCATGGACTTCGTGACAGGACTACCGACCAGCACATCCCAAAATGATGTTGTGCTCGTGGTCATTGACCGACTCACGAAAATGGCTCATTTTGCGCCCCGCCGAACGACGATCACATCCGAGCAAACTGCCAAGCTATTCATCTCTACTGTCCTTCGCCTGCACGGAATCCCGAAGGCGATCGTGAGCGATCGTGACCCCAGATTTACGTCAAAATTCTGGACAAAAATGTGTGAACAGTACGGTACACATCTCCAACTATCCACGCTTACCACCCACAGGCCGACGTCCAGACTGAACGGACAAATCAGACCATGGAGCAGCTGATACGGACAACATGTACCGACCCGACTCAATTGGAAGATTCTCTCCCCTTGGTCGAGTTCGCGTATAACAAGGCCCCTTCGTCCACGACTGCATCAGTTCGTCAAGGACTTACAAACACGCTACTGAGGCTATTTCAAAAGCTAACCTTAGTACCCGACGATACGCCGACAAACATAGACGGGATTTACCCTTGTCCCCTGGGCAATTATTCCTGCTTGACTCTAAGAATTTAGGGTTGAGTTTTACCTCACAAACTCCGCCCGAGACTCTATGGACCCTTCCCAATTGTTCGGATGGTGATACCTGTCACTGCCAAACTAAGTGATATCGGAAGACTGGCGTATCCCCGATTCCTTCCACGTCAGCCTCCTTCGACAGTTTGTCGCAAACACGTCTGATCTCGACTGTCAACGACTTTATTCGTCAATCAGGCCCATCCCTGGGCCAACCACCGAGCCTCAACAGATTCTCTCTCACAGAATCCGCCGATACCACGGTCAACGGGTTTTGGACTTTCTGGTTCGCTGGGTTGACCGAACGTGCGACGAAGACATGTGGGTCCCAGCAGCTACCCTCGAAAACCACCCGCTGGTGCAGGCCTGTTTACACAATCGGGCTGCCCCAAATGTGGGTAGTCTTGTCTAGGAGGGGGGAAGGTGGAAAGAAAACCGTTTTCCCTTAGCGAGCCTCGCTAACATAGAGTACAGCCCTGACTTTCGGAAGTCCAGGCTCAGCCCATCAACTCAGGTCCCGAACTACGTTCGAGACCCCCAAGCCTGCACATGGAGCCGCGTCAGACACTTCCGAGCCCCGAGGCGCCCAAACCAACTCGCGTGTGTTTCGTGGCCCTTCTCGAGACCCCCTTGCTAGGCTAGCTGTGCTTGTATTTATATCTGTGCTTCATTCGATCTTGACACACTTTAATCACGACCTCTCTATTGCATTACTGGACTCCTATCTGGAGATTATCATTGCTGAAGCAGAGGATGGCCACACACACTACAGATGGTAGCAAGTGGTGCCATTCCCAATGGACCTCCAATCAGTTATTGGCTTGATATCTGTGTCTTGCAATGGTCTGCACACCTGTTTCATCCTGGAATTCTTGCTTGTGTGTACACATCATGCTTATTGTGAAAATGTAGACAGAATCACCAAGCGCAAACAATTAATTACAAGGGTGTGTAGGTTACTCCGTAGAGTAAATTCTTCATACAGGCTGTTGCCTGAGTGAAGGGTGGGAGGAGGGAACATACTGCAGGAGGAGAGGAGAGGCGAGGAGGGAGTGTTAGCGTTTTTTAACCTTTGCTAGGCCCTTGCTGCCCCACCTCTCTTATGGCGCACGGAGCGAGAGTGCGGGCAACGGGCCTCACAAAGGCACCATGAGGGGAGGGGTTGAAGGAGTGAGGAGTGGTGAGAGTGGAGTATGGAGTGGAGGGGAGGGAGGGAAGGGCAGAGGAGGCAGAGGAGGGATGGACTGGAATGAAAGCGTGAGAATTCTCGGATGGGGAGGCTAAGGCCCAGAGGTTGGGATTGATCAGTCTGTTTGTTAGTTCGGTGGAACCATGATGCTGCTGCTGCTGCTGTTTTTGCAGCTGCTGGTTTAGTGGCTGCTGCTTTTGCTGCTCCAGATTTTCCTGCTGCTGGTTTTGCTGCTGCTGCTGGTTCATCTGGTCAAGATGTCCTTTCTCCAAGTAGGGAATGTGCGGGTATGGGTATGATTGCATCGGCATGTGCTGTTGCTGTTGTGCGTGTGGGTATTGTTGCTGTAGCTGCTGCATTTGCAATGGCACCTGTTGGAGCTGGGTGTGCTGCTGGCTGTACGGCTGCTCATGCTGGTGAAAGGGCACCAGCAGCACCTGCTGGTTCCCCTGCCAGTGAAGCACCTGCTGCTGCTGCTGCTGCTGTGGCTGTAACTGCTGTTGATAAAAATGCTGCTGCTGCTCCTGGTACTGCTGTGTCTGCAGCACCATTGCATGCTGCGCCAGGGGCTGACGCGGTCCAGCACTGCCCACTTCACCCATCCTCCCATTTGCCGCCCCGTCTGCTGCAAAGGCTGCCCCTGGCGTTGCCACCCCGTCTGCTGCAAAGGCTGCCACTGGTGGGGATCCTGATTGGATTGAGGGAACCAAAATGCCACCCAGAACCAGCAGCTGACCAGACGTCCCACCAGCAGCAGCAGCTGATGCTGTTGCCGACACTAGTGCTGCTGCTGAGGCGGGTACTCCAGTTGGAGATGTTGGACCAAGAGGAGGGCCACGAGGGGAGCAGTGAAAGGGATAGGTGGATGGGGGGAGGGACGTGAGGGGAAGGGCGGCAGGTGCTTTGGAGAAGGGGGAGGAGCAGGTGGAGGGGGAGGTGCCGAGGGGGGCGGAGAGCCTTGGTGCTTCTGAGGGGGGGTGGCGCGACTGCAGACGGTACTTCTGCAGGGCGAGGACGAGGGGAGGAGGGAGAACAGGGGAAGAACGAGGGACAGTGTGAGGAGAGACAGGGTATGAAGGCATGGCGTTGCTTTCAGGCAGGGAGGCGCAGAGGGGGGAGGGGGGCCATGGCGTGTGTGAAGGGGCAGGGGCCATGCATTGTGGCATGCAAGCCTACCTGCAGGTGGCTCTTGATCTCGTCTTTTTGTGAGCCCATCCACCATCTTACCTGGTAGGGCAATGTTACAGTAGCCTGTGTACAGTGTCCCGCACGCAAGCCTACCTGCAGGTGGCTCTTGATCTCGTCGTTGGTGAGCCCATCCACCTTCATCAGCGCCTTGATCTGCTTGGGCGTGGCCACTGGGGGGAAAGGGGAGGTGGGAAACAGACACGAGAGGATGGACAGACACGGGAATCAAGGCCATCCACCTATGCTGGCGCCTTGATCCGCTTGGGAGTGGCCATTGGCGAGTGCGAGGGGAAGTGATAGAGTGGTAGCGAGCATGATGGGGTATGGGAGAGAAGAGTGGGGGAAGAGGAGGAAATCTTCATCATTAGGGGAAAAGAGTGGCCATCCATCTTCTTCAGCGCCTTGGTCTGCTTCAGCGAGCAGAGAGGTGGAAAGCAAGGGGTAGCGAGCGAGCACAACGGGGTTCGGGGTTCGACCTCGATTTGCTGATGGGGGGGAGGGAGGAGAGGGAAAGTGATAGAGAACTGAAGGGCATGAGGAGATATCGGAAGGAGGAAGTGATAGAGGATTGAAGGGCAGGAGGGGATGTGGGAAGGAATGGAGGGGAGAAATAATTGATAGAGGGGTGGCAGGCATGTAGGGGATTCGGAAGAGAACCCGTGGGAGAGAGACAGAGGGGAAGCGGGTGGAGAGAGTATGGCAGGGCATCGTACCATGGCATCCGCCCAGCGACTCCAGTGCTTTGACGAATCGCAGGTGAATGTCGGGCGACCAACACCTCCTGTGCTTCCGTGCTGCCCCTGCCCCTCTCTCCTCCCCTCCAGTTCCCCTCTGGCCTCCACTCCCTCTATCGCCTCCACTTCTCCTATCGCCTCCACTCCCTCTATCGCCTCCACTCCCCCTTTCACCTCCACTCCCTCTATTGCCTCCACTTCCCCTATCGCCTCCACTCCCCCTCTCCCCTCCACTCCCCCTCTCCCCACCACTCCCTCTCTCCCCTCCGATACTCCCCCTATCTCCACTCCCTCTCCCCCTGCAGGATCCACTGCTCGTGCGCCTATCACTCTGTTGCTCCTCCTCACTCCTTCCTGCGCTTTCCTCTCTCCTCCTCGTCTCGCCATCCTCAACACCCCCCCCTTCTGCAGCCCTCGTTGCCCCTCTCACACTGGGCCTCTCTGTTGCTGCTGCTGGCCGACTAACTCTCTGCTGCTCCTCCTCATCCCCTCCAGCCCTTCCCCCTCTCGTCTTCCTCCTGCCATCCCCTTTGACCCCTCCTCCTGCACTCCTCTCTGCTCCTCTCACCCCTGGACTCCCTTTTGCCGCCTGGCGGTGGCTCTCCCTCTCATGGCTGCTCCCAGCAGACTGAGCTGTCCGGGTTGTATCTTCCCTGGGTGTATCTGCCATCCTATCCTTTCCTGCTTGCCACGTCTTCCTGCTGCGACTTGGTTCCCTGCGCTCCTTTGCAGACTTTCCAGCTGCCACACCCCCATCACTAGCATCACCAGCACCATCACCAGCGGCAGCACCATCATCATCATCATCATCAGCAGCAGCAGCAGCAGCAGCAGCAGCAGCAGAACGAGGAGCAGCAACCTCTCTTTTCTCCGCTGCTCCTCTTCCCTTCTCTCCCCCACTGCCTTCCGTCAGTGCAGATTCTCTTGTTGGCCCCGCTTCTCCTCCCCCTTCCCCTGCTCCACTGCCCCTCGTCCTTCCCAGCTCCAGCCATACTGCCCCCACACCACTCATGAGCTCCTTCCTGGTTCCTTCTGCACCGCTCATCATTCCTTCTTCTGCTGCCTCTCTGCCCCGAGCAATATTTCTGCTCACAGCCGTTGCACCAGAAGCAGCAGCACCAGCAGCAGCATCAGCAGCAGCAGCAGCAGCAGCAAGAGCACCAGCAGCAGCAATGGCACCATCACCATCACCACCATCGCGCCCCAAACCTTCTACCCCAAAGAGTTTCACGCCAAGCCCTGTTGTGGCGGAACCACCAAGGGTGAGCGACAGACTCCGCTCTTCTCCGCTTGCTCTCACCTGGGCCTCCCCCTCTCTTCTTCCCCCGTGTCGAGCATCGCCCACCAACCACTCTCTCTCATCTGCCATTTGCTGCTCCCCACTGCTCTGCCGCTCCTCCTCACTCTCTCCCTCACGCTCATCGTTTCGTCCCAAGCGCTCCTCCCTGCTCTGCCGCTCCTCCCTGCTCTGCCGCTCCTCCTCGCCCTGCCGCTCCTCCCTGCCTGGTCGCTGCTCCTGCTCTCCCGTTTGCTGGCATTCTCGCACCAACCACTCCCGCTGATCCCCTCTGCCACTGCCCGTCCATGCCAAGCTTTTGGTGAGTGGTGAGTTTTGAGAAGACTCAAAAGTCACCTCGGCTGCTGCTCCACCGTTTGCTGCTTGCCATCTGTGCAATCCGTGTTCCCTCTTGTGCCGCCTCCCCCTCCTGCCCTCCTCTTCACTCGCTGTTGCTTCCCTTCTCTTTCTTCCATTCCCCTCACTCCTTTCGATACCACTCCCCTCATCCTTCTCTCTCCCTTCACCTCCCTTCCTTCCCCTCACACCATCACCGCATGGACCCTTCGCACCTCTTTCTCTCTGCTTTGCTGTGGAGAGCTCACCAGATTCCTCCCCATATCTCTCCCCCTTCTCTTTTCCGCCCGCCTTCTCATCTCCCCCCTCCTTCTCATCTCCCCCCTCCTTCTCATCTCCCCCCTCCTTCTCATCTCCCCCCTCCTTCTCATCTCCCCCCTCCTTCTCATCTCCCCCCTCCTTCTCTTCTCCCCCCTCTTTCTCTTCTCTCTCCCCCTCGTTGTCCCCTACCCCCTTCGCATCTCCCTTCTTCTCCTCGTCCCCATTCTTCTCATGGTTCCCAGTGTGCGTTTCCGACCCCACACCGTCTCCCCCTTCCCCCTCCTCCCCGTCCTTGCAACAACTCTCCTCCTCAACGCTCCCAGTCGTCCCACAGCGCGTCCTATCCGTGTGCTTCGTCTCCCAACGCAAATCCTCTCTATTCACAGAAACTAGAGCCCCCGGTCGCTCTCCTGCCATCCGCCCTTGTGGGTCAGTGTTGTCTCGGACTGCTGTGGCTGAGACTCCAGCTGTTGCTCTGCTGTGGTGACTGCAGCTCCTTCTTGCTTCGGAGATGGCTGCAGGGACGAGTGAAGAGAAGGAAACAGGGTTTTAACAAGGTTTTGACACTTGGTGTGTAGAAAATTGCAGGGCTTTGACACCTCAGTGTGTAAGAGTAAGCAGGGTTTTGACACACTGGTGTGTATAAAATAGCAGGGTTTTGAAACTTTGGCATGCGGCAACGTGACCGTCACGGGCCCCATATTCACGCAGGAACCAACGGCACGCAAGGGACGGGATGGGCAGCGGCAGAGGCACAGGAGAAGAAACGTGACCTCTGCGATGAGCGCCTCACCTTGGTGTTTGGAGACACGATGGACGCCCCGGAGACGGCTGCCGCTCTGAAGGCATGATGGAGCTCCTCCGCCTTGTAGCGGTGCTCTCCGTGTTGTCCGTGAATTTCATTCTCCAGACTCACAGGAGTAGAAACGTGACCTCAACTTCGTGACCTCTACGATAAGCACGTTACCTTTCGTGACCTCCATGGTGCTTGGAGTGACCATGGAGACGGCTGCTGCTCCGCTGACCCGATGGAGTTTCTCCGCCGACTAGTGGTGCTCTCCGCTCGCCGCAACCACCACGCCGATGACAAAACGGCGGTTGCGGCAAAGATCACCCAATCTTACTGGCAGAGGTGGTCGGTGGCCCTGGGGGTTGACCCTCCAGCAGCAGTACGCGTTCTCCAAGTAGGCGTGCGGCAGCGGCAGCACTCCAGGGCGTGCCTTCGCCCCCGCCCGGCCCTCAGTAGACGAGCCTCTCACCTGGCGGGAGCTCGAGGCCACTATCGGACCTACCTTGGATGCGTGGCCCCGGCAGCGTGGGAGCCCTAGCTGTGCTGTGTGAGAGAAGAGAGATGAAGAGAGATGGAGGGAGAGAGAGAGAGAGAGAGAGAGAGAGAGAGAGAGAGAGAGAGAGAGAGAGAGAGAGAGAGAGAGAGAGAGAGAGAGAGAGAGAGAGAGAGAGAGTGAGAGAGAGAGAGAGAGAGAGAGAGAGAGAGAGAGAGAGAGAGAGAGAGAGAGAGAGAGAGAGAGAGAGAGAGAGAGAGAGCGAGAGAGAGAGAGTAGAGAGAGTAGGGGGGGAGGGAGAGTGAGACGTTGCTATACCTTTGTCTATGAGAGCCAGTGACAGCGGCAACTCTCTCTGAAACACTTCAACTTTCTTCCGCTCTTCCAGCAGTCTTTCCAGATACCGATCCATTGGATGCACCTTCAAGTTGCAATCATGCACACCCCCCACATTCTCTCCAGCCGCATCTTCTCTCGTCGGTGAATCATTCGTTGCACCCATTTCCATTGCCACGGCCGAGTGGCAGTGCCTACACCGCCCGTTTCCCAGCAATGGTTCACCGAAGTTAGTAACAGATTTTCAGAGGGCGTGCAACGTGTGCTTGACTGCCACTACTAGCCTAAAATGACTAGTCTTCCTTGTTTCCATAACGTGATATTAAACCCCCGCAGCTGGGCTGAGGGACGTAGTGGTAGGGTTAACTGATTGCTACTAGCAGTGCTAGCAGAAACAAGCAAAAACTGATTGCCGCCACAGCTGGGGCGGCATATTCCCGTCGCCTCTCATCAGGCTGACTGCTAGTAAAGGTAGCATTTGCAGTGCATTTCGCGGTGTCGCGGTTACTAACAGAGACAGCCTCTGGTACAAACAAGCAGGCGAAGCAATCCTGCCTGCGCATGCCAGCTCTGTCGTTTTCCCTGCGTTCGTTGGCTGTCGTTTCTCCCACCCTCTGTGTTTCACTGTTGGAAGCACGCAGCATGCATTTCCTGCCTCTTGATTCCCCTCCGCTCAGCAGGTGAGGAGGAGGTTCCGCCAAATGCGAGGGGAAATGTGCCCGGAGAAGGGGAAAGGCGCGCTGGAAAAGCCACTCGGAAAATGGGATATGCGGGGGTTTCTGCTGTGAGCCTGTGACACTTGAAAAATGTCAGATCCCTGATTCAAAGGAGATGCGGATGTATTTTCAGAAACGCAATGCGAACCATCCGACGGAAGAGCGGATTTTGCGTCTCGTTCCTTCGATGATCGTGTGGCCGAGTTGCCATGCTGACGTGGTCGCATCTCCTTCAGAGTTCGGAATGGAATATTCTCTTTTGCCCTGTCCCGCTGCAGCATCTTTGTGAGCCCTGCCACAATCGCGATCTTCTTTGGCCAATCGGGGCGTTGACGGGAAATTGCCTCAACAAATTTATGTCTTCCCCCGTGTTTTGCATTTCGCCTTGGAGGCTTGGAATTGCGAACAGTGTGCAGGGAGGAAGGGGAGGTGTGGAGATCGAAATCGGGGGCAGTCGATACACGTTCCACTTTGGAATGACACTGGAAGTCATTCGAGGATTCTGAAAATTCAGTCCCTTTGACGAATGTTCAATGCCTCCACGGACCCAAAAACATTTCGGATCCAGGGCAACGAGCCATGAGCACAGCCCGTCAGCAATTGCTACGCGGCTCGTACGAACCGCGGCTTGCAAAGGTGTCAACACACGGCACCCGCCGTAGTCGCTATCGTTGCTAACTATAGCAAGTTGAGAATCTTACGCTTAGGTAGGACCATGCAAGACTAAAACCAGAAAAATGAAAAGAAGTTGATCTAGTTTGTTGGGTCAGGAGTTCCGTCAAGTATGAACATACTGTGGTCAAAGCGCAATACCAAAGAAATTGTGATAGCCGTGAAATCACCCTGCCAATATTCTCGTACCTACACCAGTGTCAAAGCCCACAAATCATATTGAAAGTTGCATGCTTCATAAAGTCGAAAGACTTACCGTATTCCCTCGTATAAAACATCCTATGGTGGTTTGCAATGGGTGTATTTAATGGCACATTTCATACAACGTGCAGGTGTTATGGAATAAACTTTTTTATGTTTAAGCTTTTTGAATGAAGTGTGCAGGAACAGCGTTCGCGAGGGCTGGGCTATCATGTTTAGGCAACCTGATCGCATACAAGGTGTCAACCGGCCTCACGAAGCATGCCACAATGGACTGCGCACCGAAACTCGTTCCAGGCTAGCCTCTTTCCAGATTCGCTCTCGCTTGAGAACGTATTCGTAGAACCCCGTGTATAATAATTCCATCGAATTTGAACAGTACAGATACACGGTATCGGAAAGATAACGCCCGAAAATATAACGCCCGAAAAGAGGTATCAGCACACGCCCTCAATCTCAGGGTGTGCAGCCACCTGTATTTTGGAGCCACCAAGCTAAGTCGTGCCACATCACTAAAAAATGAGGTCCCCAAAGGCTCCCGCATCTGACCCGCAGGACTCTTTTGTGACGGTGCTAGGACATTGGCGTTAGGAGAGTTGAGAGACCAAGGGTGGGGCAGGCTCAAACTTCTCGGGAGAGACAGGAGTTGGACCTTTGCAGGACTTCTGCGACATAGGTACAGGCCACATAAGGGAGTGCCGGAGGCCACTTGCATGTTACTTGAGAGACAGTTTGTAAGGAATTACGATTCCTTACTAGGGCTCGCCACAGCGAGTACACGCGAACAGTTCGCGTCTGCAGGCTCGGCCGATGGTTCTCGCGCCAAACCAGCCCCCGTCGACCTTTTCGGCCCCAACCTCATCCCAAGTCGCCCCGAACCCATTTTGATCCCGTCACACACGGGACTATCGAGCCCTTGACTGCTCCAACCCTCAACATTCAACCATGGTCAACACACCTATATATTGCCTGGGCCTCATTTCACCACATTCAAGGGCCCCACATTCAATCACGTTCCCCTATAGTATTCTGCACTATACTATGAGTTATAATTTATAACAGTTGGTATCAGAGCTACGTTCTGGGCCATTAGGTTTCTGGTAGGGGAGCAGACCCTATCGAGGAAGGGGGAGGAAGGATGCTGATGGCGAGCGGACGACACGCAGATAAATTGCGCGGGCGTCTCCGATGCCGTCAGATCCTGTCCGATGGACGACTCGGATTGGCCGATCCTCCCCTTCCCCGCTCGTAGATGGAATTATTTTCCGTCAAAGAAGGGGCGACGTTTTCGTCGTGTTTTTCAAGTATGTTCGTTAGAGCTTTCGAAATTTTCGGGTGTTCGAACGGAGTCTTCAGATTGGCTTCTGAAAAAAAAACAAAGGCTTCGTTATGAGGAGACAAGTGCACGGGAGTCCTCAGGCGGCCGAGTATTGGTCGTCAGGAGCCCACGGGGTAGCGAAATTGGCGGGACGTACGGCGATGTACATCTCGCACGCCATGCAGCGGCAGGGTGAACTGTAGCTGTGTCGCGGGTCCCGTCGCTTCCAGCAGGCTAGTTGCAGGCGATGGACAGGAATTCAACACTATTTCGGCAATGGGCGGATCCGACAATTTCGGAACGACACGATCGCACGAGGACGCGTAGGTGTACAGCTGTGTGGGAGCAGCTGGG
The DNA here is from genome assembly GCA_027943415.1 of Closterium sp. NIES-67. NCBI lineage: Eukaryota > Viridiplantae > Streptophyta > Zygnematophyceae > Desmidiales > Closteriaceae > Closterium > Closterium sp. NIES-67. The sequence continues at coordinate 218,462 of BQMB01000549.1, read as the reverse complement.
ATTAACGACCTCAACGCTATTCACCACGACGGCCATCTGGAGATGATGGCGCTGTGCTGGAGTGAGTGTACTCAGCGAGGGCGACTTCCCGCATGGGGAGGCGTTTTCCGTGGACCAGCGATTCATACCCCCACGATCAATGGAAACGGAGGCCACCACCCCTGGGTGTGTATTAAGTGTTTTTCCACTGGTCGCCGAATGCGTTAATTGCCAGGAGTTGAAGCAATGGGAGAAGAACGACGGGAGTTTTGGAGCAGATGGATTAGCGGTGTTCGGGCTGCTGCTCGCTTAGCTATGTCGCCTGGAAATCACCATTCCCACCAGATAGCAGTGTCAACTTATTAATTGACGGCTTCTGGCTGAATAAAGGGGGTAAACCTATGAACTACACTGTGCTGATGGAGTGTCCCCGAAAATTTTGGAGTTACTGTTGCAGTGGAGCTGAGGGTTTTCACCTGATGCAGCAGAAGGAGGTTCCGACTTTTGCGGGTGTAGTTTGACGAGTTTCCGACGGAGGAGGGAGCTGTCAGTAGGCGAGCTCGTTAAAGCTCCTCTGACTAGAAGCGTGCACACTCCTATCTTTGCGGAATCTCCTAGTTAGTTAAGCAGCAGTGAAGCAGTTTTGGGTAACCTGTAGTAGCCGCGAGATGGGTGAACGTCTGCACGGCCAGCTGGCAGGGGTACCGGAGAATTTCTGGAGTTGGGTAACAGCTGGGCAGAGATTGACGGTGGATGATATGCGTAGACCCCGATCAACGGCCAAAACATCATGCCAAGGCGGTCCACAACGGTGGACCAGCTGGTGGAGAAACCGTGGGGGCGCTACTAAAGGACGCCGTGGCGCCTGTGTGTTTGATGGGTAGCTGTGAAGTAGAGTTACGGTATTTGCAAAGTACCGTGTGGTTCCGACATTTTCGCAGGAGCAGTTCAATGTTTTACAGCTGGAGTTGTGCCCGCTATCTTTAGGAGTACGAGCGACATCAACCGATATTCTCGGAATATTTTGGGTGGCTGGAGGGGGAGAAGTGCAGCAGTGCTGCAATTTTTTGTCTGACCTTGCGGCGTGTTCCATCATGCGTCTTTGAGCAACATTCGTCACCGTTACACTTCCGCGCCTGATTTCGTTACTTCGTTGATAGAGTTCGCTGACTTTCGTGGGACACGGACACGTGCTCTTGCGTGTGACTCGAACGACCTCGCGTTTGATGAACGGGTTCTTCATTTCATCGACCATCACGTTATTCGACAATCATCATTTCAAGATATTCAATTGCCATGCGCCATTATCAATCGAGCACTCGATAGTTTTGCTGTTCATTCTCTTCCGCTGGAGTATTTACCCTTGCCCTTCGGTCAGCTGAAGAAGTCGATTATCTTCAACGACTCCGATCAATTACGATCGTTGCGACATGTCTCAGCCATTGGATGGAGTTATACCTTACGAAGCCTCGTCATCATTGCGCCTCAAGATTCGACGATCAGGATCGACCGCGATTGTTTCGACGCTTTCTTACCTTTGATTTCAGTTCGACCTCAAGACCTCGTCAGCCCGGCATAACCATTACGCTCGTCTTACCCGATATTGTATGATCCAATTTGGTAAACAATGATATAGACGTGTATCAACTTCACTATATTGGAGCATACAACCCAATATTCGTAATTCTAAAAAGGTCGTTGGCCACAAGCAGTTGTTAAATGCTTTAGGAACGCAGCGAAGTGGCAATAAGAAAGCAACCACAAAAAAATATGGTTCATCGTCATTTCTTCAACTCTAGCTTCGCCAATTTATAAATGGTATTTAGGGCAAAATTTTACTACACCATTAAAATAAAAATACAGTAATTATAATAAGGGTGCAACCCGGCTGACCGTTGAAGTTTTACGGTCTTCTCGTAATGCATTATGGGCTTCACATAATGGATTACGACATGTGTGTACACCTCAGCAGCAAGATCTCTATGCAATGAAGAGGACATGGATAACCACCTGGAAAATCACCAGCCCGCGTACAGAAAACCACATGCAAAACGAAAAAAAAACAGCATTTTCACAGAGTAGTAAGTTAGGAAAAAACAATGGGAACCACAATTAGAATGTACAACAAGGGAGTGTGCGGAAGCAACAGCGTAGGTAAACAGGCATTCGAGTTGACCAACGTCAGAAGGAGAAAAAGAAAAGAGGGAAGCGTTGTCGACATCTGAGCGTTGCACCATGTCTTACTCATACGATCATCACGGACGTGCGTAAATCAAGGAACACTCCGCACTCAAAGACAGCTAACATCTGCCCAAAATTAGGGTGTTCTCTATATCCAGTTTAATTAGGCACCCATGTTCGCCCAAACCACCATTGGGTGCTTAATTCCAGCATGTGTTTTACACGGGGGAATACGGTGCCTGTCATTCTATGTGATATGTTGATGTTCCACTGTATTGAGTATTACATTCTCTGTAAGGAACGCGCTACTATCAGATGCGAAGGCAAATGGGTGGAAGCCCGTATACCCAAGCAATCAAACAGTCAAAATGGGTATAACATTCGCCATGTCCAGGAAAAATTCACGACCAGGGCCTAAGATTCATTTTGGGGTACCCTGATTGGTCAGCGCAAAAACCAAACAGTAATACAAAACAAGCATCACACATCAGCATCCTTTAAGAATGCATCTAGATATGCAAACTCCTCTGGTTCTTGCTGCCCCTCTTCAGCATCCACATCTTCATTGTCTACTTTCTCTGCCCCCTTCTTGCTTGGTGCTGACACATTCATAGTGCCAAAGTGGCACCTATACGCCCGCCAAATGGGGCGTGATTGATGAGGGAATCCTTGTTTAAGACTATAGTGGCTTGTAGAACATAGTGACTGTAGTGATTGACATGGGTGGTGCTAAGCGGTCGCCCTGTTGCATACTGCCAACGTGCGCCCATCGTGTTCTGGCTGGCTTTGACTAGGTCAAAGCGTTCCATGCCCGATACGATGTCTCTGTAGTTGCTATAGTTCATTGCTGCCGCTTGGTTGTACGATGATACCTTTTCCCCTTCGGCCAGGTCGGGAATCCGGTTATAAATTTCTTCCATATGCTGTGCATATTGTGCTACACTTACGAACTGGCGATGGCAATGATTTTTCCCTGGCCAAGAAAACCTGAATTTATCGGCTCCAAACGTTTGAGCAAGACGGTATTGAACGGCTGCCATGTGGCGTTGCCGTAGATAAATGCACTGTTGCTGCTAATCCATTCGAGTGCCGACCCTCCCACTATTGTCGCCGCGAGTTGCATGCGCTGACCATCCCAAAACGCTGAGCGCCATCTGACGATTGCAAAGTAGATCTCCATGATAACGATCCATCGACAAACATCAGAATATCGATCGCTCAGATCGAACGGCTCAGATGGCTGCGGCTTCGGATCCTCGAGAAACTGCTATGATTGTTGCGACATTACTGTCGTTTTGTGCTGTGAGTTACACAATTGAATTCGAATCCAGCTTGACATGTTGCGATGCAGGCAAAAAGCTATTGGGCAGCCTCGGCGTTGTCGAACAGCATCGTTATTCTGTTAAAAAACCATGCGAGAGGGTTAATAATGTTTAAAAAATGCGCAACTAGTGCGTACCACGATAAGCATCAAATTCACCGCCCCCGACAGTTTTTGAGGCAGGCGTTTCGTATGCTGCTACTGCTTAGCTGAAAATGGCCGAGTGAGAAAAAGCTTTGATTACCAAGTGTTACAGAATCGAAATGTGCCGAGTAAAAGTTGCACTGTAAAACAATACATGGCACTTCTATACCCCTCAAGTGCATAAGGTAAACAAGTTTATCCTACCCAAAGGAATAGACCATTCTAGAGAATTGAATCACCCTGCGTATAGCCACGCGACCTTATTGGCTTTAAACCCCATGTCTCCTAATTCTGATTTAGGATCAAAGGTAATACGCTTGGTACTTGGTAACCCGAATTTCCCAGGAAGTGAGGCCAAAAGTGTTTGCGAGAGGGGAGTGGGGAGGGTGACCTCCAGTATCAAACCAGCGAATCTAACCTGACGACGGAGGCCTTAGGGTTGTAAAACCAATTGATTTCTTTGAAACGAGGGGTGGTGACATATTTGAAAATTCCGCGAGGGTGCCTCGCGAATATTGCTTCAAGCATAATACGAAACCAAAACTGCAACCTTAAACCCGCTCCAACCCGAGACTACACACCCCCAGAAAGTCGATCGTCAAAACCAAACGTATTACCGCCAGCCAAAAATACGAGACTCAGAGCTTTCCCAAGTGCTGGCTTCTTCGATTGGTACCAAAATTGTTTGTTCCTTGCTGCCCTCGTCAAAACCACCCCTGCTTTTCGAACCTCGCCCACCAATCAAGCTCAACGTTATCCAACCAAGCGTAATACTCTATGAAATACGAGACGCGGGCTTGAAAGGATTATGACAGGATTACGCTAGATAGCATTACCTAGTACATCGTGAGCCTAGTCGGTGATATAAATATAGTAATAGGATAAACCAAAGGATAATGGAAAGTGAAGAATAGGAAATTAAATGAGATGAGATAAAACTAATAATGTGATAGAAATGAGATAGATAAGAAATATAGAAATAAGAAAGAAGAGTAATGGGGTCGTTACGAGTAGCAGAAGGAGATGCAACAGCAGCAAAAGGAGAAGGAGCAGAGCCAGAGGGAGCAGCACCCCCAGAGCCAATGGTTGAGATCAGCATGCCACCAATACTCGGGAGGTTGGGAATTACCCGCAGTCGGCGAAGGAACATGGGGTGGCGTTATTGCTGAAGGAGCCACCGCAAATGCTAAGAGAGCTGGTGGTTGGGGCCAAACTTCTCAACCCACTCAACCTCCCGAGTGGGTTAGAAATCCTAGAACCGGTTGGTTCATGCTCAGCCCGTGTCAGTGGCACAGGGGTGGGGACGACGAAGAGGATCAGCGGGGGAACCTCAACAATTCCTCTTGGTCGTCCTCCCAATGCCGAGACACCTGGGCTGAGTATGAACACATTCCTGACGATCCCCACTGGGACAACTGGCGCATTCATCAATCCGCTATAGCATATGAAAGCCCCTCCCCACTGGAAGTAACATCCATTGTACCAGAAAAGGAGTAAAAAGATCTACCCATCAACTTCGGGCTACCTCGATCTCATCTCCCTCAAACGTCAACACCCACAGAAGAGACGGACGAGTCTGCTTACGCCCACCAATGCCGCCACACACATCCTAGACCAAGAATTCCTCGCCCGTGCTATCAATGAATACCTAGTAGAAGAACCCACAACTCGCTACTGGAGCTCTCTCGAAAAACGAGCACCCAGTCACATCTGGCACCATTGCCTAAGTCATCCTTCCCTCACTTCCCTCAATAATTCACTGAGGGATGGCGACTTGGCTCCCGGCGCTCTTCTTGGCTCCGATGGTGAGGAACTCGAGCCAAGCAACGAGCCACACGAGTGCACCGTCTGCCCTCAAGCCGCACTCACACATCAGCCCTTCCCCCCAGTAGATCCCGGCATAAATTCCTACAAAAATTTGGACAATGTTTGGAGCAATTACCTGGTACTCATGGAGGTGGGCCTCAAGAGTGCGTAATACACACTCACCTCCAGGTGGACCTATCCGACACAGACCACACCGCCAATCCCGCTAGTCGATGCTCCCGCATAGGATTCCTCTTCTGCCTCGAACCCTCTAGCCCTATCTCCTGAAACTCTTAGAAGCGGGAACTGGTCGCCCTCTCCTTAGCTGAAACAGAGTAAACCGTCGCTATCACAACAGTTTGCGAAGGCCTCTGTCCACATGAACTCATGTAGGAATCAAAACTCATCACGTCGCAAACCTTCAATTTACAGCGACGGAAGAAATTGTCCATATCTCAGCCTGTGTAGGCGAATAATCGTTTGTAGTGTTTAGAGATGCAGCTTATTAATTGCCTGGTTTTAAGGAAGAGTTAGACATATGCCTATACAAGACTGTCACGTGGGAACTAGCCCTGAAAATACAGTATAACGTTCCTGGGCAAAATCCATACACACACAAGTACACTCGGACAGTTTGTGCCATGTTCAAACTATGCAAAAGACACACTTGAAATCAGTACCTAGTCCATTTTCCCTTAGCCCTGACCACCGCCTTCACCCTCCTAGGCATACTATCAATGAGCCCCCTGCACACATCAGCATCTATCCCCTCCCAGATCTCTTGAATCCGCTACCAAGTCTGGAGCATTCCTGAGGGGGGGTGCTCATACTTGGACAGCTCGCGTTTGAGATGGGCCCACAAGTGCTCGATGGGGTTGAGATCTGGGGATGAAGAGGGCCACAGCAGGACTGAATATTCCTGCTCGGACAACCACTCTTGCACAAGGCGGGACTTGTGCTTGGGGTCATTGTCATGCTGGAAAATGACATCAGAGGTATTAAGGTCATAAAAGTCAATGGTTTGTGCAAGCTCATCCTGCAAGATGCTTCGATACAGCTGCCCGTCCATACGACCGTCAACTTTACACATGTATCCAGGGCCATCATACGTCATACACCCCCATATCATGACTGACCCACCCCCATGCTTTACTGTTTGTTTTATGTGTTGCCCTTGAAGAGCTGCCCCGTCGCGAATCCATGCATACGACCGGCCGTCACTACAGAAACGGTTGATCTTGGTCTCATCAGACCAGACCACCCGCTTCCAGTCGTCCACGGTCCAGTCAACGTGGGCCTTGGCGAAATCTTGTCTGTCTCTGATGTTACGAGCGGAGAGACGTGGCTTCTTCGGTTGCTGGACGGCGACTAGGCCAGACAGTTTGAGGGCGTTGCGGACTGCTCTGGGGCAGATCTTAATGCCGTGGTCTGTTTCCAGTAGCTTTGCGGCTTCTACGCTAGTCTTCACCTCGCCTGAAGTCACAGCGCGAACAAGGATGCGCTTGTCACGTACTGAGAGTAGGCGTGGCCGGCCAGACCTCGGGACTGTTGGCCTAACCGCTAGGCTGCTGGTGCGCTGAGAGGCCTCTTGAGCGTATTTCTGAACTGTGCTCTTCCCTATCCCTAGCATTCTAGCGATCTGACGGAAGCTATGACCGCGTCGAAGCAAGGTCGCGATCCTATCTTTCTGGCGTGAAGCAAGAGGCCGCATTGTTGCTATGAGCCTGGCAGGGTTCACGGTATGCCGTCGATAAAGACTAGGAGGCTAGGTTTGCGAGCTCGCGAAATGCCGAGAGAAAATAGACCTAGACTAGAATCGGGAGCTAATTGTCCGCATCGAGTCTCGCTAGCAAAGTGGTGGACTCACTATAAGCAGTTCGATAAAACGTACAGTAACATACAGCATAAGGATGCTTCACTCCTAGTTCAAATGGTACAATGGGTAATTGGGGATAAATGTACACGATACATGCTGAAAATACAAAATCTTCTGACTAGTGTACCTTTTCTAACCCAATTAATTCCGTCACTGTGAATTGCGCCAGCAAGAGAGCCACCAAAATCACAAAAAAAGTCAGGGTTCGTAAATGTCATGAAGCACATCGCCATGTGGTACTTCTTAGTCAATAACAAAATTGTAAAGGGCTTGATTGTCACTAACTGCCCCACTGGTGACATCGCAGCTGACTTGCTCACCAAGAAGCTGTTACGTTAGCAGTACCTGCAAGAGCATGTTACCAGCAGTATGTCACAGGATCGAATGTCTCGAGGAAAGGTTCTACTATCGATCAGTACAAGGCGCTTTTATACTTCCAGAGTACATCAGGTAACCAGGTTTATCATATCCTAAGGGAATAGACCCTTCTAGAAGATAGAATCACCCTGCGTATAGCCACGCGAAGCTATTGGCTTTAAGGGATTACGACAGGATTACGCCACATATAGCGCGCCAGTACATCCCGAGCATGGTCGGTGATATAATTATAATAACAGGATAAACCAAAGGATAATGGAAAATGGAAAATAGGAAACCAAATGAGATGAGATAAAAAGAGAAATGAACGAGGAAGGAAATAAGAAAAGGGCCAAGCGGTGTAACGGGGTCGTACTCTCACACTTCCCCCCCTCAAAGCTGGGTTGTAGAAGTAACACCCTGCTTGACAAGGTAGTCATGCAGAGGATGACGGGCGTTACCCATGTCGGACGCAGGGACCCAGCTGTCCTCAGAAGGATCATAACCCTTCCAACGGATGAGAAGCTCCACGATGCCATTCCGACGTCGGCGGTGTGCTAGCACTGACTCGACCTCGTACTCGGGTTCATTCTGGTCGAGGACGGGCGGCGGTTGGCGTCCGACGAAGATCGTGTTCGGATCCTGGTAGGGCTTCAGAAGCTGGACATGGAAGGCGTTGTGAATCTTCCAGGTAGCTGGCAGGCGTAAGCGGAAGGTAACAGGAGTGACCTGTGCTTCAACGAGAAAAGGCCCGCAGAAGCGAGGTCGAAGTTTAGATGGGAGGTGGCTGATGTCAAGGTTGCGGGTGTCAAGAAGCACCTGGTCTCCCACCGTGATGGTGTGGTCGTTGCGATGGCGATCGGCCTGGCGCTTTTGATGGTCTGCTTATTAAGAGCTCGGTAGTCGATGCTCATGCGCAGGCTTCCGTCCGGTTCCGGTGTGAAGAGTACTGGGGCATCGTATGGCGAAGTGGATGGCCCGATGAGTCCTTTGGCTAGGAGATACTCGATCTATTTTTTCATGTCAGTCAGCTCTGTAGGGCTGAGCCGGTATGGTGCTCGGAAGGTCGGCTTCGAACCCGGTTCCTCCACGATCTCGTGTTGATGCGTTCGGTATGGCGGTAGCTCGTTCGGAAGATCGTCAGGAAGAATGTCTTGGAACTCCTTCAGTAATTCCTTGATTTTTTCTGGAGGTTCCGAGGCTTTCTCTCCGTCATTCTCCACCTCTGTTGCTATCGCCAGGAACCCGGTGTCGGTCCGCTTCACGTCCTTCTCGAATCGTGCGAGTGTCTCCACTGGGATATCTCCAGTATCGTCCCAGTTGGGTAGCTGTACTCTCCGTCCATTGTTGTAGATGCTTGCGGTGCGGTTCACCCAGTTGATCTCGGGGTTGAATCTTTTCAGGAAGTCTCGCCCGAAGATCAGGTCAAGCCCTTTAATGTTGGTGATGGGGAGTGCAGGTCTCCAGCGCAGTGGTCCGATTTGTAGGTGTAGCACTGCTTTGCCGTATACTGGTAACTTGCTGCCGTCCACCATCGTTGCAGAGAATCCTGATGGCTTGTACTCTTCCCGAAGTCGGTCGATTACTGCCTTGTTGCAGACGGTGTGTGACGCTCCGCTGTCCACGAGTGCTTGGAGGCGTCGTCCTTTGCAGATGACCTCGAGCACGAGGGGCAGTCGTTGCTCGGAGTACCCAAAGATAGTTTCATTGACTGGGTCATAGGGTACATCCCAATATTCCGTACACACCTTCGTGTTGCTCTCTACTCCTGGGCTGGCAGCTGGCCGAGGCTGCTTGGAGAACGGCTCTTCTCCAGGGCCCGGAGTTTCCTTGACGACTGTGCGCGTTACTGATGCCGAAGAACTGGATGCATCCGTAGGAGGAGTTCGGAGTTTGTGCAACTTCTTGTAGACCCCCAGCTTCCTCTTGAGCTGCTTCAGCTCCACCGAAGTCTTTCCTGGGGAACGGGTAGTCGTTGTGGGCTGGTGTCGGGAGAGGACGTTGACTCCGTGGAAAGGTCGGCTTCTTTCCACACTCCTTAATTTGGTCCCCAAGTTTTCCTGTACTGGTATAATCTCCACAGCTGTCTGCTTCTTCTGGAGTCCCTCCCGTAATTTCTCCAAGGCTCTAGCCCCTCGAACATCATAAGTTTTCATTAAAGCATCTTTATAAGATAACTTTAACGAATTCTTATAATTTCTTGGGTCTTCAAGGAGTTTCCGTGTCTCGGCAGAGTATTTTTTCGCGGAGTCGTATTTTTCCTCGGCGATATTCCCTGGCGAGGACTGGTCGTGGGGTGGAGATTTTCCCCCATCATTTCCTCCTTCTCGCGTCGAATCAGCTTTGTAGAAGTTGATTTTCCTGGAATCCCGCGGCCGCTTCCGGATCTTTTTATTTTCGCCAGCTAGATCCGCAATTACTGGCGACTCCCATTTTTTGGCTTCTGATTGGCCGAAGGAATTTCGCCACTGTTGCGTGCCCGATGCTCTGCGCGTGCGGCTTTCATTTTGCTGCAGTCGAAGATTCGATGACCCGGCACCCCGCAAAAATCACACGTGTAGTTGGTGTTTTTCGGACGTGGCCGCCCTTCAAATCTGTCGACTTCCATCGGGTCGGCGAACGTGGGGTGAGCCGAGCGGTCGCCCTGTCGCGTACTGCCGACGTGCGTCCGTCGTGTTCCGGCGTTGACCATGTCGAAGCGCTCCGCTGCCGAAACGACGTCACTGTAGCTCGCGTAGTTTGACGCTGCGACTTGTCGTTTGACTTCGGTCTTCAACCCGGCGAGGTACGATTGTACTTTTTCCCCTTCGGTCAGGTCGGGAATGCGGTTATAAAATTCCTCCATCTGCTGCGTGTACTGCGCTATTCTCCCGAACTGTCGGTGTCGATGAATTTTTTCCCGGGCAAGGAAACTGGAATTTATCGGCTCGAAGCGTTTCAGCAGGTCGGTGCGGAACTGCTGCCACGTGGCTTCACCGTGGATGAAAGTACTGTTGCCGCCAATCCACTCGAGTGCCGGCCCTCGCATCAGTGTCGCCGCGAGTCGTACACGTTGTCCGTCCCAGACTGGCGAGCTCCATCCGACGGCTGCGAAGTAGATCTCCATCCCGGTGATCCATCTGCGGGCGTCGGAGTTTCGATCGCTCGGATCGAACGACTCAGGTGGGCGCGGTTTCGGAGCCTCGAGAAACTGCTGCGACTGCTGCGTCGTCGCCGTTGTCGTCTCATGCTGCGCTCCGGCGAGTCGAGTTACTCGCTCGAACTGGTTTCGCCACGCTTCGCGATCCGCTCGCATTTCCTCCTAAAGGGTTGCGATGCGCGCGAAGAGCTGCTGGGTAACCTCGGTGTTGTCGAAGGTTGCCATCCTGTTCAAAACACGCACAGAGAGGGTAATTCGAAAATCGCGGAGCTGGTGCTTACCAGAATCGGCGTCGAATTGGTCGCCCCCGGCGGTTTTTCGAGGCAGGATCCCCCGCTGCTGCTGCTTAGCTGAGCACGGTCGAGTGAAAAAGCTCTGATACCAAGTGTCACAGGATCGAATGTCTCGAGGAAAGGTTCTACTATCGATCAGTACAAGGCGCTTTTATACTTCCAGAGTACATCAGGTAACCAGGTTTATCCTATCCTAAGGGAATAGACCCTTCTAGAAGATAGAATCACCCTGCGTATAGCCACGCGAAGCTATTGGCTTTAAGGGATTACGGCAGGATTACGCTAGATATAGCGCGCCAGTACATCCCGAGCCTGGTCGGTGATATAATTATAATAACAGGATAATGGAAAATGGAGAATAGGAAACCAAATGAGATGAGATAAAAAGAGAAATGAAAGAGGAAGGAAATAAGGAAAGGGACAAGTGGTGTAACGGGGTCGTACTCTCACACAGTACCAGCAAGAAGCTGTGAATGCGCCGATCTTTGTGGAATCACCAAGCGTGCCAAAACATGTTACCTATATGAATGAAGGGAGTTGTCACAGGATCGAATGTGTCGAGAAAAGGTTGCACTATCGATTGATACAAGGCACTTGTATACTTCCAAAGTACATCAGGTAACCAGTTTTATCTTATCCCAAGGGAATAGACCCTTCTAGAAAATAGAATCACCCTGCGTATAGCCACCCAAGGCTATTGGCTTTAAGGGATTACGGCAAGATTACGCTAGAGATAGCGTACCAGTACATCCCGAGCCTGGTCGGTGATATAATGATAATAACAGGTTAAACCAAAGGTTTATGGAAAAGAAGAAATAGGAATCTAAATGGAATGAGATAAAAACCAAATGAATCAAGATAAAAAGAGGAATGAAATGGAAAGAGAAGATGGAAAGGAGAAAGGAATGGAACGGGGTCGTACTCTCACACTTGCCCCCCTGCTTGACAAGGTAGTCGCGAAGAGGACGACGAGCGTGATCCATATTGGATTTAGAGACCCAGCTATCCTCTGAAGGATCACAACCCTTCCAACGGATGAGAAGCTCCACAGTGTCATTCCGTCGACGGCGGTGAGCAAGCACGGATTCGACCTCGTACTCGGGTTCATCATGGACGAGGACGGGCGGCGGGGGCAACGGTTGGCGTCCAGAGAAGACTGTATTGGGATCTCGGTAGGGCTTCAAGAGTTGGACATGGAAGGCGTTGTGAATCTTTTAGGTAGCTGGCAGGCGTAAGTGGAAGGTAACAGGAGTGACCTATACTTCAACGAGAAAAGGCCTGCAGAAGCAAGGTCGCAGTTTGGATGGGAGATGGCTGATGTCAAGATTGCGTGTGTCGAGTAGTACTCGGTCTCCCACAGTGATGGTGTGGTCTGTGCGGTGGCGATCGGCTTGGCACTTGTGTTGTTACTGAATGTCGAGAAGGCATTTGTGGGTCCGATCCCAAAGTTTGTGCATGGTCGTGATGAAATCATGAGCGGGTTGGACTGTGGCTGGGATGGTTGGCTGTTGAGGTGTGAGTGAGTGGCGTCCGTAACAGAGGAAGAACGGCGTCTGTCCAGTAGCGGCGTGAGTAGCATTGTTGTAGGCAAACTCCAGGATGGGCAGATGCAAGTCCCATTTGGAGATGTCGTTCTTGCAGGCTGCACGGAGGAGTTGCTCCACAATTTGGTTGAGGCGCTCGGTCTGTCCATCTGTCTGCGGATGGTAGGCGGATGACATGGCGAGTTTGGTCCCGAGCAGAGACATCAGTTCTTTCCAGAATATACTGGTGAACTTAGGGTCTCGGTCGGAGATGAGTGTGGTCGAAATACCATGTTGTGAAATGATGTAGCGAACAAAGAGTTGTGCTGTCTCCTCGGTGCGTGCTGTGGTGTGTGTCGGGATGAAGTGTCCCATTTTGGAGAACTTGTCAATGACGACGAGGATTGCGTCATGACCGCTTGTGGTAGTTAGTAGCCCGGTGATGAAGTCTAGGCTTACCACTTGCCATGGCTGTTCTGGGACAGGAAGAGGATATAGCAGACCCGCCTTTTTTTGCTTGCTGCTCTTCATCCTCTGACATGTAGTGCACGAGGTGATGAATTTCTGTACGTCATCTGCCATGTGGGGCCAGTAGTAGTGTTTGGCGATACCAGTGAGCGTCTTGTTGCTACCGAAGTGTCATGCGTAGAGGACGTCGTGGTATTCTTGAAATAGTAACTTGGGCAACGGAGGGTAATTAGGTATCCAGATCTTCGTTGACCCTTTCCGGTACGCGATGTCGTTGTCCCACTGTAGCAGATGTCGCCTTTCTGCCAAGGGAATTTCAGGGTCGATGGCGTACCCGTGTGTGAAGAGTCCCTTGAGGAGTGGATTCATCCCTTCAACTTGGATAGCGGCAACGTGTGCAGGCCGGCTAAGCGCGTCTGCTTTGTTTTTGTGGCCGGGCTTGTACACGATGTCGTAGTGGAAGTGTGTCTCGAGGAAGTCAATCCACCGGACCTGCCGCCTGGAGAGACTTGGTTGCGCCTTCAAATATTTTAGGCTGCAATGGTCGGTGTAGACTGTCGTCTTGCGTCCTTCGAGATAACATCTCCACGTTTTGAAGGCGATGATGATAGCAAGGGCCTCCTTGTCGTGTATCGGGTAGTTGAGTTCTGCGCCATGTAATTTTTTGCTGAGGTAGGCAATTGGTTGCAGGCCATTCCCCTGGTCTTGCATCAAGACTGCTCCCACTGCCTGTTCGTTAGTGTCAGCTTCGATGACGTAGTCGCGTTCGGGGTCTGGCAAGATGAGTACGGGTGCGGACGTGAGTGCTTGTTTCAGCTGCTCCACGGCTTCCTGGTGTTGTGGCTCCCATTTATAGGGCGTGTTCTTCTTTAGCAGATTCGTGAGTGGCGTGGCGATCTTCGCGTATTGTGGCACGAAACTGTTGTAGTAGTTAGCAAAGCCAAGGAACTGCTGTAACTCCTTCACGTTCTCGGGTGTCTTCCACGTACGCACAGCTTCGATTTTCTTGGGGTCGACGTGAACTCCTTGAGCGCTTACGATATGTCCGAGGAATTGGACTTTCTCGAGGGCAAAGTCGCTCTTCGATAGTTTGACGTAGAAGCGTTCTCGTTAAAGAATTTCTAAGACGCGTCGTAGGTGCTCGACGTGTTGTTGCATGTCGTGCAAGTAGACGAGAATGTCGTCCAGGTACACCACCACGCATTCGAACAAGAGTGGGCGTAGGATATGATTCACCTCTGCTTGGAATGTTGCAGGTGCGTTGGTGAGTCCAAACGGCATTACCAGATACTTGTACGATCCGTACCGAGTTCTGAAAGCAGTTTTGTGAATGGAATCATCTGCCATTCTTATCTGATAGTATTCGGACCGCAGATCTAGTTTTGAAAATACCGTGGCTCCCCGAAGCTGGTCAAGCATGTCATCGATTCGTGGAATCGGGTACTTGTTCTTAATGGTCTGATTGTTGAGAGCTCGGTAGTTGATGCACATGCACAGGCTTCTGTCCGGTTTCGGTATGAAGAGTACTGGGGCACCGTATGGCGAAGTGGATGGTCGGATGAGTCCTTTGGCGTAGAGATACTCGATCTGCTTCTTCATGTCGGCTAGTTCTGTGGGGCTTAGCCAAAATGGTGCTCAGAAGGTCGGCTCTTCTTCGCAGAGTTAGAATTTTCCTCGGCGATTTCCTCTGGCAAAGACTGGTCGTGGGGTGGAGATTTTTCCCCATCATTTTCTCCTGTTCGCGTCGAATCAGTTGCGTCAGAGTTGATTTTTCCGGAAGTCCACGGCCGCTTTCATATCTTTTCTTTTTCGCCAGCTAAATCTGCAATCACTGGCGAGTCCCGTTTTTTTGCTTCCGATTGGTCGAAGGATTTCCGCCACTGTTGCGTGCCCGATACTCAGCGCGTGCGGCTTTCATTTTGTTGCAGTCGAAGATTCGATGACCCGGCACCCCGTAGAAATCACATGTGTAGTTGGTGTTTTTCGGACGTGGCCGCCCTTCAAACCTTTCGACTTCCATCTAGTCCGCGAACGTGGGGTGAGCCGAGCGGTTGCCCTGTTGCGTACTGTCGACGTGCGTTCGTCGTGTCCCGGCATTGACCATATCGAAGCGCTCCGCGACAGATACGACGTCACTGTAGCTTGCGTAGTTTGTCGCTGCCACTTGTCGTTTGACTTCGGTCTTCAGCCTGGCGAGGTACGATTGTACTTTTTCCCCTTCGGTCAGGTCGGGAATGCGGTTATAAAATTCCTCCATCTGCTGCATGTACTGCGCTACACTCCCGAATTGTTGATGGCGATGATTTTTTTCCCGGGCAAGGAAACCCGAATTTATCGGCTCGAAACGTTTCAGCAGGTCGGTGCGGAACTGCTGCCATGTGGCTTGGCCGTGTATGAAGGTTCTGTTACCGCCGATCCACTCGAGTGTTGGCCCTCGCATCAGTGTCGCCGCGAGTCGTACGCGTTGACCGTCCCAGACTGGCGAGCTCCATCCGACGGCTGCGAAGTAGATCTCCATGCCGGCGATCCATCTGCGGACGTCCGAATTTCGATCGCTCGGATCAAACGGCTCAGGTGGGCGCGGTTTCGGAGCCTCGAGAAACTGCTGCTTCGTCGCCGTTGTCGTTTCGTGTTGCGCGCCGGCGAGTCGAGTTACTCGCTCGAACTCGTTCCGCCAAGCTTCGCGGTCGGCTCGCATCTCCTCCTGTAGGGCTGCGATGCGCGCGAAGAGCTGCTGGGTAACTTCGGCATTGTCGAAGTTCGCCATCCTGTTCAAAACACGCGCGGAGGGGGTAATTCGAAAAAACGCGGAGATAGTGTACCATTTCGAATCGGCGTCGAATTGGGATCCTGAGTGTACCAGTACACTCCAGTACATCCCGAGCCTGGTCTCCAGTAAACCAGTACATTATCTCCAGTAATTTCGGCATTACGCTAGAGATAGTGTACATTACGGTAGAGATAGTGTACCAGTACATCCCGAGCCTGGTCGGTAATATAATGATAATAACAGGAGAAACCAAAGGTTTATGGAAAAGAAAAAATAGGAATCTAAATGGAATGAGATAAAGACCAAATGAATCTGGATAAAAAGAGGAATGAAATGGAAAGAGAAGATGGAAAGGAGAGAGGAATGGAACGGGGTCGTACTCTCACAGGAGTACTATGACAATTACACCACTTGATGTTACCAAGAAGGTGTTTGTACTTGATGATTGTGACTGTCGAGAAGTTTTGTTGGCCGAAATTCGTGACTTGAAGAGGAGATCCGAATTTTGTAAGCTGGAAATTTCGGAAGTCCAGTCGTCAAAGTTGTAGTCATCGTCGACTGCGTTTGCGGCAGCATCCCCACCTATCGCACCCTCGGAATCTTTTTCTTCGAAGACACTGTCGAAGTTCGCGCAGGGCTTGGGCCAGTCCTCACCGTAACGCAGGGCCAGAGGAAGGTTGGGAAGTTCAGGCGGCGCTGGTGAAGCCGATGGAGCGGGAGGAGAGGGCGGGGTGGGTGAAATAGAAACCCAGTGATAAAGCACCTAAGAGCGAGCATTTCTGCCTTTGATAATGGTCGCGAGGCCACTCCCAATTACAGGAGGCATAGCGCTGGGCGGGTAGCTAACTGTAAAGATAGCCCATCAAGGCATCCTCGTAGCATCGAACATGTGACTAGGTTCGATGCCTCGGGAATTTTCAACCCTGAACTGTGAATGCAGCCGGACCACCTCTTCTCATTCCTTGGTACTTGGAATTGAGAACTGGGTTGCTCTGAACCCATCCACAATACTCGAACTGGAAATCACGGTGGCAGAGCCGTGAATCTATCAATATAATCGACACGAAGAACATATTTCAAATTTGAAGCAGGAACGCACTTTCCGAAACTGAACCCCTTAAAATACGAGATTGGTCACGGGTAACTTATGTTTAGGTTTCCTTATAAGAATCACTCCCTTTTTTCACCAATATACAAAAAGACACTAGGATCATATATCCAGGCATTTATGGTTTGTGATGGATATTTGTAGCGCCCCTAGAATTTGAAAGCAGTCAAATGGGTTGTTCCTATCACATTGATGGATGTCAAGCTACGGGTAAAGGATATGGAGCAAACGCCATAAGTTATTTACGTCATTGTGACCCATATAAGCATAGTACAATAATTTATGGTGTAAGCATTACTGGAAGCTTGTATCGTCATAGATCGTAGGCCACCAAAAATATTCGAGTCGATTCGCGCTGACATTTCCGAGCAGTATACAACTAATCATCCACGAGCTCCTGAGCAATTCCCCGTGCTCACTGGGCAAACCTTCCAGAACCATGAGATGGCAATTGGAATAAGAATGCATTGAATTGCGGGATGCCCTTGACGGCGTTGAGTCATGATTGGGTGGATGTAACAAAATAATTTTTTTTTCCCCGGGTTTCAGTTCAGGCGTACACATTAATGGGGTTATAGCGCACTCTACTACGAAATTCTAATTGCAGCACCCAAACGTGGCCCTCTGACGAGCCGCATGCCTTTTGCTTATAGTTTCATGACTAGACATGTGCGCTTCACGCCAATTTACAGCCACACATCTCAGCTCTGCTGAGCCTCGACTGTGTGCTCCAAGCCTAGCTATATTCAAGCTCTCAGTTGTTGTGATGTTGCCTCATTGTATTGCTTTCCTCGATACTACCAATATTGAAAACTCGCCGTTTGCACCTTATTATGCCTAGCGTTCTTTCCGTTGCGATGCCGTTGTTTAGGGGACGGACGTCCTGTGCTTACATCATATCTGTTGTCCTAGTATTTAATTCATAAAAACGCACAGTTATGACTAAGTTCGCAGTACCAGCGCGCTGATGCTGCCCAAATAAACAACGATGGTGGAGGCCGATCTTCCAACTCTTGGTACAGCTAAAGCAAGGGCAGTAGCATTGGACAAGGAGCGCCTCACCAACTATTATTTTCAACAAGAGCTGGCGCGTCCTAGGGCTGAATGGGCCATGCCGATTATGAATATCTGCACTTGGAGGGGACTTGAACCACTTGTGATGCCCCATGATGACATCAGCGACAAATCAACAACAACAGAAGCCAACAACAAATCAGCATGCTCGGCAACAATCAGCGGCCACATGCAACCTCACTTGTGGGCTCAGCGAACAATACGAACCCCATGATTTGACGAACGGAAGTCGGCGAAGAAGTGAATGTCAATGAAATCGCCCTAAATACATCACATTCTGGCCCAAATACTTCCAACAACATTTTGGCGTCCGGAATACTCAAGACGCAGAGGCCGCCTACGTTCGACCCAAGCCTGTTTGTCATTGAATGGATTTTTCGCCTGAATGATTTTCACAATTGCATGCTTGTAATCAAAGATACTCATAAGATTCAATAGGCCATATTTTTATTACGACCATCGGCAGTGGAATGGTGGCAGCAGATTAAACAGCCACACGAGCAGCTGGATACGACACCATGCATGATCAGGTGATTTCGCTTGACCAATTACTGGCCACGAAGTTATTGCGAGGTGGACGAGTACACCAACCGGCAATGGTCCTACCTTACCATAAGTGCTGCAACGGTACAAAGTACGGAGGGTGTTGGGCACGTGTTATTAAAGCCATTGGCCCAAATTACATAATTTTTGTTTCAACTTTATTAATCCTAAAAACGCCTCACAAACCTAGTTGTGCCCCTCATAAGTAGTGCATTAGAAGAAAGTTGAAAGTCGCGGTTGCATTTTGGGACTTCTGTTGCGGGGGTTGATCGTGCAGCTGACGTTCCGACTTTTGAGCACAAAATTAGCATGTGAAATTAGTGCAGTGGATTTCACCCAGCATGCGATTGGTTGCGCCCTGAGAGCGCGTTTGTACGACCTCTTCCTAGGCCAACCTGAAAACAGACTCGCGCGTTATAGTACAGTGTGATTTGTTTTGAAATTATTCAGTGAGTTTTTGCGATGTGCGATACGAAATCTGACGCAAAACTGGGCAAAGGAAATTTTCGTGATTATGTATTTCTAAACACGCTCTAACGCTGAGGAGTCGAAAGCCAACCCCTCGTCACTGTTACGCGTGACTCAAGCCCATTCGTTATCAGTGACCCCCTTTTCCCCTCTGTTTTGCAAGTGCAAGATCCATAAGGTTGAACAATTTGGACCAACGGATTTAACATTTGTGCAAGCCGTAGTTCGTACGATCCACATAGGAATTGCTTGCTGACGGGCTGTGTTCATGGGTTGTGGGTGCAAAATGTTTATGGTGGTTACATGGGTGCACCGAAAATTATGACAATAGCACACCAAATTTCCGAATAACTCCTAGTGTTATTCCAAAGTGGAATTTGTATCGACTGCCCCCAATTTCTATCTTCCCCCTTCCCTTTCTCCTAGCACACGTTTGCAACTCCAAGCTTCCAAGGCGAAATGGAAAACATGGGGGAAGACATAAGTTTGTTGAGAGACTATTTTCCGCCAGTTCCCCGATTGGTCAAAGAAGATCGCAATTGTGGTAGGGCGAGCAACGATGCTGCAGCGAGAGATGGGGGATATTCCATTCCAGAGTCTAAAGGAGGTGCGACCATGCCAGCATGGCAACTTAGCCATATGATCATCGAAGTAACAAGATGTAATTTTTTTTATTTTTTTTTTCTTGGATGGAGCAAAGTGCAATTACGAAATACATCTACAACGACTTTGAATCAGGGACCTGGCCTTTTCAAGTGTCACATGCTCACAACTGAAGATTGGTACCCAGTTTCGCTCGCTCCCCTGAGTTTCGAGGCCCATTTCGGAACTCAAACTCCGCTGTCGCCTTTCGCCAGCATGCTAGATGCATTCCCCTGCCCCCCTCGTGGCACGGCAAGCACCCTAGATGGGCCCATGAGCCGATGCCAAATGTGTCCCCTGCCTATGAGCGGGACTGATGGCCCCAAACTGAACCTCCAATCAAAAGTCTTGCCCAGCCAAGCTATGCTTGCGTAAAGCCAAAGCGGCTAATAGATGGAACGACCCAACAGTGGCTTGGCTCAATTTTTCCCAGTCTCGAGCAGCTCCGTTTGACTAGAACGGGCCAATCGGATGGTTTGTTTTTTATTGGTTGCGTAGCAACCCTATAGAATTGGTATGACATTTTGGGGCACTTATATAAAAACGCAGATTTTTTTTAGGTTGTCTAAAAACGCGTTTTTTTAAATATTAGATGTGATATTACATTTTTATGTAATGGTGTTTTGGGGGATCTATAAATGATCCTGAAGACTTCCTAAAAAAAATACCAATTGAACATTTAAAACTAGTCTTCTTGTGTCCTTTTTTCTAGTAGTCGTATTTATTATCATAATACCATGCCTAATACTATTTGTAGTATTGAGAGTGAATGTTATTTCCCAACCATCTCATTTATTTTATGGTTAGAAATAACAAAACACTTCATTGCACTGATGTTTAATAAGCACAAGAGGTGTTAAGCCACCTTGTATATTTGTCGCCACAAGCGGGTATGTTTCGCACAATTATTCCACCACCAGTTTTGATGGGAGAACAACTGGATACAAACACGCTCGATACAAAGAGCGGATGCATCTGGTAATAATCGCCAACAACTTAAGAAAGTTGTCAGAAAAAATGATGCTACCTACTTTTCCATCATCGATAATTACGGCGGATGGAAAATCATGATGGCACAATAAGTTCCAAACAAGAACAACGACAACGATAAGCACGCCAACACGGCAACATGTGCACCCGACAAGAAAGCAACAGCGTGTGTCAACAGAGTGCCCCAACAGTGTGCCAACACGCACGAGCAATCGCACACGAGCACCGTCGCAGCGAAGAATGCAACAAGGAGGATGCACAAATGCTTCCATGCAGCAGCCGAGATTGACATGTACACTTTGGGAGAAAAGCTGCCAAATTGACAACGACAATCTTAAGCTGCGTCTAGCACTTGGCATATATGCACCCCGCCCCGGTGCAAGCACGCCAACACGGCACCATGCGCACCCGACAAGAAAGCAACAGCGTGCGTCAACAGAGTGCCCCAACAGCGTGCCAACACACATGAGCAATCGCACACGAGCACCGTAGCAGCGAAGAATGCAACAAGGAGGATGCACAAATGCTTTCATCCAGCAGCCGAGATTGACATGTACACGTTGGGAGCAAAGCTGCCAAATTGACAACGACTATCTCAAGCTGCATCTAGCACTTGGCATACATGCACCCTGCCCCAATGCAAGTACACCAACACGGCACCATGCGCACCCGACAAGAAAGCAATAGCGTGCGTCAATAGAGTGCCCCAACTGCGTGCTAACACGTACGAGCAATCGCACACGAGCACCGTGGTAGGGATGAATGCAACAAGAAGAATACATACCTGGAGTATGCGATTGCACGCAACATATATGCTTCAACATATTGCAATTGACACCATTTCACATGCATAGTAGCGAGTGGTTGCAATCCCCAAGTACTAAGACAACCAATCACAAGCAAGTTGTATTTGAAACACCCTCCGTAGCCACAACCCCTCTACATTATGCAAGTTAGCAAATAGTCCGTAAAAAGGCTAGAACGAGGACCAAAATATGGCAATGCAATTAGACGTCCTACACAAGGAATGAAACACAAATGCAAAGTGTGAGAGTACGACCCCGTTACACCAATTTCCCCTTTCCATATTTCCTTTCTATTTCATTCCTCTTTTTATCCTCATTCATTTGGTCTTTACCCCATCTCATTTGGTTTCCTATTCCTCATTTTCCATTATCCTTTGGTTTATCCTGTTATTATAATTATATCACCGACCAGGCTCGGGATGTACTGGCGCGCTATATCTAGCGTAATCCTGCCGTAATCCCTTAAAGCCAATAGCCTTGCGTGGCTATACGCATGGTGATTCTATTTCTAGAAGGGTCTATTCCCTTTGGATAGGATAAACATGGTTACCTGATGTAATCTGGAAGTATAAAAGCCCCTTGAACTGATTGATAGTGCAACATTGAGCAAACCTTTCCTCGGGACATTCCATCCTGTGACACTTGGTAATCAGAGCCGAGGTTTCAGCTCAACGCTTAACCGCTGGGCCCCCAGGAGCATGCGGAGGATGGAGTCGAAACTTCAATTCCTGTAAGTACAATGCACTTTCATTTAAGTTTCGACTACCTCTCGCAGTTGCACCTGGGGTCCCCTTCGAAGGCAAGATGCCTCGCCAACCGTTCGATGGAATGCATCGACGCTGCCGATTTTTCGCTTGGGCAAACGGCCTCGACCTGGCGAGCGCGTCAAATCTGGCGGAACACTTCCTGCGACATTCGGAGAAGTTCGCAGTTCGCGACAACACTTGGAGTTGCGGGGAACTCTGCGGAGGTTCGACCGACGACATCCGTCCGATGGAGATTCGACGCTTCAGATCGACCGAGGCGAAAACGAAATCCATCTGAGCGAGGTTGCGTTTCGGCGCGAATCTTAACGGGACCTCGCAAGCCGCGAAGTTTTTGGAGCGTCCAATCGTTCGACAGCCGACATCGACGACCGAGAATTGGTGCAGGAAACGAGTGAACCCGTGCACTGAAAGCTGCTGAACGCGTCTCAGGAATATCTTCAGATCGCTTGGAGTTTGGACCGTCGGATGAACCTCTACTTCAACGGACGAGATGGAGCGTGACTTCTGCACAAAGGGAGAATGACGCGCAGATCCAAAAATCAGCCGCCTTCGACACAATCGACAACATTTGGACAACCAAATTCAGACTCCTCTATTTGGTGACGAATATGGTGCGCAAATCATCTGCAGAGTCAGAAATCTGCCAGAGTATTACCTACTTGGTAATATCTGCATGCAGAAAATTGACACGAGAACGTGGATCGTCGGATCGGTGCGGAATCAACGGCACGAATGCAGCAGAGACTACACTTATGGGAAATCATCATCATGGAGACAACATTCGTGACCAGCGACTGCACAATCGACGCATCTTCTAACTAGTGTCGATAACGATCGATTTATTTCGACGAAGTCATCTTCCTTAAAAATGGATCGACATCAACACGACAGGATCTTCACCCAGGAAAAACAATGAAGCTGCGTGAAGACATGTTCTCCATCCACGAGACACTTCTTCATACAAATTGATCGACAACCTATGGGATTGCAGAGAAGTAGCCGTTTTCTCTTGCAATGCTCCCAAGTTCAAGTTGCTGCGAAGGAGCAGATTTCGCACGCAACGACGACGCAGTGAACCCGTCTCGTCAAGGCCAGCGAGACACTACTTCGTAACAGGAGCTGAACGATTCGTCTTCATCAAGAATCTCAGCCATCCGAAGTGATTGATTGGAGCAGTCTCAACATCAACCTCACGAGGCGACACACCAATCATGCGTCGCGATTCCAGGTGTTAATGACTTGCGTGGAAAAAAATTCCGTGCATGTCACGATGCTTGACAGATTGAGGAGTAATTAACCTCTAATCCGGCAAGTACTCGTTCACTAGCGACCCTACGGCACATGCATTGGAGGCGATTCTACCAGAAGCCGAAGCGTTACAAGCACCAACGTAACTTCGACGATTCAGGAGAACGTCAAGCAACACGAGGTGTCAACAAATGAGGGAGATGCGGACTACTACAACACGATCACGCGCTCTACCGACCGTACATCGGAGGCACGGATGAGCATTCCAGGAATTGCTACCCGTGGATACATTGAGGGGAGAAGCAAATTTCTCTTCATACCCTCAAATGAAACAATCACCGGCAGCAATGGAACAACACATGTGTACCAATGTGCACGTGTTCCTGGTAGTTACGCCTGTTACACCCATCAGGAACACTCTACAAGGAAGAGGGAGTTGATGGATTCTCCTTCAACTGGCACGAGTTGAGAGAATTCTCTGCAGCAGCTGCCGCCGTCGCCATCGTCGCAACCGCCGCCGCCGCCGCAGCAGAAGACTCGACACAACAGTCACAACCAAACCCTGATGGATGATTCTCCACTCAATGGAGATAACACTGGATTATATTCCAGTATGATCATAAAGTCCCGGCCAGGCACAGTACTATGATTTCCAGCTAGTGGGGAGGAGATACCACTATGCGAGGAAACAACATGGCAATGCCATACACCCTCAAGAGCTGAAGATATTTGCTCGTATGGGGATGGGAGGACCACGGTACGCTACCGGTATACAGTCCTCATGGCCTATGGCTTTCCTTAAAGTCATAAAACCTGCGTCACAACCAATCCATCACCAGCACCACCTCCACGGAAGCAGATAGGCGTGGAATGGAGCGCCGACGCCACTCCGGATAGTGGACTCCGCGTATCTCCAACAACACCCCTGTTTGCCGAAATGGAGCAGACTTCAACACTGATGCTGGGTAGCTGAGACATCTTCTACATCAACGCTACTTCAAGGACAGTGACAGAATGAGACAACACATGATGGCACCAGAAGACCTATCCCAATATGTGCGCCCAGACACTGATACCTACCGATGGCCTCCGTGCTAAACTGGAAGTGCATAAGGTCATACTGGATTGGCTGTCATCAATGCCCATTTGGAAGTGGGAAAGGATTACTTGGGAATACCCATAATATTCCCAAATGTCCTAACCCATCACCATGGGATATCTACGCAGCTGAGATTCCTTGCTTGAGCAACCACCGAGGGAAACTACTTGGCGCCGATTCTGGAAGTTACCAGCTCCGCGTTTGTGGTACCGGCCCCTCGCATGGTTCCGAACTTAAGGGATACACTGAGCAGCACTTCGCATGCGCTGTTGTACTCAAGGCAGTGTGACTAGCAGACCGCGTGGTGGACAGGGTTACTACTAGTGATTCTGCTCTCCATTCCGCAGCACTCCGATGCCGAGTGGGTACGACTCGCGACAACACTACGGCATGGACCATCATTCGACAGAAGCTGCATATAACAGATACAACACTGCTACAGAAGCAGTACTACGACACAACGGCCATACCACCAACACTTGGTGATCTTCACACGTGGACCAGATGCGGGTAACAGCATGCACGGATCGGACAACATAGCCACTAATCTGCACGTTACAGCACACTGTTCCAACCATTCACATCTCCAACTCCGACTTGCATCTGCCCTGGAGTTTGCCTACAAGTATGCTCCTGACGCCGCTACTGGACAGACACTGTACTTCCTCTATTACGGACGCCACCTGACCACACCATCACCATGGGAGACCGAGTACTGCTCGACACGCGCAATCTTGATATCGGTCATCTTCCATCCAAACTACGACCTCGCTTCAACGGGCCTTTCCTCTTTGAAGCAACGGTCACTTCATTCACCTCCCGCTTCCGCCTACCAGCCACTTGGAAGATCCATACCGCCCTCCATACCAGCTTCTTAAACCCTATCAAGACCAAAAACGCTCTACACCGAATGCCAGCCACTGTCGTCGCCCGTGTTCATCTACGACATGGGACAACTACGTACTTGGATACCGTCATCGTCAGACTGGCACTCTGGAGCTTCTTCTTTGCTGGAAGGGTTATGATACTTCTATGGCTGCGTCTCTGAATCCGACATGGGTAACGCCCGTCGTCCTCTTCGCGACTACCTTGTCAAGCAGGGTGTTACTTCTACCACCCAGCTTTGAGGGGGGGAAGTGTGAGAGTACGACCCCGTTACACCAATTTCCCCTTTCCATATTTCCTTTCTATTTCATTCCTCTTTTTATCCTCATTCATTTGGTCTTTACCCCATCTTATTTGGTTTCCTATTCCTCCTTTTCCATTATCCTTTGGTTTATCCTGTTATTATAATTATATCACCGACCAGGCTCGGGATGTACTGGCGCGCTATATCTAGCGTAATCCTGCCGTAATCCCTTAAAGCCAATAGCCTTGCGTGGCTATACGCATGGTGATTCTATTTCTAGAAGGGTCTATTCCCTTTGGATAGGATAAACATGGTTACCTGATGTAATCTGGAAGTATAAAAGCCCCTTGTACTGATTGATAGTGCAACATTGAGCAAACCTTTCCTCGGGACATTCCATCCTGTGACACAAAAGGGGGGTTGGGGATATAGGGAATACATCAAATGTTGGAAAACAGATTGAATTAAAAAAAAAAAAAAAAAAAAAAAAAAAAACCCAAAGCATACAATTGCGAGTTACAAGTTTTACATTGGCAGCACGGCACTAAATGAGCTTCTGTGGAGTACTTGGGGTTGACAATGTGTCACTTGGTGCAACAGACTTGTTGTTGTTGTTAACAACTGGGACCTGCGCACCAAGAGTTAGCGGATCAATTGTGAATGCTTTGGACACATAAGCAGCATCTCCTAGGATGAATGTTGCACCACATGACAAAACAAAATGATGTGACAAGTGACTTGATGACTTGAAAACCAAAAGTGATGCCATCTACTGAATTACTTACAATTGGACGCCTTTGAGAGAATGAAATGATTGCCCTTTCAAATCCATGACCCGCTGCCTTTGTTGTCATCTGTTAATAACACAATTTGTGCAGGCAAACAAATAAAAGGAAAATGGAATGAAGTGCTTAGCTAAGAGCATAAAAAAACCAAGATTACTCGTGTGATAATGACAAAAGGTGATTCCTAACAACACAATGTTGGCAACAAAAGTTGAGTGTTAAATGGAAATGGCAATGCCGTTGGTGCGCAAAGTATCAATTTTGAATATATCTGACGCACGTCATCTTTGACATACCCGAACAAGCCAACGGCCGATCAACCCACGCAGTAGTTTCTTCTTAACATCAATTTGAGCTTCTGCCCAAATGGCATCATTGAAAAGGTCTTGAACATCCTTGAGTGCATTGAGACTCACTGTGGCCTGCTTGCTTAGACGTTTCAGTTTTCCAGCTATCCACAAAGAGAGAGAGAGAGAGAGAGAGAGAGAGAGAGAGAGAGAGAGAGAGAGAGAGAGAGAGAGAGAGAGAGAGAGAGAGAGAGAGAGAGAGAGGTAACTAGAATCTATTTAATCGAATGTTCAATGTGGCATGGGAGACCAACAGAAGAATGCACATCACATATGTCATGCAAACATTAAAAAGTGCAAAGAATATGAATGAGAACAAAGAAACAACGAATGCCAAGTAAACTAAAGTAGAAGGGAGAATGTCTGATAGGATGAATGAGGTAAGACACATCGCTTTAGACATAAAATAGGGTGGGATGTTATAGCCATGGATAGAATTGGCAAGAAGGTAGAGGGTGTACAATTGGGCTGAAGCAATAAGTGAGAGGAACCATAAATGGAATACAGTGAACAGGGTGGATTCTAAAAAGAAGAGAGTTTTTACTACGGATAGGAGATAATGGATAGAAGTAACAACAGTACAACAAAGTGACTTACGATTTTGAGAAGTACGTACCTACAGTAGTGTCAAAAGCAATGATGATATGGTCACTTCGACATGCATCAGGTAACACGTGGTCGTGCTGACAACGGAATCCATCTAACGTGCAATCCCATTTGCAGGGACAACCGCATATGGTATCGCTTGCATCTGAAGACTTGTGCATGCAGAGCCAAACTGTATCGACTGAAGTATTTCGAATGTCCACACATATCGTGCACGTTCGTACTGTCCCGTTTGCGTATACATAATCCTCCACCCCTGCCAGGCTGAAGAAATGGAAATATAGAGGGACAACTAGATTGTATGCTACTAGACCATGCAATGAAGCTCTTTAGTACATATCAACTCATCTAAATGCACTCATACATAGCCGTGACACAATCCTAATCATAGATCAAGTACAGCCCAATCAACTTACAAACTGACAAGTCCGATGTCAGCATCAGTTGGTGTAGGGGGGGGGGGGTGTGGTACCCAAGGTGTGAGCAATCATGTTGTCATCCGTTACTTTGATGACCTTCGTTCTTGGAAGGGGAAGGGTTAACAGTTGCATGGGGTTTCAAGTGCATGTTGATGATGACTAAGTACGTAACATGTGGAACGCAGAGTGGAATACGAGCGCAATAAACGCAATACCGTAAACATTTACTATCATCACATACCTCCTGGTGGTCACAATCAGCTCGTCCTTCACGTATAGCTCCGTGATCCACACCACAATAGGGGTCCGGGCCACGAGAACCCCTGTGATCATCTGTTGTTCCCTCACAATCATGTTGATGACATCAGCCTTTGAGCCTAATGCTGTCAACCCGAACTGCCCACTTTGATCCTGCACGGAGCACACTGCTCGAATGAGATTGCCGGGCTCCACTTTTGCCACGGTCAGCTCCATCATGAAAGAAGAGACATGGCGGTAGTGATTTGCGTGATCAGAGTACACAACAGTACAAGAATAAAGGGAAGCATTTTCGATGCACCATGAATTCTTAATTTTACTCGACAAACAAGAGAATCAAGCAAATATAACAATAATGGGAGTTACATCTGTACGTACCACGTGAGGTGTTGATGGGTTCCTTGCAAACAGCACAGAGAGTGGAGTGGGTGTAAATATGGTAAGCGGGATGCACCACTCTTGTGTAGTCATGTGGGCATGCGATGTGTCATGCTCCCACCTCAGCTCTGGCTTCTTGTCATGAACTGAATCCCTGTCTTGTTACAAAGGGTTTAAAGATGATTTAAAAGGATTAAGGAAGTACAAGAGGTGGTGAGAGATAAAAGAGATTACTGATTTTACCTAGAAAAGTGATAGTCATGACAAAGGAGCTATATGGTAGTGTGATATGACACAAAGGGGCAAAAGTGTGTACTTGGGTAACAACTAGAAACTAGGTGTTAAGACAAAGGGGGAAAGGCACTAGATATAAGAAAAGGACCTACTGAAATGTTTACGCCAATTACTGGGGGGTAAGAATCGGTCAAGGCACAAAGGTTGTACAAGCGTATAGAGGCAAAAACAAAGTGATAAAAAAGGTCAGAATTAAATAAAAGTAAAATATGTTAAACGGGAGAAAACTATCGGATGAAACAAAGAAGGCTGAACATAAGGATAAACGTGGACAACTATGTGTACACAAGGGAAAACTGAATACATTCGAGCAATGGGAATATGCAGGGAACGTGAACATGTGCAACACTTATGACTTCAGCATAAATCTACACAACTTCGTAGATAGGGTTTACATGTCACAACATGCGCAAACAAGCACTCATCAGTATACCGCTTACCCCTTTTGCGGAGGGAACATGATGGTGAGACCAAAGATATCGTAGGTTGCTCCAAGGACGAAATCTTCGAGAGTCTCAGAACACTTCACCACAGTCCATGATCCCTCCGGCCATAAATTCAGATCGATCAAGGGGCCAGCAGAGTCCATCAAATACAACTTGGCAGGGAACCTTCGATGACCAGCATCCTCAAAATTATGAGGCTGTACGCCAATGATGATCGCTCGAACCATGAAGTTCGTTGGCTCCTTGCTTTCACGTAGAAGAGACGTAAGCTGGGCAAAGGTCTTGATTGCTGGAACCTGCTCAACAATGTAATGCCAATAACATCAAATTTTAATGTAGTTAACAACAACAATCAGATTAGCTACAAAGCAAAAGTTTCACAAAAATATACAGTATATAGCAAGATCTTGAGTACCAAAGTCAACATCATGGTTGTGAAAGAAACATTACAGCGAACGTTGAGCATTGGGAATGATAGTAGAATCATAGCATTATGCTCATCCTTATGGAAGTGGTAGCAAGTGTGTCACATGCGTGAGTGTGGATATGAAAATTTGCATAAATTCTCACCTGTAGGAGCGATAGCTGGTCACATGGAAGATGGCCTGCAAGTCAAAGCTCAAGTCATTTTAAAAGAACAAATACAGGGAAATGATCACTAAAATAGGTCTCACCAACTCTTACATCAACCTCAAATTTTGAACGATCGAGCCATACATGATCAATCAAAGTATTACGTATAGTTGGTGACGATGGAACACAGTGAGTAAACAAAAAGTTGTTAATGATTTTGATCAAATGCTTTGGAAGAGGCTTCCTTGTGTCGAAATGGAGATCACCAAGAATGCTAATATCTCCCTTTGGGATTGTATCCATAGCTTGAAGCAATGAGGAATAAAAACATAGTAGAGATGCTTGAGGATTACGATAAACACAAACAACAAATGTGTTTGGTAAAGATATGTATCGCAAGACAATGATTTGCACTTTATCAAATACTTGATGGTAAATAATCGAAATGTGCTCATTTTTGTATGCAACCAGCATTCCCCCGAAATGGCAATCTTGATGGAACACACAAAGGTCCTTAAATGCAATATCGTGAGAATTATTTGGTGAAAGATGGGTCTCAATGAAAACAACAAAATCAAACGATCTTAATGATATTAATGATGTTAAGATGCACTCTTTTTTAATGTACGTATATTATGGAAGACAAATTTGGCTCGTGCTTGGGACATTGCAATTACTTCTACTGGAACTGGATAAATCATTATTGGGCTCCTACGTTAGTGTTGCATTTCTTTGGTAACTTCCCTATGCACTCGAATAGAGTTTGCCGAAAGGTTTTCCAGAAAAAGAGCTTGGTGAGTCTTAAATCTACTTAACGCGACATACGCTGCATGGAGGAATATTGCTCGATAAAAATGTACAACACCGGAATCGAATGTGCAGCCTTGGCTACGGTGCACACTAATCGCCGCACTTGACTGTAATGTAAATTGTGATCTCGATATTTCATCACACTTTCGGTTGATCGAAAACAGACACTTACACCTGACGATTGGAGTATATCTTGTATCATAGACATTCCATCTCGAGTACAAATGATGACCATTACGCCGCACTCTAGTGCCCACATGCACATCATCAAAAAGTACCGAAACAATTATTATCTCACCCATTTCATCCTTCGTGAACGCTTTAACGGTCCCATGAGTACCGTTTGCCAGCCCATCAATGGTATCCACATTCAGTACAACATGGACTTTACAGTTGACAAACAAGTGAAAAAATGCATACAAGCCTGAAGTTTTTTTTGGATCAGATGAAGCATACCTTGATGGACTTTTATCACGACGAGCTGATTTATCAAACAGATGTTAATCGTGTGCCGGTATCACATACTTCTCAATATCTGATGCATCAAACACACTGGCATTATGTGCATTAGTGTCAATATTCCTGCAATAAATATGCTGCATTGCTAGTTTACCAGGACTAGGACGGTTTAACAAAGTAAATAATGAAACATCGTCAGTTGCCTGCTTACCTTCGAGTAAACGATTGAGACACTTTGCAAACTCCTGTTCCTCTCTTTGTCGCATGATGGCTGTTAGCTCAACCATCTCAAACAGAATCCATACAACATTTTCAACCATAGAATTCAGTGAAGCACTCTCGGGAAAACAATACCTATCAGGAACAAGGGGTAATTGAAACATATCACCAACAAGAATGACATGTAACCCACCAAATGTTATATGTGACTCACCACGGAGTTCCCTCAAACACCAATCCAACCATTGGAACATACTGTATGCTTGCCGAGCATTGAAATTTCATCAACGACAACGACTTTGACATCACTAAAACGAGTAGTCAATGTATTTAATCGACTAGAGGATAGATTAAAAAGCATCCTATTCTGAGAAATGGGTAACACCTGCACCTCCAGTTATGAAAAGATGTAAAGGGTGCTCGTTGAGTCGAATATGACACACAATATGATCGCACACCGCCCGTTGCTCTCTGTTTAACGAATTTTCTAACCTCCTATACTCGGAATCGTCAACCTCGATACATATAAATACATCTATCGGTCTTTCAGGACGTTCCTGAAAGTTCAACTCATGTGCAATATCAACGGCACCATCATCGTCATCATCATTAACTAACTTCTTAGAATTGGTTGGAATTTCTTCACCATGATTGAGCTCGGCTTCTTTGAATGCGTGTGCCCAACTATCGCTTCCTTTTGTATATTCTTGTTCCTTCTCGACAATTGATTCCTTGTACGTGTCATACGTCTCCATAACCTGCTCGAGATTTCTCCTTCTCGAAAAGGGAAAAACAATAGAACACGCTCAATAGTCTAATTACTTGGGTTTTGGTGTTTATGGTAATTAACATATCTTATTATCTTCTTTTTCTTCCTTATACAATAGTATCTTCTATTGTCGTTAAATCTGGCCAGATCAAATGTTTGTCATCCATGCCTTTGCGATGCAATGTAACCTCATACATTGAGACAAAATCAGCCATGCATTGGTGTTTACCACCTTTTTTTCATTGCCCGTCAAAGCATTCAAAGGTGGATGAAGAATCACAGTGACACGGAGTGGGAACATTGGAAAGCCAAATCTGCACCTACCCTTTTTAGTCGACAATCGTTGGCAAGATCTTGTATGTTTATGAGTTTGTAGAGGCAAAATCTAAGGATCCAGTTTCAGTGACGATGTACTGATATGCTCATCTGCAAACTCTACAATCTCTTTGACGCCTTTCACACCGAAAATTTTAGAAGATTTACTCCATAGAACCGCATGCATATGAGGCGCACCTCGATGCTGAAACTCATCCAAAGCGAAATGGTCTTCAACGCCTCCATGAACAGGAGAATTCACATTCAACAAATGACAAAACATCGATTTCTTTTTGAAGTCGTAGTACCGAGCACACGTAAACGGATCGTTCCTCACTAATGAACAGATTGTGTTGTAATCCAAAGTTATGCTAGCATCGTCGGCTATTTTCGCAAGATTTTTGCGTAACTTGTTGACGTTCAAAAGCACCTTATGAAGCTCAACCCATTTTGTGTCAGCAATTGGTAATGTCAAGAAAAACGTAGACCGACCTATTTGTCGCAAGATTACAAAGAGATTGCATTTGCACATATCACAATATTGTTGTGTGGTACGAATTGCCTTGAAGTCGTTGTACAGTGTATCCGTTTGTTGCAAACTCGCTCGTTTTGTTTCGTTTAGCATGTCTGCAGCTGTTAGCGACTGCAGATTATTGATTTTTTCCTGCCTAACCCTTGTTGCAACAACGCTTTGAATTTGTGATATCTCCTTTTTGTGCATTTTGAAAAATATATTTGGAATATTCGCGGAGCACCGACCGCTTGCATGTTTAAGCTCCCCTTTGATGGTATCAGAGTACGATATATTGAGCTGATGATGACAAGAAGATCTGTGTTGACCACAATAAATCGACGGAAAGCTTAGTTCCTCAACATCTTTGTATAGCACTAAAGACATCGGCCGTGAATGCTCGCCAGGTGCGATTTGCCCGATGGATTGTGATGGCTGCTGATAAAATTGCTCTTGTGTTAAGAGCGTATCGAGCACACCAACATTGTGTGGCTCAGCTTTATCACTTTCGGTTGAAGATAAAGAAGCTACCTCGATGTCATTTGACACCAACATGGTATTGTTCGTATCTTCAAGCAATTTTGCATTCGTTTCATCAAGACGGATATCGTATTCTTTAAAAATGTCTCGTTTGCATAGGAACTGCAATGCTTTACGAACCTTTGTCGGTCGTACATTTTCTTAGTACGGGTTATTTCTATACTCCATCTTGTGTTTTAATTGTACTATAACCGTATGTGAGTCATCTTGCAAACGTGGTAATGATTGTACCATTTTGTCTACTTCAAGTGGAATATTTATGACTCCACCACATATACCAAATTGCTTACCGACAGATAAGGAAGAAATCTCCATGAAGGGAATACGTGGGCTTACAAGACGTTCTTCTAATGTTGTTAGGTCTTGCAGTACGATTGGTCTTGAAGGAAAGCCATTCTCGTTGAGTGAAGCTAACGGTGATACCTTGTTCTTGTTTTCATATTTTGCACAATATCGACACACGCATTGCCCTGCTTTTGAAGACTTTGACCGTACTATGTTACGCTCGAAGTTTAAGGTACCACACGCTGCACATTCTATATCAGGTTTGCTATTACAATCTGTGAGGAAATTTTCCATGAATCGGCTCTTCTTTTCCATGCTAGCAAACGGGCTAATGGCAACATTTCTGAATTTCTCATCCAGAAACTCATTCGGAATAAGAGTGCCATTTTCATTATGTAATTCAAACTTCACGTCCAACATATAATTTTCTGACGCACCTATTTTTGTGTATATAAAATATGATCGACCGTAAGCAGCATCAAACGCATGCTAAAGGCCCGAATATGTGTATGCTTTCTTGTGGTGTCTTACAACAAACTTGAAGCCGTAAGCATTTGCTCTTACACCGATGAAGGGAGGCTCTGGTAAATTTTGTAGCTCCGATGTTATAAGGCTCCACTCAATGTATTCTTCCTTAGAACGGCAATGAGCTTTGTCTTATCTAGTCGGCTGTCTCGCATTGTAGCATTACTAGATGGTCCTACAAATGACATATGTCGTGCTTCTGATACATATCCAGTGCAATACATGGCTCCAAACTCTGATGGCACCAATAAAGAATGGCGGGACCTAGCTCTAGATGCCATGTTAGGTTATCGAGAGAATGATTGACTAAGGGAAAGGTGTCGAGAGGTGCAAGAGTAGGGCTGTACCTTCTAAGAACTGACCTACTAGGATATATACAAATATAGCCTAGCTAGACTATATAATCATATTTGTGGACAATTCACCCCATATTTTTTCATCCCCCAGCCCTCCATTCACAAGCAAGGACTTATGCTCCTTGTACTTCAACACATACTGGATCCGAATCGGGCAGTTATTGTGGCTCGCACCTGAAAACTTTTTAGCATCCTGAGATCCACCATCTACCTATAGGTTATGGACACCTACGCTACAGTGACCTTTTCCAGATAACTCAGATACTAACGCATGTCACAGCACCCAGCACTCTATGGCAACCTCCTCCGACCCTTTGTCCTAGAGACGATGCTGGCCCGGTAGCAAAGGCTACATCCGGCCTTATGTGAATGGCCGCATACATGAGGCTGCCCACCAAAGAGTGAAAACGACCTCTCCTCTTCACCAACACTTTCCTCCGCTGGTCCCTTCACACACTTGAACCTCAAGGGTAGAGGAGTATCCATATGACCTTCACTCTTCCCAAAGTTTGTAGCCAAGGCCTCCAAGTACTTCTTTTGATGCACTCACATCCACCGCTTATCCACATCTCCCTCAAAGTGTAGCCCAGGGTACTAGTTGACGTCACCAAGGGTCTTGCACTTGAACTTGTTTTAAAGCTTCAGCATGACCTCCTTTACACGGTCAGAGGAGGGTTAGAATATGAGGATGTCATCCACATAAACCGCCATGAAGCTCCTCTACTCCCCCTCGCCAAGCATGAACAAGGATTGATCGGCCGTTGAGGGAGTGAAACCGATCGCCTTCAAGACTTCCCACAGCTTGATGTACCATTGCCTAAGGGCTTGCTTGAGGCCATAGAGTGCTTTCGTCGGCTTCCACACTCTGCCACTACCATTATTCTACACCTCTAGGTGCTCCATGAAGGTCACTTCCTCCAAAACTCCATTGAAGAAGGCCCTTACTATATCCATTTGCTTCACCACCCATCCTTTGATGACCGCCGCGGCGAAGAGAGTTTGAAGGGTTGTACCATTCACCATAGAAGCATATACTTTATTGTAACCCTTCCTCTTCTACTGCTGGTACCCTTGGCTACAAGTCTGCTCTTATAGCGCTCAATGTTGCCGTCAGCGACGGTCTCATGCTTGAAGAGCCACTTGGAAAAGATCGCCTTACGCCCCGGAGGTAGGTTCACTAAGTCAAATGTGTCGTTCTCTATGATGCTTCCCATTTCTTCATTTGGGGCCCTCCCAAGCCTCCTTGGATTTGTAGGTTCCCCCGGCATCTCCACCGGAGAGAAGAAGGCAAAAGCACACTCCTCGCTTTCATCTTTCGCATCATCGCCTAGCATGAGAGCCTAGCTGACCAAGGTTGAGTTGGCTGGTCTTCCAAGCCGAACATAGCTCAATCTATTGGGGGGCTGATTCTTCCTTCTCCCCCTTTCTTCCTCCTCCTCTGCAGGGACATGAATGCTTTCATGATTTTGCTGCAAATCTTGTCGGTTCCGCTGAGCACTTGTAGTACGAAACGGAAGTGAATGTGCAAGCTCATCACCTTGCTGCACCTCCTCCTCTTCATTTGAGGAGATTGCCTTGTAATTGTGCTGTTGCTAGTCAGCTCCAAGGGCGGCTCCACATGTTCAAAGCCGGTAATCTTCACCTTACCAAGCCGCACGCAAATCTTTGCTTGGTTCTCCACCTTCCACTCCTTGTATGGAAAGTTTTCCACGAACTTGCAATCTCTGCTCACCAAGAACCTCTTGGTAAATGGGTCCCAAAGAAGCCATCCCTTGCTGTTTTGAGCCATGCCCAGGTGCACGGGCCATGTTGCCTTGGCTTCAAGCTTGTTGTGCCGACGTTTCTTAGGTACAAGTGCCATGCACTTGCACCCGAACACCCGAAG
This sequence comes from Closterium sp. NIES-67, assembly GCA_027943415.1. NCBI lineage: Eukaryota > Viridiplantae > Streptophyta > Zygnematophyceae > Desmidiales > Closteriaceae > Closterium > Closterium sp. NIES-67. The sequence continues at coordinate 181,951 of BQMB01000549.1, read as the reverse complement.
CATATCCACCTTTGGCTTCCTTCCAATCCACTCCACATAGGGCACCCATTTTTCTTCTCCCACATGAGTCAAGGCTCTGTTCTTGGCCACACAAGCATGCCACACCGCATCTGGCCAAAAGTAATTGGGTAGACATGCCTCAATGAGAAGACCCCGAGCAGTCTCCTTGAGCGTCTGATTCGCACGCTCGGTGATGTCATTCATTGCAGGAGAGTAGGGCATGGTAAGAGAGTGCCTTATGCCCTGCTTCCTTAGCCAAGTTGAGAAGTCCTTGCTCAGGAACTCTCCCCCACCGTCAGCGCGAATCGCCTTCACAAGCAAGTCTTGTTGCCGCTCCACCATCGACAACGAATCGGTCTTCACCGTTTCAGCTACGTCACTCTTCTTGCGAAGCACATACACCGAAGTCATGCGAGTGTAGAAATCCACTATATGGTGGAAGTTCTCTGCTCCAGCAGCTTCAAGCTTCAAGGGGCCCACCACATCCATCACCACCTCATCAAATGGTGCCTTCGTCGTTTTCTCCAAGCTATGGGGCGGGTAGCAGGTGAACTTGGCTTGCATGCATGTTGGACAGCCACACACCTCATTGGGCTCTCCCTTGACACATATCCCACTGACAATCTCTTACTTACCTATCTGCTGCAAAATGGGCAATGCCACATGGTCCATGCGTTGATGCAAGGTCAGCTAATCACACTCTCCCATAGCGGAAGTTGGGTTGGAGAAAGCGGCACTCACCATTGTGTCCCAGAAGCTCTCTCTTTTCTCCTTCTTTGCTGCTTCTTTGCTGATCTTATCCTTCTCCTCCTCATTTCCACCATCTTTGGCTATTGCACCACTCTCCTTGCGTCCACACACCTTGCTGGTCCCTCCAATATTGCACTCCTTCAAGTCCGCACGAGGTGTCATGCGGCGCCGCTATCGATCACCCAAAAGCCCAGAGAGTGAAGGGTGACCTTTCCCACAGTAGCTGCCTCCTCAAAGCCTTCCACACCTCTTGCCCTAACTGTCGCTTGCGTCGAGATAAAGAAGAATTGGCCCGGGTATCGATCTTCACTCGAGTCCATCTCGTAGTCTCCACCATTCATGCTTGCTGCTTCGCTTTGACCACCACAGCCTCCATGACCTTTGTTTTTCCTCCCCCTGCTCCTCCCCCAGAAGGGGTCCATCCATCTAGCAATCTGAAGCAATCTCGCCACATGTGGCCAGTCTTGTGGCAATGGTGGCATTCTTCATCAAATCTGTCCAGGGGGTAGAAGATAGCCCTGTGCGCTCTTCCGCACCCATGGGCTCTTCTCCGGGTCGTTCTCGGGGCGCTTCTCCGTTCCTTGTATCACCTCCAGCAGATCATAGTGGTCAAAGATGTTCTCCATCTTGAAGGACCACTCAGCAAAGTTGTCACTGTTGAACTTGTCAACGCCAAACACTCTACGCTCATCCCTAGAGGGGCTAAGGCTAGGTTGCACGGGAGCAACGGGTGGATCTTGGTGTTGACCTTGTGTTTAGGCATCTTCTCTGCCTCCAGCACCTCTGCCACACCCTTCCTCAGGTCTAGGCATGGTCGATATGGCTCCAAGGGGCACTTATACCACTTGTGATAATCAAAATAGGCTTAGATGTGCCTAAAGTGACAGATAGAGTGCACTGTCGGGTTTCCGTAAGACGGCTTCAATTATTGATACCGTTCCGATCTGTAAATTAGATCTGAAGCGTCTTGATATCATCTATCAGCAGCAAGTTGAATCATGTAATTTCATAAAGATTTGACGATGCTATGGCGGTTTGACTGGCAGGAGGTATAGCAGCCACTATAGTCTTAGAAGAACAAAATTAGCAAGAATTGAGATTGAGATGGTTCCCAGCCTATACAAACCCCAAGAGCTGAGGTCTAGGTTTGTGGTACACCACCACAGAGTCCTCAATCACGAGGAGACCCGAAACAAATCCAACAAGGGCCTGCACCAAGTGAAATGTAACACTACTTGAATTAGCATTACTATTTTCACAATTTTAATATTTATCTATGTCCTTCGGGCTTAAAATCTTGAGCTCTTGGTCTTGATTCTGCAAGATCAATTCTTCTTGAGTTGATGAGGGCTTACAAACACATGCGATGCGATGGACACTTTACACTCGACAAAATAGAAAAACACATGCGACGCGCAAACGACGACTTGACACGCGACTTGTGAAAACTCGCTAATGTCTTGACCGACACAAACCACATTGTGATACACCATTCAAACACACACACAGGCACTAGATAGCAATAACATAGACTCACAAGTCATTCCATGCCATGCATGCACACACACGAACAAGGACGACAAGCCGAGGGCAAGCCATAGGGTTGTACCAAGAATTATTAGTGTACCTACTGGGTGTTACGATAAGGAAATTGTTCTATTCCTGAAAGTGACACTTGAGCTTAACCCTTGTCGAGTCCAAGCCTATAACACGATGTACGAAGTACAACGGTCATTGACCGTTGACTGTCAGTCGAACCGATAGAAGTCCAAGGGCCCGTCACGACAGCAAGGACACATAACTGACCCCGTAATAGAGCGCAGGTAGTTACCCGAGTCGTGTACGGTTACCGGAGTCGGATCTGGAACCACACAGAAATGTACCCCTGTTGAGTGCATCTTAGTTAGACCCTTCGCTTTCTCTTGTATCACTATATAAACCTTGTATCCCTTTGCTATAATCAACACTGTCATATTACATTCACTCTGGCAGAGTTCCTTGATCAATCAATCGCTTCCGCAAAACGCACTACTGTAGTTCAATCCTGGAGATTCTATGGACTACAATACATAAGATCGCTTCATGGTAAGCAAAGCCTATCAGGATCACGAGGGTAAGGAAGCCCTCCTCCCAAAGCACCTGCAAACACTCCGAATTCCGCAGAAACCACGTCCGTCCCCACATCACTCCTAAAAAGATTGCTCCAACGAATGTCAACTCCTGAAGAGGGACTTCAATCTCTCAAGATCGATGGCTCGAGCATTGCTCGCCACACCACTGAAACGCAACCAGCCTCTGTAGACAAAGATTCCACTCCTGGTTTCTTCAACTTCGACGCTTCCAACATGCAGCCACCTGCAAGCATACGATTAAGTGACGAAGCAATGCAAACAACACACTCGAAGTTCTTCGCTGTTTCTAAGATCAAAATAAGCTCGAGTTTGAGCTACTATTGCAGAGCGCTAAAATCTTATGCTATTTCCTTGGATCTTACCCTAGATCGACGATCGACACCGAAGACGCAAAACAATGATATTATGACGAATCACTCATGGCGTAAGTAAACTTCTATAGAACATAACCACTTCCGAGCAACTCGGAATTCGATCGTTCAAAACCCGCGCCGCTCTAGCACGAGACTCCTGGCTGTACCTGACGAAACTCTATCAGCCAAAGGACTCTGAGTCGTCGAGTTGACTGCTCGGCCAGCTACTAGAAGTGAAGATTGTCTCAGGAGAGAAGGCCAATACTTACATCAATCGCTGCCAAAGCATCCGCAACTAGATCGTCAAGCTCGGGAACACAATCACTGAAGATATGTTTGTGACGATTGTGCTCGCTGGACTTAGCCCTGAATGGCAATCGTGCAAGGCACTACTATGCCAGCAAGGCAAAATTTATGAAGCGATTCTTTGCGTGACACTGCTGGCTAAGCAGCAAGATATGGATCTCTACAAGGAGGCTTGCCTTCTACTCAGGCACCGCAAACCTCTACTGAGCACTGCCAAAACTGAGTGAGAAGCAGCGCAAGACCATCCCCCATGCCTCTCAAGTGGAAGTCAATAAGGTCACTCCCACCAGAGGAGACTCATCGACACTCCCCCCCAGGACCCGCACCAGACCAATCGCCCATCCCACATAGACCAGCGACCAGTCCCGCGCCCTCCTGCATCCTCGGACCCTCGTCCGACTCAGCCAGGCTCACATGATTAACCTATCCATCGTCATGTCTTCATGGCGATGAGAGCTCGGGGTCCCAAACGTCGAGCGGATCGACGTTGCCGCACGCCACAGCCGCGCCCAAGTCAAGGGGACTTTGAACTGGCTATATCGGCCTAGAACGACAACAACCCCTAGAACGAGCATGGCAGCTACGAGACTGATGAAGAAGAGCTGGATTGAAACCTTCCCATTCCCCTACTTGAGCCGACCCCTTACATCACTGACATGACATCCGGAGGCGACGGGCAATACTGGGACGACTTCCCAAGGGACCATCATATGCACAAGTCAAACAAGCCCTACCTACTGACTCCAAGGATCGCGATGATCGCTCGCAACAACCGCGACAACTACAATACCTAGTACCTAGACAGTTGTTGCGGACAGCACATGGTCGGCTTTGCATGCTTCATCCAATGCCGTACCCAACCCCGCCGCAGCCTATATAAATGTAGCAAATAATGAATGGCTGGTGGCAAGGAACCAGAGAATAGTCATCCTACATGCACAACACCCTGACGCACATCACCTTGAACGACGTGCTCATCGTTCAGAACCTGGGCTACAACCTACTCTCAACGGCATCGCTGATGTCTTGCGGTGTTGAGATTAGCACCAAATCTCAGACACGGGACCTCTTGCTACACTACCGCAAGCCACATCAGCCCAACAAAGAGCAGAATCCACTACAGTACATCGGCAGGGCAGCAGCAGTCGACGGAATCTACGTTCTAGACTTCGACATCCCCAACTGCAATGACGACCGCCATGAGCTAATCGACCTTGTCCCTCTCAACTTCTCTTACCAAGAAGAGGAGTGGAAACACCCCGACGGCTGCCCGTGGGTCACTCACCACGTGCACCCATCTGAGTCGGATTTGCATGACCCTGGACCAGACGGCATCTGCCGCATCTGTCGAAATCTGACAGCCTCTTCCAGCAATATCGCTGGAACGGGACTCAAAACTCTCGAGGAAGACGAGATAGAGTCCCTTCTCACTCCAGAGGTAGGCATGACAACCTCAGAACTTGCTGCAGCCGTCATCATCGTCCCTCCTTGAGGAACCACGGATCCATCCCACAACTCAAGGCAACGCTTGTAAAGCATTCTAGCGTACGCGGGGTCTGGCTCCTTTGATGAAACTGGACGACCAATCCCATGGTAGCTCAACACTCACATGGCCTTCAATTCCAACTGGAGAGAGCCCATGCCATGGGAAGCAGTGCACCTGGCTACGAAACTTGCATCCGACATGGATGTCTGGGCAAGCTCTCTCAGAACCATCGCTGTTCGACATGAACCTACTGTACCTCTCCAGAAGCAACAGAAGCATTAGGAGCAACCATGGTGGCAGCATCAGCCACACAAGAAGCAGCAGTATCAGTAGCAAGAGCAGAGGTAGCAGAGGCAGCAGCAAAAGAGGTAGCAGTGGCAGCAGCAGCAGCAGCAGCCAATGGAACAAGGGAGCAACAGAATGAGCACCAGAAGGGACAGCGGCAGCAGAACCGAAACCCCCACACCCCGAACCCAGAGTCGAGATAAGTGCACCACCTTTCCGAGCTCTGAGCAGCTGGAGGCCCTCTCCAAGTAGAGGCACCTGGGGAGGAGTATCAGCTGAAGTCACCGAGTGGGACACTACCCTAGATACCAACCCCCCCCCCCCCCCCCCCCCCCCCCCTACAACCTTGGCCCAATGCACCAACCCCTGAAGGATGGGGCAGAGGCCCGAGGCTACATTGGTTTCGTAACCCATCTACATGACGATGGTGTCTAAACCTCGAGGAATGGTACAGCGGAGGAGATGATGAGGATGATGAAGGCGAAAGGGGGAGAGTCGCACCAGATGTGTATCTTCATCTTGGTTGCCCTCCTCAAGCCCTTGGAACTTGGGAAGAGTATAATGAAACCTTTGATGGAGTAAACACTCTACTCTGGAGAATCTACCACGGATCTCCACCACCCGAACCTCACAGCCCCTCTCCCACTGTCACCGACTCCAAGAGACCGAAACCATCGAAGGTTCGCCACCACTCCAAGAGATTGAAATCATCGAAGGTCCACCACCGTCTCGCCTCCGTCGCGCGAAAACAGATCCTGAAGAGCTAGACAAGAGCGCAGCTGGACCAAACGGTTCTCCTCAAGATCGAGAAGTCACAGTGGACCTCATAGACCGTGAGTTTCTTGCTCTTGCCATCACAGCCCCTGCGCTTGCAGACACACCTCTAGCTCCCTCCTCTTGACAATTCCCGCCAGCGCTACTAACGCACTCGAGGACTTCGCGCCTCCACGGACATCTGGCACCAGCGGCTTGGCCACCCCTCCAGAGTCACCCTCAACAACTCGCTCAAGGCCAACATCTTTGCCCCTAGAGCACTCCTAGACTCTGACGGGCATGAGCTTCAAGAAAGCCAAGCCCCTCGCACCTGCACAGTCTGCCCCAAAGCTACCCTCACACACAACCCATTCCTAGACCTTCCTCACTGTCCCAACCGTTACACACCACTGGACAAAGTCTACAGTGACTACCTCGTCCTCACACAAGCAGGACTCCATAGGGAGCAGTACACACTGACCTTCATCAACGCTGCCACCCGCTACGTCTGGGGAGACAATGTCCAGAACAGAGGGGGAGTACTCAACATCTTCTGACCTTGGCTTACTCTCGCTGAGCGCCAGTCTGGAAAGAAACAGAAGTACTGGCCGACGGATGGAGCTCGGGAATTCCGAAGTGAGGAGCTACAGACTCATCTCCAAGAACTTGGAATCAAGCACAAGCTCTCCCTTCCCTACGCTCACCCGCAGCAAGGCGTCGCTGAACGGACCAACCGAACTCTACAGACCAAAGTACAGGCCATGATGCTCCAGTCTGCAGTGCCCACAGAATACTCACTCTATGCAATGCACCACACAGTCCGACTGCACAACCTTATGTCCACCACCACCAATGATGGGAACCTCTCCCCCTACATGGTCTGGACAGAAAAGCCAGCTGGCACCATCATGCTGCAAGTCTTGGGCTGCATGCTCCAGTACCACCCTCATCAGGCCACCACCAGCAAGTTCAAAAGGCGAGCTCGCTGGGGGGTGCACCTTGGCATCTCTCACGAGTGCCAGGCATGGACAACCTTGGACTTGGAGAACTCCACCATTGTGCCCTCCAGGGACGTCTTCTTGTACGAAGGACTCACCATAAAGCAATTCCATTGCCACGATTGCCAAGCAGCCTACGCGCAAAGCAATTCCATTGCCACGTTTACTCCATCATGATTGCCACACTAATCGCCAAGCAGCCTACGCGTGAGGAGAGCGCAACTTCGCCTCTACAGAAGACGAAACCGAAGCTGCCCGCCTAGACGAGGACGAGCACCCCAGGGAGAACCCTCGCTTCGACGATGATGATGACGCGGACGATGCCCCTCTCGATCCCTCACGTGGCACTCTGCGTTGCGACAGCACCATTAGCACCCTTGCGGACAACAGCGCCCCGACTCGGACGACGACGTGCAAGAGGTCACTGGCAACGGGCACCGCAACCTTAGGTTCTCCGGCCTCCACATTCTCGGCCTTCGTGAAGCAGTTCACAAGAACCTCTCTGTGATCAAGCCTGAGACACCACGACAGGCTCTCACCGGACCTCATCGCGCCGAATGGGGCAAGGCCATGGACGTGGAAATCGCTGCATTGCGCTCCCGTGACACCTGGGTCCTTGTCAACCGCGCAGCAGCAAAGGGGAGGAAGATACTCTCTGGAAAGTGAGTCTACCACGTCAAAACGGACGCCCAAGGGAACGTCGAGCGGTGTAAGGCCCGATGGGAGGTACGAGGCTACGACCAATGCCACGACATCGACTCCAACCTCACCTTTGCACCTGTTAGCCGTCACACATCCGTGCGCATCCTGCTCGCCATCGCAGCATGCCGACACCTCGAGCTCCGACAAATCGATGTAAAAAATGTGTTTCTATACCCAAAGGTTGACACTCTGATCTTCGTTGAGCAACCTCACACCTACGGTGACGACGATCCACGCGTCTGCCAGCTGCAAGAATCCCTCTATAGGATTAAGCAGGCACCCCGCCTTTGGCAGCAGCATCTCCACAGAATCCTACTGGAGATTGGGTTCCTCCAGCTACCTCACGACCCCGGGATGTACTATCTCCTCTTCCGTGGAGACTACATCCTCCCCACTGTCTACGTCGATGACCTGCTCTACACCGACACCAACATTTCATTAGGCTCAACATTTCCTACATGCCAGAGGCCATCCACCTCTTTGCGTCGAAGTATGCCGAGACTCTTGCGAAAAAAATTAACCTAATGCCGACACCGCTATCCGCACCCTAGTGCACTCCCGCCACCGGCTACAAGGTCGACACCAAGACACTCGCTCCTACCGCTCACCAACTCTATCAGCAGCAGCTTCGATGCCTACTGTTTGCCGCTGTCATTTGCCGGCCCGACCTTTCCTACATCGCCAGCTAGCTCGCCCAGTACTCTCGGCTACCTGAAGGGGAGAACCTCCTAGATCTACAGCAAGCTTTCCTCTATTTCATTTCGGCTCCCCAAATCGGCCTCACCTACTCCACTTACTGGACCCATCTCTTCGAACTCGCAGAAACAGGAGATGGTTGCCCTCTCCTTAGCTGAAGTAGAGTACATCGCAACAACCTCCGCCGTTTGCGAAAGACGCTGCTTTCAAGAATTGCTGCAGGAGTCAAAACTCAGCACTTCGCCAACATTCAAGTTACAGTGCGACAACCACAGTGCAATCAAGATCGCCAAAATGTCTGGCTTCGTCAATCGCAAAAAGCACATCGCGCTGCGATACTTCTTCGACAAGGACGAAATCGACAAAGGAAAAGTGGACGTGACATACTGTCCCACTAGTGACATGGGAGTTGACTTCTCCACCAAGAAGCTGCCACGTCAACAGTACCTGCACTACGCCGAGCTCTGTGGAATTTCCAAACGCGCCAAGCTCGAACACCTTTAGCAATGAAGGGGAGTTTTACAATAAGGAAATAAAAGAGGAACGTATACAGAGGGGAGTCTATCCGGGTGACTACGGTATCGAGGATGAAAGGATTGCGGAAATCATGAATAATCGTTTGAGTGAAAATACATGCGAAGCATTTATAGTTAATGTCTAGTGACGTGGCTAAGATATGAGTTTGGAACGTGGCTCAACGAGCGTTGGCTTATTTAGCAGGTGACTCAGCAGTGCTGACGTGGGCTGAGTCGACGAAATATGAAACGAGTGAACAAGGCGGGGCCAATGGCAACGGTACGGCTAGTCCGCACATTAAGGAAAATTGTTTTCCTTACATACTGTAGGTACTGAATGGGGGGGTTGTCTTGGTTCAGTGTTTCCACAATGTACAGCGACTTTTGGTTTTGTATCACTGTCGCCAGTCATGGTTAGATCGGTAAATCGATCTCCCTAAATTCGTGCAAGCTCGCCCTAGCTCAACCTGCGCGTAGCTGAGAGTTGCGAACCCGTCAATCATCGTTGCGAAAGCTCAATTCGCGAGGCAAACGAACAGCCACACCTCGCTATGGACCTGAAGTTTCCAGCCGCACCGGAGGCCGAGAGCATGCGAAGGGAGGCGGAACGCTTGGCACGGGAGTCCAATGCAGGTGCACGTGCCTATATGCAGCAGCAGGCGCGAGAGGCACGTCATGGGAGGCGCCAATTCAACACGCAAAACTTCGAGGGGCACCAAGGAGGGAGAGGGGAGCGAGGTAGCGGCGTGCGAGGGACTGGTTCTCAACAGGGCGGCCATGGAGAAGATCATTCGACAGGCGAGCACCCAACAGCATCAGGTGGGCCGGCATTTGCACCCCTGGCAGAGGAGGGACCGACTGCCACCCGAAACGACGGGCAGCCAGACGAACGAGTGGTGGCTGGGCCGCTCATCATGTTCAACCCACAGCCACCGTCAAGTGGTGCCCATGCATTCGACTTTGCCATGCTCATGCGACGCGTGAACGAGGGGTACACCATTGACGCCATCGACACCAGAGTGGCGCCAAGGCCAACAGTACTAAACCCTCAATGGGTGAGACAGGGTGGGGTGAAACGGATTGTGTGTACAAATGGATGAGACACGACCTGACCCCAAGAGATTTCGCGAGTGATGGTGGGCGAGAGGGGACTGACGAGAAACCACGCAATGGAATTGGCGGACGACAAGAACTCACGAAACCTTGTTGGGTGTGATTCTCCGTCCATTCCCCAAAATCGTGGGATCGACAGGGACTCACACTTGGGCGAACGAGTTCACTAGTCTGGTTTTGCAGAATTCTATTCACATCTGGCACAGTGTCTTGGATCCCGAGAAAACGTTGTCTTTAAAGCCGTTGACCCAAATTGCAGAAATTTAGTTTCAAGTTTATTCATCTTGAACCCCCACGTTTGGTAACTTTGTTCCCCAAAGCGAGAGCAGGAACCACTGTCGCATGCCACGCGCGTGCGCCACCCCTTGCCGATTCCGCCCCTGCCCCAGACACACAAAGCTTTTGGGCGGAAGGAAACTTGAAACTGCGCGCATACATTTTGGGACTTTCCGTGTGCATAACCCAGCCCAGCGCCACCACGCTGAGGCAGTGTATGCACCACACACAGCTGACCTGCCTTTCACGAAGTGTCCAAGACACAGGACCTCGATTTACTCCAAGTACTTTCCACCTCCGAAAGCCCGCCTCACGACAACAGGCCCCGCCCAGCATAAGCATTCCCGCGACTGCCAAATCGCACCATCAAATCGCACCGTCAAATCACACTGTCTAACCGCACCGTCAAATCGCACCGTCAAATTGCACCGTCAAGTCGCATCGTTTCAAACACCCGCTTTTCCAAGCGATTTCAACCTGCGGGCCAGAAAACAACGTCGCCTAAATCCGCGCTGGTATCAGCCCGGCATCCAGCAGCAAAAACCGAAGGAATCAGCTCGAGCAGTGCGACGAGGGAGTTAGGGTTAGTAAATGGCAAGAAAGGTACCCCTTGCACATGCGGCTTCATTCCCCAAGGCAGCGCGTGAGGGCCGTTGGTCAGTCGCCATGCGCCTTCTCCCTCCCACACACGCATTTCTCGTTTTTTCCGCGCTGTCAGTTCTCATTCTTGCTAGTGCTTTTCAGTCTACCAGATGGTGCCTTTGCATGTGTGAAGCTCATTACGCAAATCAGATTTCCAGATTGCTCGTTTCGGGTTTACTCCAAGCATCTCCTTCCCCCACTGCCTTCTCTCCCCATCCGCCTCCCTTGTCGCAGGACGTTTGAGGGCCGCAAGTTGTGGCAGCAGCGGGAATCAGAACAGAGGAGTAGAGGAGCAGCGGATCAAGAGAGCATGGGACCACGGGAGCATGGGAGCAGGGGAGCATGGGAGCAGGGGAGCAAGGGAGCATGGGAGCATGGGAGTATGGGAGTAAGGGAGCAGCGGAGCATGGGAGCATGGGAGCAAGGGAGCATGGGAACATGGGAGCATGGGAGCATGGGAGCATGGGAGAATGGGAGCATGGGAGCAGGGGAGCATGGGAGCATGGGAGCATGGGGAGCATGGGGAGCATGGGAGCATGGGAGAATGGGAGCATGGGAGTAGGGGAGCATGGGAGCATGGGGAACATGGGAGCATGGGAGCATTGACAGCATGGAGAGCCCGGGAGAATGGGTAGCATGGGAGCATGGGAGCATGGGAGCAGGGGAGCATGGGAGCATGGGAGCATTGACAGCATGGAGAGACCGAGAGCATGGGGAGCATGGGAGCATGGGATCAGGGGAGCATGGGATCAGGGGAGCATGGGAGCATAGGAGCATGGGAGCATGAGACCATGGGAGCATGGGAGCATGGGGAGAATGGGAGCATGGGAGCATGGGAGCATGGGAGCATGGGAACATGGGAGCAGGGGAGCATGGGAGCATGGGAGCATTGGCAGCATGAAGAGCCCGAGAGCATGGGGAGCATGCTCGCAAGGGAGCATGGGAGCATGGGAGCATGGGAGCATGGGATCAGGGTAGCATGGGGAGCAGGGGATTATGAGACCATGGGAGCAGGGGAGCAGGGGAGCATGGGAGCATGGGAGCAGGGGAGCATGGAAGCAAGGGAGCATGGGAGCAGGGGAGCATGGGAGCACTAGAGCATGAGAGCATGGGAGCATGGGATCAGGGGAGCATGGGAGCATGGGAGCATTGACAGCATGGAGAGCCCGAGAACATGGGGAGCATGCTCGCAAGGGAGCATGGGAGCATGGGAGCATGGGAGCATGGGAGCATGGGATCATGTGTGAGGATGTATGTGGGCCAAGCTTTTTTGTGGTGGTCACGTGTTCCTTCTTCGGACTGGACCATATTTCCTTGCTTTTTGCACACTTGTTACAGTGCCAGTACCAACCCATGCATGCCCATGCATCATTCCATGAGATCAAAGTCATGGTGCCGTACATGCCTCATTCAGGCAATGCAATCGCAGGGTGGCAAGCTCTGCGAGCATGTGCTTTGCCTCCATTAGACATATCCAGTTTACCGGGACATCGTTAATGGATGGGCTTGCTGACCATCCCCTGGGAACCGGCACAGCTCTTGCTCGCATAGATGGTTTGGTTGAGCTAGACCTGCAGAACAGGGGCAGGAGAGACATGTTGGCTGAACCTACGGAAAGCACGCTTCTTCTGTCCATGAAGTACAGAAGCCAACCATAATTCTTACGGATCGGACAATCGCGTCGCATCATCAACAGCCCCGCATGTACGGCTGGCAGGGCTAGCTGGCGCCAACATTGCGGGCTGCACTCCCGGGTTGACGGAAGCCCCGGCACAAGGAGGCAAGCTCTGCTCTTTGGGGCCTGCCACCCATGCATAAGTTGGTTTGGATGGGGGTTTGTATTTCCGAGGGTGATCATGTGGTACGACTCGGTTTCCGTCCCCTTCGTTGTGTGGGGGCCTTGTTCACGCACCAGGGAAGCTACCATTGTACCCCTTTGTTGGTCTGCAACCCCTACCCCGCTCACCTTTTTCACATTGCTTTTCAAACTTCTTCCCTCTTCGGAGCCCGCCCCATCCGCATCCATGCACAGGCCGTAGTTTACCCTTCGTGCCCTCTTCATAGGCACGAAAGTTGTAGGTCAGCCCATTCAACTGGCCGTCCGTCTGCCCCATGATGTTGGTTGCTAAGTCCGGTCCGTGCCCAGCCCTAGTGTCAAACTTGTTGGTGCAACCCTATGGCTTGCACTCGGCTTGTCGTCCTTGTTTGTGTGTGTGCATGCATGGCATGGAATGAATTGTGAGTCTATGTCATTGCTATCTAGTTCTTGTGTGTGTGTTTGAATGGTGTATCACAATGTGGTTTGTGTCGATCAAGACATTAGCGAGTTTTTACAACGCCCATGTCAAGTCGTCGTTTGTGTGTCGCATGTGTTTTTTCTATTTTGTCGAGTGTGAAGTGTCCATCGCGTCGCAGGTGTGTGCAGCAAGCCCCCATCAACTCAAGAAGAATTTATCTTGCAGAACCAAGACCAAGAGCTCAAGATTTCAAGACCAAGGGACACGGATAAATATTAAAATAGTGAAAATAGTAACGCTACTTCGTGTAGTGTTACATTTCACTTGGTGTAGCCCCTTGGAGGGTTTGTTTCGAGACTCTTCATGGTTGGGGACTCTGTGGTGGTGTACCACCAACCAGGATCTTGGCTCTTGGGGTATGTAGAGGCTAGGAACCATCTCCATCTCGAATTCTTCTTGCTAAGTTTGTACTTCCAAGACTAAAGTGGCTGTTGTACCTCCTGCCAGTCAAACCACGATAGCGTCGTCAAATCTTCATGGAATTTTATGATTCAACTTGCTCCTGATAGGCGACAAAAACGCGCTCTAGATCCAATTTACAGATCACCGTTTGAGGCACCGATCAGTTCGGCATCAATATTTGAAGCTGTCGGACGGAATTCTGACTGTGCACAATTTCTCTTATTTTAGGCACATCTGAGCCTATTGTGATTATAACAAAACTCCTTTCCATATGCCTCTAGGTGCTGCTCCGCCTTGGCTCGAGGATCACCTCCATGCACACCTAGGTGGATCAACGGGCACACACAATGGGCAGTGGATGGGATTTCGGGGGGGCATGGATGCACAAGCTTGGCTGGCAAACGCGCATGAAAGGGCATCCCCTGCTTACCTACCTTGGAGCCTGCACGCATTAGCCGCTGGTGCGCCTTCTCGGAGTTCATCATATAGTAGTAGAGCAGGTCCGCCATTGTCGCCCTCTTTGCCCCCCGCATGAGCGCCGACATTTCGCCCAGCTGGAGACAAACAGCTGGCCTCACGTTCATAGAAACACCGTGCATGGCCTAGTCATGTGTTTGGTCCAATGCTGCTGCTGGATGGTCCTTGTTTGGGTCCGCTGGAGCCCGGCCCCTGTTGGGTGGTGGTTGGGGCTTGGAGGTTAAGCGTGGCAGGTTTGGGGGTAGGTGCTGAAAGGGGTGACATGGGGTGGCTTTGTTGGGAACACATCTGTCCCACCTCACCTCTCAGCTTCCCCCCTGACTCACCTCCCTGCTGCCCATTGCAACGCCTCTCATTTTCTACCCTGACACTCCTCCCTGCTGCCCGTTGTGTCACCTCTCAACTTCCCCCCTCACTCACCTCCCTGCTGCCCATTGTGTCGCCTCTCAGCTTCCCCCCTGACTCACCTCCCTGCTGCCCATTGTGTCGCCTCTCAGTTTCCCCCCTGACCCACCTCCCAGCTGCCCATTGTGTCGCCTCTCCTCTCTGCTCTCCCCTACCTCTCCTCTCTGCTCTCCACTTCCGCTCTTCTTGGCTCTCCCCTTCTTCTCCTCTCGACTCTCCCCTTCCTCTCCTCTCAGCTCCCCCCCTCCTCTCCTCTCATCTCGGCTCTCCCTTTCCTCTCCTCTCTGCTCTCCCCCTACTCTCCTCTTGGCTCTCCCCTACCCCTCCTCTAAGCTCTCCCCTTCCTCTCATCTCTGCACCTCCCTTCCTCCCCTCTCGGCTTTCCCCTTCCTCACTTCTCGGCTCTCCCCTTCCTCTCCTCTCGGCTCTCCCCTTCCTCTCTTCACGGCTCTCCCCTTTCTCTCCGCCCCAGCTCTCCCCTGCATCTCCTCTCAGCTCTCACCTGCCTGTCCTCTCGTCTCCCCCCTTACTCTCCTCTTGGCTCTCCCTATCCTCTCCCCTCGGCTCCCCCGTTCCTCTCCTCTCTTATCGGCTCTCACCTTCCTCTCTTCTCGGCTCTCCCCTTCCTCTCCTCTCTGCTCTCCCCTTCCTCCCCTTTCTCTCCTCTCGACTCTCCCCTTCCTCTCCTCTCTCCTCTCCTACCGTTTTGTTCTTTGGACTTTGTTGTATGGTACTGTGGCGTCACGACGCCCGGCTTGCTCTGGCATTGGGGCCCAACATGTGCGTCGCTTAACAACGCGCGCATGTGTGGTTCCCGCCGTGCTAGTATCCGCTCTCCCTCGGTGCGCGTCTCGCCTTTCACATTTTTTTTTTTATTTTTTTTTAATTTCTTTCTTTTTTTATCCTCCTTTTGTGCGCTACCCCTGCCCCTTTTTGCGCGTGCTGCTAGAGCACCCCGGGACTATACGCTCACCAATCGCCTGCCTGTTTTTGTCGCTTGCAGGCCATGAGCTGTATGGCCTGCAATGCATGCTGTCCACGTGGACTCGCGTCGCGCTGCCCTCCCGCAGCCTTTTCCGCGGCTGTCGAGTTTATTACGCGCTCCGGTAATGTCATCTATCGTTGGTTGCCGCTAATCTTGGTTTCTACTGCTGTCTAATGCCCTTAGTTGTGGATACCATTCCTGTTGTCTGCTGCAGTATTGCGTGGTGGTATTGTGCACTCAGCTTGGGTCACCTTGCCTTGTGTCGATTCCCTTCTACCAGTGCAAGTGTTGCTGTTCTCAGGTCGTGTCCCGCGAATGCATTTTCCGCCAGTACGAGGGAGGGTACATTGCGACACAAAAATGTGACGCTGTACCCAAAAGTGCAAATGTGCGGGATTTATTTCCCAAATCACAGCTGTGTCCCGACTTCCGCTACGGGAGAGTGTGATTGGCTGACCTTGCATCATTGAATGGGGCATGTGGCATTGCCCATTTTGCAGCAGATTGTTAAGCAAGAGATGGTCAGTGGGATACGTGTCAAGGGGGAGCCCAATGAGGTGCCAGGCTGTCCAACATGCATGCAAGCCAAGTTCACCCGCTATCCGTTCCATAGCTCGGAGACAACGGCGAAGGCACCACTTGATGAGGTGGTGATGGATGTGGTGGGCCCCTTGAAGCTTGGAGCTGCTGGAGCAGAGTACTTCCTCACCATTGTGGACGTCTACACTCGCATGACTTGGGTGTATGTGCTGCCCAAGAAGAGTGACGTAGCTGAAACGGTGAAGACCGATTGGTTGCCGATGGTGGAGCGGCAACAAGACCGACTTGTGAAGGCGATTCGCACTGACCGTGGGGGAGAGTTCCTGAGCAAGGATTTCTCAACTTGGCTGAAGAAGCAGGGCATAAGGCACTCTCTTACCATGCCCTACTCTCCTGCCATGAACGGCACCGCCGAGCGTGCGAATCGGACACTCACGGAGACGGCTCGGGGACTTCTCATTGAAGCCGGTCTTCCCAATTATTTTTGGCTGGATGCGGTGCGGCATGCTTGTGTGGCCAAGAACAGAGCCTTGACTCACGTGGGAGAAGACAAATGGGTGCCCTATGTGGAGTGGATTGGAAGGAAGCCGAAGGTGGATATGCTTCGGGTGTTCAGGTGCATGTGCATGGCACTTGTGCCTGAGAAACTTCGGCACAACAAGCTTGATCCCAAGGCAACATGGGCCGTGCATCTGGGCATGGCTCAAAACAGCAAGAGATGGCTTCTTTGGGACCCATTTACCAAGAAGTTCTTGGTGAGCAGAGATTGCAAGTTCATGGAGAATGTACCGTACAAGGAATGGAAGGCGGAGAATCAAGCGAAGATTGGTGTGCGGCTTGGAGAGGTGAAGAGTACCGGCTTGGAGCATGTGGAGCTGCCCTTGGAGCTGAGTAGCAGCAGCACAATCACGAGGCAATCTCCTCAAATGAATGGGGATGAGGAGGAGGAGGAGGTGCAGCAAGGTAATGAGCGTGCACCGCCACTTCCGCCTCGTGCTACAAGTGCTCGTAGGAACCGACCAGATTTACCGCAACGCCATGAGAGCATTCAAGTCCCTGCAGCAGAGGAGGAAGGAAGGGGGAGAAAGAGGACTCAGCCCCCTAATAGGTTGAGCTATGACCGGCTTGGAGGACCAGCCAACTCAACCTTGACCGGTTCGGCTCTCATGCTAGGCGATGATGCGGAAGATGAAAGCGAGGAGTGCGCCTTTGCCTTCTTCTCTCCGGTGGAGATGCCGGGGGAGCCTACAAATCCAAAGGAGGCTTGGGAGGGCCCCAATGGGAAGGAGTGGAAGAAGGCCTCAGATGAAGAAATGGGGAGCATCATCGAGAACGACACGTTTGACTTGGTGAACCTACCTCCGGGGCGGAAGGCGATCTCTTCCAAGTGGCTCTTCAAGCGCAAGACCGACGCCGACGGCAACATCGAGCGCTACAAGAGCAGATTTGTAGCCAAGGAATATCAGCAGCAAGAGAAGAAGGACTACAATGAAGTGTATGCCCCTATGGTGAAGGGTACAACCCTTCGAACCCTCTTCGCCGCGGCGGCCATCAAAGGATGGGTGGTGAAGCAAATGGATATAGTAACGGCCTTCCTCAACGGCGTTTTGGAGGAAGAGACCTTCATGGAGCAGCCAGAGGGGTACAATGATGGGAGTGGCAGAGTGTGGAAGCTGAAGAAAGCACTCTATGGCCTCAAGCAAGCCCCTAAGCAATGGTACATCAAGCTGCAGGAAGTCTTGGAGGCGATCAGCTTCACTCCCACAACGGCCGATCAATCCTTGCTCATGCTTGGCGAGGGGAAGCAGAGGAGCTTCATGGTGGTTTATGTGGATGATATCCTCATATTCTCACCCTCCTCTGATCTTGTGAAGGATGTGATGCTGAAGCTTCAAGACAAGTTCAAGTGCAAGACCCTTGGTGACGTCAACTACTACCTTGGGCTTCACATTGAGCGAGATGTGGAAAAGCGGTGGATGCGAGTGCATCAAAAGAAGTACTTGGAGGCCTTGGCTGCAAAATTTGGGAAGATTGAAGGTCATGTGGCTACTCCTCTTCCCTCAGGGTTCAAGTGTGTGAAAGGACCAGCGGAGGAAAGTGTTGGTGAAGAGGAGAGGCGGCGTTTTCACTCCTTGGTGGGCAGCCTCATGTATGCGGCCGTTCACACAAGGCCGGATGCAGCCTTTGCTACCGGGCAGCTGGCTAGGGTTGTCCAATGCCTTAATGAAGAGCAGGTAGCAGCTGGAGAGAGAGTGGCCAAGTACCTTGGCCAAACAGCAACCGTTGGACTGCAATACTCCGCGACGGCACAAAGGCGTCAAAAGGGTGCGGATGGAGTCGAACCCGGGAGGCTCTTTCTCACCGCGTTCTCTGATGCATCTTGGGCATCAGAACCAGAGGACATGACAAGTGTGGGAGGCTTCATCTGCTGTGTTGGTGGAGGGCCAACAGCTTGGGAGAGCAAGAAGCAAGTGGACCAAGCATTGAGCTCGGTGGAGTCCGAGTACATGGCACTCTTCCGTACCATAAGGGAGGTTGTGTGGCAGTGCCGTTTGCTAGCTGAACTGGGGGAGGAGCAGCAAGGACCTACCCCACTCTATTGTGATAGCCAGGGTGCTATTGCATTGGCTAAGAACCCGGTTCTTCATGGCCTTACCAAGCACATGAATGTGAAGTGGCATTGGGTGAGGAGCATGGTAACCGCGGGTGAAGTTGACTTGCACTACGTGAAGACAACGGCACAGCCAGCTGATATGATGACCAAGCGGCTGGTCGAGCAGCAGCATTGGAAGTGTTGCAAGCTTGCTGGGATGGCTCTGAACTAAGGGGAGCTGATTCTAAGGCCAACAATCCGAGGGGGAGTTTGTTGGTGCAACCCTATGGCTTGCACTCGGCTTGTTGTCCTTGTTTGTGTGTGTGCATGCATGGCATGGAATGAATTGTGAGTCTATGTCATTGCTATCTAGTGCTTGTGTGTGTGTTTGAATGGTGTATCACAATGTGGTTTGTGTCGGTCAAGACATTAGCGAGTTTTTACAACTCGCATGTCAAGTCGTCGTTTGCGTATCGCATGTGTTATTTATATTTTGTCGAGTGTGAAGTGTCCATCGCGTCGCAGGTGTGTGCAGCAAGCCCCCATCAACTCAAGAAGAAATTATCTTGCAGAACCAAGACCAAGAGCTCAAGATTTCAAGCCCAAGGGACGCGGATAAATATTAAATAGTGGAAATAGTAACGCTACTTCGTCTAGTGTTACATTTCACTTGGTGTAGCCCCTTGGAGGGTTGGTTTCGAGACTCTTCATGGTTGGGGACCCTGTGGTGGTGTACCACCAACCTGGACCTCGGCTCTTGGGGTATGTAGAGGCTGGGAACCATCTCCCTCTCGAATTCTTCTTTCTAAGTTATTTTGTACTCCTAAGACTATAGTGGCTGCTGTACCTCCTGCCAGTCAAACCGCCATAGCGTCGTCAAATCTTCATGGAATTTCATGATTCAACTTGCTGCTGATAGACGACAGCAACGCGCTCCAGATTCAACTTACAGATCACCGTTTAATTCAGCGACCAGATCGTTATGAATATTTGAAGCTGTCTGATGGAAATCCGACTGTGCTCTCTATCTCTCATTATAGGCACATCTAAGCCTATTGTGATTATAACAGTCGCGAGGCGCAACTGCGAGCAGAGTGAGCAGCTGCGGGCAGGTGGTCTTCGTCGTCATCACTGCGCAAAGGTCCTGGTCGTTAGCTTCGCCCTGTCTGTGCCGCCATTTGTAACCCATCCGCTTCAGTGCTTTCTGCACCCACCCCACGCTAGCTTTAAATCCGACTGGCACGCCGGCGTCTGGTGCCATAATCCGGGCACGTTGTTGGATGACGCGGATGGTGATGGGCAGCCCACCCTTTGCCGCCCGGCCCAACCATGACTTCAGGCGCTGCTCAAGCAGTGGGTAGAACACGGAACGCAGACGTCGATTGGCAGAGCTCTTAGGCCCAAGAGCCTTCCACTTGGCCGCCTCTTTCAGAATTTTCCCCACGGTGCTGGGGCCGGGATGGATACCGTATCTGGTGAAACACCACCTGGCGAGGTTGCCGAGTCGAAGGTGAGCATGAGTTTCAGCATGTCGGCAGATTCCGACCTTCATAGCCATCGTCAGCGCTGTCCTTCTAAGTAACCTCATTGTGACCAGCCGGTTGAGCTCGGCGATGAAGTTGGGTTGGTGAGTCGAAGCTGATCTGGCAGACTGTAAATACGACCTCTGTCGGCCTCATCTTTCGAGGGGGTACGTAGGCATGCCTCTGTTGGCGCGCATGCAAAGGTGCCAGGTGGACAGGGGTACTAGCGGGCAGTTTGTGATTTTGTGTTCGCCCCCACGTTCGATCGTGATTACGTAGCATCGCCCTGGCAAGCACATATTGGCTGGGCACAATACAACACAATTCACGGGGATTTTCCAAGCTCGCACTCGCGGGTTGGTTGGCGACGCTAGGATGCTGTAATCGCGCCCAATTCGGGAGGCGCGCGTCAATGGTCGGTGGCATTATGCGACTGTCGTGACTGGCTTGTATGTTTTTTGCGCTTTTTTAGCGAAAACTAACAGTACATGTATACCGTACAGACGGAGTACATCATAGTGGATAGTATCGAATTCCGGACTTTAGAGTATTATATGGAGTAAAATGTCACGGACCTAATTGCATACCCGCTGTACCAATTTAGACGATTAGTCATGTGGTTTGCTATTTTGCTAGCAAATGCATGTTTTTCTAGTTTGCTAGGTGTAATGCAAGGTTCCGGAGATAGCTCTTCCAATGCATGGTTTCACGGTTACCTAGTTTGCAGGCAAGTATAGGATACCAAACAGCTGGTTATGCAGTTGGGAATAGGACTGGGACCCCTAGGGCGGAAATGTTGGGGGGGCCCCCCCAGCGCCTGCCGCCCCCCGAATGCCGAACCTCCGGGGATCACGTCGTTGAAGGGGATGGCTAAAAAGCATGCCCCTCTTGATAAAACCCCGTATCCGTGGGTCTGTTGCCGCCGCAACTGTAGCTGGCGACGGAGTCAGTTTTCACGGCGATCTCCGCGTCGTCTAGCGACGTCGTTCGACGAGACTGCGATGGCGTTGGTAACCCGGGGGAGTTGGATAAATATTGTTGAAACAGTACGGTTGAGTGGTATGTAGAAGATACCTGTTGAATGATTTTTTGACCCGTTATACTTTAGAACACCTTGTTGCTTGGTGATGGGCAAATATGATGAGAAGTGTCTGCATGGCCATGATGTTCTTCTACTGGAAACCCAGGGGGGGGTCGAGTATAAAACGGCGTGCCCTATGATTTGCCTCCTTTTACGAATCTGCAATGGGAGTTCTGGGGACTTGGGCACTCAGAAGTTAGGTTCGTCGTTTCGGTGGGTGCATATCCGTCGAAGAGTTTCCGAGGGACCGTTCTCTAGGGGCGCTTCTGTGGGACGTTTCTGTTAGGGTTCAGTGTGGGCGCGTTTCTGTTGGGACGTTTCTGTGGCAGCGTTTTCTGTGAGTGCACGTGTGTGTGAGCGGGATTCTGTGGTAGCGTTTCTGTGGGGGCGCTTCTGTGGGGTCATTTATGCGGAGGCATTTTTGTGGGCACGTTTCCGTGGGCCCGTTTGTGTTGGAACGTTTCTGTGGGTGAGTTTCTGTGGAGGCGCTTCTGTGGAGACGTTTCTGTGGGCGTTAAGTGTTTCTCCGTGTTTTTCTGTTGGAGTGATTCTCTGGAGAGCGCTTCTGTGGAGTCGTTTCCGTGGAGGCGCTACTATGGAGACGTTTCTGTGGGCGTTTAGGGTGGGAGCGTTTCTGTGGGGACGCTTCTGTGGGCGTTTCTGTGGGGACGTTTCTGTGGGCGTTTAGGGTGGGTGCGTATCTGCAGGGTCGTTTCTATGGGGGCGCTTCGGCGGGCGCGCTCCCGCGGGCGCACTCGTGCGGGGTCGTTTCCGCGGGGGGGCGCTCCCGTGGGCGCGCTCCCGCGGGCGGGCTCGTGTGGGGGCGCGCTCCCGCAGGGGCGCTTCCGCGGGCGCGCGCTCCCGCGAGCGCGCTTCGGCAGGCGCGCTCCCGCGGGCGCGCTTCTGCAGGCGCGCTTCCGCGGGCGCACTCCTGCGGGCGCGTTTCTCCGGGGGCGTTTCCGCAGGCGCGCTCCTGCGGGCGCGCTTCTGCGGGCACGTTTGTCCGGGGGCGTTTCTGCGGGTGTGTTTCTGTAAGGGCTTTTCTGTGGGACCGATTTTGTGCGAGCGTTTCTTTGTGTGTTTTTCTGTTGGAGCGATTCTCTGGGAGCGCTTCTGTGGAGTCGTTGTTGTGGAGGCGCTTCTGTGGAGACGTTTTCTGTGGGGGTTTAGGGTGGGAGCGTTTCTGCGGGGATGTTTCTGTGGGAGGGTTTCTGTGGGGGCGTTTTTGTGGGGGTGTTTTTGTGGGGGCGTTTCTGTCACTCGTAGACTTCCTCAGACAGGATCGCGATGGAATTGGATGGCGTTGAAATGTTCGTAGATTGTACGCAGGCGGATGAAGATGAAACGTTCATAACGTGTGCACAGGGTGAAGCAGAGGCGGATGTTGTTGGGGCTTCGTCTGAGGGAAATGACGTAGAAGATCCGATTTGTACACCAGAGAAGCAGGAAGAAAGGGCGCCAAAGATAAAACTAAGAGATGAGGGATTGGCAGATCCTAGGGTGGATCTGACCGGAGAACGACCAGAAGAGGAGGGGGAGGGAGAGGGGTGCGGGCAGCGGGGGGATGAGGGGGAGGAGGAGGAGACAGTTGAAGAGGGCTCTGAATCGGCTGCCCGCGTAGAGGTCCTGCCTCAGCCCGGCAGAAACATGTACGCAAGTAATGCGTACGTGGAGACATTAACTAATAAAAGCTTGGTTCAGCGGGCGTCAGTTCCTCTGCTGAAGGTCGAGGCGAAAAGCACTCGACCACAGTACGCCGGGTATTTTCTGGAGTTCAAGAAGTGGGTCGTCAAGTTCTTGAACGAAGTCCGGGATCTGAAGATTCCGGAGGGAGAGCTGCTGGAGGAAGATGACGAGGTCGGCGAGACCCTGGGCAACAATCTGGGGAAAGATTGGTGTAAAGTCCCCCTCTCCGAGATCCATCTGCATGGACCACGCACGACGAAGTGGAGGCTCGAAGCGTATGTCGAGTACATGTTTTGGCTAACCAAGGAGCAGGCCGAAGCTTTGAAAGAGGGTCAGAGGGTCATCGCAGGGAAAGCCCCAAAGAAATGCACGGCGGGCATGATGAAAGCCCGGATGAACGCCTTGGGCTGCCTCTGCTCCGTCGATGCCATTCTGTTCAACGAGGACGCATCCTTGCCGACAGCCTTTATTGCATCTGCGCGAGATCTTGTGAAGGTCAAGCTGCGACAGTTGAACGCTCAACAGATCGCGTAAGGTTTTGCGTGTTCTGCCTACCTTGCCTTCACAGCAGGGTCGTTTAGCAAAGATTAGATCTAACATTTCTTCCACTGTGTTTTCTGCAGAGAGGGCAAGGATCAACATCGAGGGTCCCTCGACGACTGTTACTCCGCGGACCAGTTTCGCCAGCTGAACAAGTCGGCCTTGCCGACCGCTGCCATAAACGATTTCGACAAAGCTGTGAATGAGCCCAGTCTGACTCTGTGGAGGGCATTGGCGGTGAAGGTGATGATTCTTCAGTCACACTACGTGCTGGGAAGGGATTGCCGCATTCGACAGATCCGCTTCGCCAACATGTACATCCATGAGATTCCGAGCAACACCTCGTCTGTCGCCCCCACAAAGGTGCCCTTCCTCGTCATAGCGAGTCGAAAGTCGAAGGTTGTGCACGACAACAAGTTGGACCACCAGTTCCTAACGCGTAGCCTCTACTGGCAGCAGTGCGCCATGGGTGCTGTGTTTCTGTGGATCCACTGGGTGTACGACCTCATGCATCTGTACTACAAGGACGATAAGAGGGAGATAATTAAGCCTCTCGACTTCTCCCACCCAACGAAGTGGTCGTCGAAGCACCTCTTCTTCGCCCTGGACGACCCCGAGCAGGGGGAGCTGCGGTACAAGACGCACAACAAGTGGGTCGGTTGGGCGATAAAAGCGGCCAACTGGTTGCTGAGCAAGGTCACCCACATCTTCCAAAGATCCACTGCACAGATCATCTGCGACCTTCTTTGTCCAGAGCCGCAGATTGCACATCTAGGAGGATGGGAGCAGAATGAGATGCGCAAGTGCTACCTCGTCTCACCTCCAGGACAGGCTCTCTTTCTGCTAGCTGGATTCAGCGGCATGGAGGGAGACTATTACATTGGAAGACACGACGTCCCTCTGCCAGACGGTTTGGAAGAGTTGTCCGTTCAGCACATTTACGAATTGAGGAAGGTACGGTCACTTCTGCGGGTCTGAATCGCATTCGCATATGCTTTGTGGCTTTGTATTTGTCTTGGGAGCACTTGTATGTCAACGTCTCGTTGGAAGCACATTTGTGGGGGCGTTTCTATGAGCATTTATGTGGTGGCGTATCTGTGCTAGCGTATCTGTGGCAAAGTTTCTGTGGGTGCGTTTCTGTAAGATCGTTTCTGTGGTGTGGTTTCTGTTGGAGCGAATGTAAGGTGTGGTTTCCGTGGTTTGGTTTCGGTGGGAGCGTATTTGTTGGTTCGTTTCTGTGGGAGTGTTTCTGTAGAAGGGTATCTGTGGGAGCATATCTATGGGAGTGTATCTGTGGGAGCGTATGTGTGGGAAAGTTTATGTGGGTGCGTTTCTGTGAGATCGTTTCTGTGACTACGTTTGTGGTAACGTTACTGTGGTGTGGTTTCTGTGAGAGCGTATCTATGGTGTGGTGTCTGTGGGAGCGTTCCTGTGGGTGCGTGTTGGTGGGACCGTATATGTGGGAGCATTTCTGCTGACCTTAACAATGGCTTTTTCGGGTCGGAAATCTTGCAGGTCCAGGAGTTCAACAAGGACAAATCTACAGACGGCATCCACATTGCCGGTGCCAGTTTTTTTAACAGCCTGAAGGATATAGGGCGCAGGATTATGGCCGAAGATCTAGCCATGATCTGGGTCCAATGCGACAACCATCCCTTCACGGGAGGCGCGCGTCCTTGTACCTGTCCGCGGCATCCATACGTCCAGGCTTCCAAACTCTGCAATGAGACGCTGTTCCAAACGTGGGCGATTGAAGTGGCATCGAGGGACGCATACGGGATTAGGCTTCGATCAGATATCACCTTGTCGACAGATATGGTAAGACTTTTTGGCATCTACTAACATTCTAACCCACCATTCCTGCAGAGCGTTTGGTGACGCGCTTTCCCCTTTTTGCAAGAGATTCTCAAACGGATGAAGAGCGATCATACGATCAATCAGTTAAACGCCCAAATGATGCTTCTGTGCCCAAACACGGAAAAGCTGGGATCTGAGAAGGACCGTCTGGCAGAGGAGAACAGGCAGATGAAAGCGACGATCGAGGCAAAGGATGCAATCATTCTGGAGAAGGATGAGGCGTACGCCACGCTGAAGCGGGCCTACGATGCACTGGAGAATGCGTCTGGCGTGACGAGGAAGTTCTCTGCGGCCGCATCTGCGGCAGGTGCTCCACCACCAGGGGACCAGGCGTACTATGACGCCATCGTAGGGCCATGGCGGGACAGCAAGACCATCGACGATGCATGGCCGTACTGGGACGGGCCAAACCCGCTAGTCAAGGGAAGAAGTCTGCGAGAAGCGGTCAGCTCGCAGAGAGGTTTTTTCTGCAAGTTTGGCAAGTTTGTGTATTCATCGCAGAAGGGCACACCTGTGGAGACGTCTTCGATTGTGGGACAAAACCAACAGATGGGCAGCAAGTGTGCAGACTCCACGCCAAAGGCAAAGCGGCCTCGAACTCTGTCGATGGATAATGCCGCAGAGTCGATTTCTGCAGAGGTGGGGGAGGGCTTCAAGATGGGTAAGGCTGCAGGGGCGACCTCTGCAGGAGGCAAGAAGAAGGGGAAGGACGCAAATTCAGCAGATGCAAGCACCAAGAAGATGCGGAGAATGAAGATTCTCATGGACGCTGTGGACTTCTTTTGTAGACGAGACCTCGACAGAACAACTATCATCACGCAACTTGACAAGATATTGGCCAAGAGCACGCTATCAGCAATGACCGAGGGACTCATCCTCTGTGACGTTCGGCAGACAGAAGGGACAAACCCACAGCTGAAGAAGCCGCGGCCCGCTGCAGGCGAAATCAAAGAGAAGTTGGAGAAGCGAATGCATATCACCTTCCATCTCGTCAAGGCTGGTCTACGGGACACCACCTGGGCAGAGGGTTGGTTCAGACAGCGTGAATGGCTGGCTTTCTCCGTGCCGTTGGAGGAGAGCCTTCCGCTAAGTAGTCATCTGCCGACTCGAAACCTGCAGACTACTTAGCTTCATAAATTCGGTAAGTAGAGTACGTGTGGTAAGTCGGCAACTTTGTCGTATGGATTTTTCGGGAGATCGCCGATTATGTTTTCTGTGGATCTTTCTGTGGATTAGGAGCTTAGCTTTTGCGAGAAGGAAACTAGAATCTAGCAAAAAAACATACGCACCGTAGACGTGTACAGACAACAAACAACACACGCATATCCTACACATGAGGAGAGACATATGTACAAGGAGTTTCTACAAGATCGCGTAGCCCAGAACGTGCACAATAGGTCACTATATATGGTACAAGTTGCTACTCTAAGAACAGAAGCCAGCCCGATAAGGCACTAATCTTCCTGAGCAGCGGCTGCAGATGGTTCCTCGATTTGCTTCCTTTTCTTGCGCTCTTCCTTGATGACGATAACATGGGGATGGCCTTTCTTCTCCAAGGCCGCAGAAGCGATTGAGCACGAGCACCAGGATGTGGCCACCATAACGCAGACTTTGGCAATGTTGGGCAGCACCCTCTCCATCTCGTCTCGATTCTTCAGCAGACGATTCCCCGGAATCAAGCCCTTCTTGATTTCTGGCCACAGAACAGTAAGCCAGTCTGGCTTGATTTTGCCCTGCCCCTCGAAAAATTTCATGGCAGTTAGAGTTCCGGCAGAAACCAAAGTGCAGAGTACAGCATCCAGCTTCACCAGCTTGTCCACCGTCGCCAACTCTGCGACGGCGCTGCCTCCTCCACACGCTTTGCCTCATCCAAGCCCCTGATGGCAGCCCACATGGTGCAAAGTGCTGCGGCAAGTGCTGGCTGATACTGCCGGGGGTCATCCCTTGGGGCGGCTTCATGAGTTTAGCCTCATGCTTTGAGGCCACGCAAGCGATGGCAGCACTGAGAGCTATCTCCTTCGGCACTGGTTCAGCTCCAGCCTCGTCCGACTGCTGCAGTTGAACAGCAAGCGCCCTCATTTACTGGAAACTGTGGCACGGCAGAATGGCAGAGGGCAGCAATAGAACATGTATTAAAAACACCTTGTTAAGACACAACCACGGAAGCGATGGCACGACAGATGGAAGAAACATAATATGCCGAGCGGATTTTAGAAAGAAGAGTAACGTATTGTTCTTTGCGGCAAACACCCAAGTCGTTGGCGACGCTCCATACACCAGCCGGCATCTCTTCAGCAGCAAACTTCAAGTCGTCCGCCCAGCTCACGATTGGTGCTTCGTTGAAGCTCTTGTAGTCGGAGAAGGTGACGTCCAGGTGGTAGGCGGACCAGCAGATAGCTGTGAGAAATTGTTGCTCCTCCTTGGTGCTGCACCCAGCCAGATTGTGTTTCCTCCCGCCAACGGTCTGCTCGGAAACGAACCTTGAAGGACCCACAGAAACGCCCTTATCGTAAATCCCCCCCTGCCCCTTGAAAGGATGCGTGATGCCTCGCGACTTCCCAACGTTTTCGTCGTGCTTGACCGGCAGGCTCCTTGTGCCTGCCTCAGATTCTGCAGCGGCCACCTTCTGCTTCTTTCCAGCTCGCTGTCCGCCCTTCTTTGGCCCTGTGGCTCTCTTCTTCGGGGGCGCGGGGGATTTCTGTTGGGTTTCCTCAGCAGCCGCCACAGATTTCTGTGGGGATTTGTCTGGGCTTCCTTCTGCCGTATCCAACCCAGTGGAATATTTCTGTGGCGTATCTTCCAGGGATATCGCTTCTGCCATTGACTTTTTCCACGGCGTCGAAGGGTGCGACGTCGTGTCCTTGTGCTGGATGGAGGTGTCTGCAGGGCCCGTGCCCACGTCCACGTCCTCTGCAACTGCGACTTCAGGTTCCATTTCTGCCATTACCTTCTTTCCCGAATCCTTCGCGTTACCATACTGCAGCCTTAGCATCTGCTGTTGCACAAAGCTGATCGCAACATCCTCTTCGAGAATGTCAGATGGAAGGTTGAGATGTAGCAGGTCGTTTCTGTCCCTAGTCTTCGGTGTTTGTAGAATGCAGCTCCTCGAACCGTTTCTGCAGACTGGTTAAGCCATCCCCTTCACGGGATTGTGCGGGAGATTCCTTCACGGAAGAATGATCGGCACCCTCTTCTGCCGCGGATGAGCCTCCAGCAGTGGGATGTGCCTGGGTTGCAGCAATTGACGAGCTAGTTTTCCTACCTCCCGGAAGGCGGAGTGGTTTCTGGGTTACTGTGGTCGGTTCCTGTGGGATTGCCACTGGCTCCTTGTCGTTCTTGGGCTGCAACACCAAAAGATTCCAGAAGGCGCTCGCGAACCGCCCCAAACCCAGGCGTCGCCTCTGCGGCTGCCACATATGCTAGTATTGCGGGCGTGAGCAGGTCCACGGCCACCTTCGCTACGGCAACTTTGTCCGACCCAGGCGACAAGACGTCGACTGGTGGAGGGGCAGAAGTTGTCGTCTCTAACCCCTTCTGCTGTTTCCGCTCCCCCTTCTGCAACTCCTGCTGCAGACCCTTCTGCTGCTCCTTTGGCGGCTTCAGCCGCGGCCCCTTCTGCCCCTTTTGCTCCTTCTGTGGCTTCTGCTGTTGCCCCTTCTGCCCCTTCTGCTCCTTCTGTGGCTTCTGCTGTTTCCTTTTCTGCTGCTCCTCCTGCGGCTCCCGCAGCTTCGGTTTTAGCTGCTTCGGAGTTGTGGCACCCGCAGAAGGGGCAGTAGAAGGTTCGGGTGATTCTGTGGCCGCTTCCAGCGTAGAAAGCGCTGTTTGGACCGCTTCGATAACCTGGCTGTGTAAAAGCGCCAAGTACTCGTCGTTGAGACCGACTTTTAACAACCCCTGATCTGCACCCCACTTAAAGGCCTCCTGCATCCCAGCTGTGATTTTCCCGTCCAGCGATTCCCGCAGAGTCTCGTTTGACAGCTTCTCCGTCTGCTTATCGATGGCCCTTTCTAGCATCGACTACCTCTCAGCAATAAGAGTCCTTTTGTGAGCGAGAGAATCGAGTGCTGCCTGACACTTCTTCAAAATATCTTCTGCACACTTCTCCAGACATGTCCACTTCAACCCCTGAGCCTTGAACTGGGCTGCATGCTCGCTCATTGCCTTCTCCATCAACTGCCACTTAGCTGAAAGATGGGTCACTACCCTCTCGACTTGTTTTTGTGAATGTTGGCACCGCTTTTCATTCTCTTCGAATCTTGCCGCCAGAGTGTTGAAGGCATCTGCGTGATCCGCCCTCGTAACTTCGAACGCCTTCCTGTTTGCTTCGACGCTGGCGCCCGTTTCGGCGATCTTCGCGAACGTCTCCAGCAGACGACTGGTCCCATCATCCAACTTCTGCGAAAGGCGGTCAAATTCCTTCGCCTGCTCATTCTGTTTCTTCTCAAAATCCGCTGCCAGACTATCTTGCCTTTCGCTCATGTTACTCAGACCCGTCAGCAGCTGCTCGAATTTACTCGGCTGCGACAAGGCGGGGCCCATCTCCTCCAAAAGAGTAGGATTAAAGGATATCTCAGTAGCTTTTCTAGCCTCGTCTGCAGCGTGCTCCAACTTTGCCACCCTACCCTCCAAAGCCGCCTTCTATTCTTCTGTTGCTTGCAGCACATTCCTTAGCCGTTGCTCCTCCGCCCGCATGACGTTCACATTCGGCTCATCTGCCACTCGCTGCATCAACTTGGTCTACGTGGCATTCAGCTTCTCCTGCAACCTGACGACAGCATCTTCCGCAATTTGCATTCTCTGACCGGTGTGCTCCAAGAGCCTCTGGAGTTCAGTGAAGTTTGCCCGCAAATGTGTCCTCAGGCCCTTCTGCTTCACCACCTTTTGAGAGAGTTGAGCGACCACCGGATCTCGCATGACATTCTGAAGGGAACCCACGTGACCTGAAGATGACCCCAGAGCAACGATTGGTGGTGCTTCTGGAGCTGCAGGGTCGGCCTCTGTGCTCATAGCCACCCTCTCTACAGCACGTTCATTACCCTTGGGGTCAGCTTCTGCAGCGGCAAATGCGCCCTCTGGATCAACGCTCACGACCGGCGCTTGCGCCGCAGATTGGACCTCTATGGCAACTCCATAACTCTCTACCCCTCCTCCACCATTTCCGCCCTGGCCACTGTGGACGCTCGCTTCTGCCGCCACAGCAGCAACTGAGGGTTGGATGTCTGCAGCATCTCCATCGTTTGTTAGAGGGACTTCTGCAGTGATGCCTCCCATGTTCGTTGGGTCCTGCGTTTCTGCGGCTGTGTCGAACGCGGCTTTCTGCAGCATTGCTGTTTCCACCAAACTTGGTGTCGTTTCTGCTCCAGTCTGGGCCTGGTCGCTATCATCTGCGGTGCCAACCCCTTTCGCCGTTGCCCCTGTCGCCAAGATCGTTTCACCTGCGTCGGCCTCTTGAGTTGCGGAACCCCCTTCTGTAGCCCGCCGATCCAGACATCTCTTTGTCCGCAACTCCCTCAAAGTGGTATCTCCATCCCCACCCGCTTCGCCGGCGCCCTCCACTTCCTCTTCAGCTAGCTGCAGACGGCGTCTTGGACGTTTGGACAACTCCGCGGTGTCGCTGTCAAACTGTCTGCTGCAGATGTGCACAAGTTCAGAGCGAACGCTAGACAGGTTAACATCAGGCCGCTCCAACCTCGGTAGATCGTCGTCGCGCTCGACCTTTACGAGGTTGTCCCACGTCACCAACAGCTTGCAGAACTGGTATATAATAGACGCTCTCGCCCCCACAGCAACAGCCTTTGGAATCTTGGTGATTGTCTGTGAGAAGTCATCGGGAGAAGAATGATAAAACTTGAAGGACATTTCGATGTGACCCAAATATTCAGAAATGGTGCAGATACATATCGCCGCCGGAAAACCGCAGAAATGGGCGCTGCATGTTCACAAACCAAAGACGCACCCCTTCACTCTGGAACTTCATGATTTTCAGCCAAGCCTTCATGTCATCGACGACAGAGTCGTCGCGCCCTGATGGCGGTCTGTCGCGCCGATACTCCACCTCGAACTGCTTCTCTGTCAGCAACCTGGTCACAGCTGCAATCGAAGTGTCAGTATGGGCCATGTTTCTGCAGGATAAGAAAACCGAAAGGGGATAGTCACTCACTTTACAACACTCTCTGCGGATTCTGCATTGTTGAGCTGCGAGTGGTGTCCCTTGGGATCGTAGTGCACAATACGCGTCTTCCAGTTGATCCACCCACGCTCCTTCACCAAATCATCGGGGTGCAGAACGACCAGCAAGCTCACCTTGACCCCTGGCGGGGGCTTGCACATGCAATATAATAGGATGCCATCGTCAGCGCAAGCAGAGCAAACCGTAGGGCATGGCAGATTGGCAGACATCAATCCCACTCACTTCTTCACCAGAGGAATCGCCACGACCTGCTTCTGCAGCATGCAATCTGCGTAGGACGCCGCCAACGGCCAAGGAGGCTTCTTCGAAGTGACCCTCTGTGAAATGGCACTCGATGGCACAATGAGGAGTTGGTCGCGATCCTTCGGGCTCAAAAACCTGTTGGCAAAGTACCTGCATAGAAAGCGCATAGACGATTCACAAGCTCAAAACAACTTCTGCGAGGCGGATTGGCGGCACAACCACATGACTGGTTGGGTTTAACTGTTTTTAGCATCTGTGGTATGGCAGAAAGGCATTGAGCCACGTTTGGTAAAGGTGCATTTTTGCCTAATTAGTCAACCGCAGACACAAAGGGCCGATTGTTTGGATCTAACGATCTTCTACGAAAACGGGCTACGGCAGAAACACGGTGCAAACAATCAGATTTACAAAGAAGTTTTCAAACAGGGTTGGCGGCAGAAGTGCCATGCTGTCACTGCAGACTACCGAGTACGCTAAACAACCTGGAAAAAAAATGGTGACGACAGTCGGTTTTAATAAGAAATTTGCAGAGAGCGTTGGCGGCAGAAAGGACTAGTTGTCTCTGCAGACGTGAGGGCTGCAGAAACGAGAAGGAGCGTATCTGCGAGAATCCTAAAACTAGATGGAACGGAAAGACTCACGAGAAAGCGGCGTTGATGAGAGATTCATTCAGTTCGGCAAAATAGTCCTTGGCACTGTCGTAGTCCTCGCGGGTGAGGTGGGCGGTGAGTCCTCCACCAGAGACCTCAAGGGTAGCCATGGCCATTGCAGCAACTATGCTTAGGGATGCGTGAGCAATAAAGAGCTAGGAGAAGAATGAGTTTTTGAAAGTTGGAAAGGAGAAATGACGTCCAAAGCAGACCCCCTCTCCCAAGTCATTGTTTCTAGGATGTTAGACTCACTTCGCCGGGGTGCGTTCAGTATCGCAGGTGATCGCCAGATCTACCGACCAGATTTCTTCGAGCCAAAGAAGGTTTAGTGTCGACCGTGAGGGACCATTCGGGCGACCATGGTCACCACGTGGCAGACAGTCGAACCATAGAGGTCACTTCAAACCTCTCTTTGGCGCGCCTTGAAAAATTGCCTTTCAAAGCTCGGCGCAGAAGCGTGCGGCAAATATTTTTGAGAGGTTGCCGCATGGCAGGGATCGGACGGCAGATTTCGTTTCCACGTCCATTGTTCATGGCCGTTGCTTTTGTGCACTTCTACAGCCTCATCGCCAGCACCAGTAAAAGTGGGAACAATTTCTGTAGAACTCTAGAACAAGTATTGCCGTAAATGGATATTAGAAAAGGCCCAAAGCCCAATTCCGTGAGCCAAAAGGGCCCAAATTTGAGCTGGACGTAGGTCTTGCATAGGGCTACCTTGAGGTCACTTCAAAACTCGCTAAAAAGGATGCACGATTGTGAAAATGGCAGTATGTTTCATCAAGGGGTAAGGTTGGAAAAAAATACCCCCCTTGGGATATAAAAAAAGGCACACAGCCCAATTTCGTGAACCAAAAGGGCCCAAATCTGAACTGGAGGTAATTCTTGCATAGGGCTACCTTGAGGTCACTTCAAAACTTGCTAAAAAGGATGCACAATCGTGAAAATGGCAGAATGTTTTATCAAGGGGTAAGGTTGGAAAAAAATACCCCCCTTGGAATATTAAAAAAGGCCCACAGCCCAATTTCGTAAACCAAAAGGGCCCAAATTTGAACTGGAGGTAGGTCTTGCATAGGGCTACCTTGAGGTCACTTCAAACCTCGCTAAAAAGGATGCACAATCGTGAAAATGGCAGTATGTTTTATCAAGGGGTAAGGTTGGAAAAAAAATACCCCCCTTGGGATATTAAAAAAGACCCACAGCCCAATTTCGTAAACCAAAAGGGCCCAAATTTGAACTAGAGGTAGGTCTTGCATAGGGCTACCTTGAGGTCACTTCAAATCTTGCTAAAAAGGATGCACAATTGTGAACATTATTATAATCAGAATAGGCTCAGATGTGCCTAAAATGAGAGAAATTGTGCACAGTCAGAATTCCGTCAGACAGCTTCAAATATTGATGTCGAACTGATCTGTGCCTCAAACGGTGATCTGTAAATTGGATCTAGAGTGCGTTGCTATCGCCTATCAACAGCAAGTTGAATCATAAAATTCTATGAAGATTTGACGACGCTATGGCGGTTTGACTGGCAGGAGGTACAGCAGCCACTAAAGTCTTAGGAGTACAAACTTAGCAAGAAGAGTTCGAGATGGAGATGATTCCCAGCCTCTACATACCCCAGGAACCGAGGTCCAGGTTGGTGGTACACCACCACAGAGTCCCCAACCATGAAGAGTCTCGAAACAAACCCTCCAAGGGGCTACACCAAGTGAAATGTAACACTACACGAAGTAGCGTTACTATTTTCACTATCTAATATTTATCCGTGTCCCTTGGGCTTGAAATCTTGAGCTCTTGGTCTTGGTTCTGCAAGATAAATTCTTCTTGAGTTGATGGGGGCTTGCTGCACACACCTGCGACGCGATGGACACTTCACACTCGACAAATGGAAAATACACATGCGACACGCAAACGACGACTTGACATGCGAGTTGTAAAAACTCGCTAATGTCTTGACCGACACAAACCACATTGTGATACACCATTCAAACACACATACAAGCACTAGATAGCAATGACATAGACTCACAATTCATTCCACGCCATGCATGCACACACGCAAACAAGGACGACAAGCCGAGTGCAAGCCATAGGGTTGCACCAACAAACTCCCCCTCGGATTGTTGGCCTTGGAATCTGCTCCCCTTAGTTCAGAGCCATCCCAGCAAGATTGCAACACTTCCAATGCTGCTGCTCAACCAGCCTCTTTGTCATCATACCAGCAGGCTATGCCGTCGTCTTCACGTAGTGCAACTCGACTTCACCCGAAGTTACCACGCTCCTTACCCAATGTCACTTGACCTTCATGTGCTTGGTAAGGCCATGAAGAACCGGGTTCTTAGCCAATGCAATAGCACCCTGGCTATCACAATAAAGTGGGGTAGGTCCTTGCTGCTCCTACCCCAATTCAGCTAGCAAACGGCGCTGCCAAACAACCTCCCTTATGGCACGGAAGAGTGCCATGTACTCAAACTCCACCGAGCTCAATGCTTGGTCCACTTGTTTCTTGCTCTCCCAAGCTGTTGGGCCTCCACCAACACAGCAGATGAAGCCTCCCACACTTGTCATGTCCTCTGGTTCTGATGCCCAAGATGCCTCAGAGAAAGCGGTGAGAAGGAGCCTCCCGGGTTCGACTCCATCCGCACCCTTTTGACGCCTTTGTGCCGCCGCAGGGTATTGCAGTCCAACAGTTGCAGGTAGTAGGTCTTGCATAGGGCTACTTTGAGGTCATTTCAAACCTCGCTAAAAGGATGCAGAATCGTGAAAATGGCAGTATGTTTTTTTCAAGGGGTAAGGTTGGAAAAAAAATACCCCCTTTGGGATATTAAACAAGAGACGACGTAATCGTCT
Source organism: Closterium sp. NIES-67 (assembly GCA_027943415.1). NCBI lineage: Eukaryota > Viridiplantae > Streptophyta > Zygnematophyceae > Desmidiales > Closteriaceae > Closterium > Closterium sp. NIES-67. The sequence goes on along the minus strand of BQMB01000549.1, from coordinate 146,628 downwards.
TAGGGTTGCGGAGCATTTTTATATAGATATATTTATTGTATTTAAAATTGCCCGCATGTATATGTATAACTTCAAAGCGTAAGTATCTGTAAACTTCTAACAATGGATTAAAACATATACTATGTAAGTATTCAATAGATGATTTGTGTTATAGTGCATTAATAAAAGTACATGCAATCACAATGTTAATGCATCTAATACAAGTAGGACATATCATTGAGTTTCTACATTGTTTACACTATATAGAAATGGGCTTTAAGTTTTTCATCGTCCGACACTGTTCTTAAATCGTGCCATGCTGTTGGAACTGGTTTCTTTTGTTGTTCGTTTCTGCTTGTACAGTTTCTTGAATAGTTTTGTTCCTTATTGCTCAACTGTAGACCTGTTTCCGTAATGTTTCTTTTGTTTTGCGTGCGTTTGGATTGTTTTGTTTATTTTTTTACCTTTCCGCCAAATGCCCAGCCGTCGGGAGTTTCCGTTTTCATTTTGTTTAATTATTTGTTGACTGTGGCCACTGTTGACTTGTGGCGAGCGAATCTGGCCACCTGGCAATGCTGTTATTTTTTTTCCAGTGGCGAGGCTCGTCACGCGTAACTGCCAGACGGAAATATAATCCGACGTGGCAATGACACCAGCCTAGCAACACTCGCCACAGAATGCTGATTTTTTTTCCCGTCAATAAGAGGCAAAACCCCCGAGCTCGCCACTGGATGCATTACGCGTTACACACTCGAATTTCAGAGTTACACTACCGATAGTTTTGGTTAAATAACACGATTACGCGAATTTCAGTGCGATGGGGCACTTTCTGACCGAGAAAAAAACAAATCTTCTTTCAGAGCTGCAAAACCGCGGCTGTTTGAACGCACCTTCTCTGCTTGCGGGTTCAGAGCTGCAGAAACGTGAATTCCTTATGCTCGATTCTTCCTCCTCTAACTTCTGTCTCACGTTTTTCTCTTCCCCACTTCCAGCAATTCCTGATTCTAGATCTGGTGATTAGGCAGCAACATGACAGCAGCTACGACTGCCTTTTCTTATCGCAGCTGTACGACAGACTACTCCAGGTCGGCATTAAGAGTGGCTTGATGACATTTTCGTGTAGTCGTATCTTACTAGTTTCTCTATGTTTCTTCTCTCGTTTTTTCCTCAAGCTAGTAGAGGAAACGTAAATGGTCTCTTTCAGCTCAGGTACTCGGTACGGATTCTCATCTGTCGTTTCCCCTCTCCTTTGCCCGCCTTTTCACCCTCCTAGTCCGTCGTAACCACTTCTTTGCCCGTCGTCTCCCCCCTCCTTGCATGTCGTTTTACCTCTCTCTCTCTCTCTCTCTCTCTCTCTCTCTCTCTCTCTCTCTCTCTCTCTCTCTCTCTCTCTCTCTATCTCTCTCTCTCTCTCTCTCTCTCTCTCTCTCTCTCTCTCTCTCTCTCTCCCTCTCTCTCTCTCTCTCTCTCTCTCTCTCTCTCTCTCTCTCTCTCTCTCTCTCTCTCTCTCTCTCTCTCTCTCTCTCTCTCTCCCTCTCTGCCTCTCTCTACCTCTCTGCCTCTCTCTACCTCTCTTTCAACTTCTCTCTCGTCCTCTCTTTCCTTTCACCATCACATTTTGTGTTAACTTCCCATGCCCATTCGTTCTCGCCCTAGCTGCTTGTTGTTCACTCATTTCATACGCAATGCCTAATATAATATCCACTTTAATTTTGTGCAGGTTTTCTTGTAAACGCGTTTATGAGTTCCCTACGGCGTTTTGTTGTAATTCGTTGGGATGTTCGATTATCTCATTTTCAGCTTTATATTCTTATAATTGCTGGCGTCCTGTGTTTGGTCTGATGTGTCTTGCTGCTGTTATTTGCTCTCATTCTCGATCCACAGCAATGTATGTCTGTATTTCGAAAAAAGAAAGCATGCTTATCAAATCACAAACGGTTCACAGGCGAGCTCCTTGAGTTTCTGTCTCGAACTGGATTTGATAGGTTTTGGTTCTTTTTTTGGACATTACAGATTGCGTTGCTCCATCATTCAGACACTAGGCTTGCTGACTTCCCCCCCATGCTAGCGCTGGGGAAGCGGTAGCTTAGAGTTTGAGTTTTTCACTGTCACATAATCATCAATTTTTTTTTCATGTCATGAATGATGACATGAATTTTCTTGCACGCCTCGATTGGATCCGTACACATCGATGTGATGCAATCAAACAAGAGGCATGCCAAAATTTCACAGTATACCAGAAATCAACCAAATATAATGCAAATATTATTTCAAAATATATGCATTTGATTCCTATCATAGAATAAACACCTCTAGCATTTTGTTACATTCATAGGAAGAGAACAAAAACTGCAGGTCATATTTTATTGTGCAAAGGTTTTCCATCCAAACTTTTGAGTGAAAAAAAAAAATCGGCAAAATCGATCGTAATAGGTTGCTCCGCAACCCAAAAAGACCCACAACCCAATTTCGTGTGTGTGTGTGTAACGAAACGAAACGATGCGATAGGTTGGTGGTGGTGGGCCGAAACGAATTCTGGTGTGCACCCTTGGCTGAAACGCGATTTGCCGATGTGTCACCTCTGAAGTACGGAAAAAACGAGCCACCCCCCCATCAGATCAGAAAACCCCGCTAATGTTGATGATTGAGAACTGTTCGTGGTGCGTCAGATTAGAAAGACGCTACTTTTAGGTTGCGAGAACTGATCTACACCGTACAGATCAGCCGCTCAAAGTTGCTGATCTATCAGCAAATTACCCAAATGTATATTAGCACGCTCATCAGGTTCCGCGCGGGAATGCCTGACGGGCAATCCCCGTACACCGCTCGTCAGGTCACCATGAGGCCGATGCGCGGAAGAGGACACCACCAATTTCGATTCACATCACGAATCACACCATCCAGACGGACTCCGTCAATAATTCAGTGAGATTCAGACGCAGGAACACCAACAGACAGATGCCGTCAAATGCCTGCTAGAAAAGCTGTAGCGCGGAAAGGAAGTGCATTTCTAGCGAAAATGAGGTCGTCCGCGTAATTGCGTCGAGCGAATCTGATATTTCGCGGCTTGCGACGCGAGCCTGATCTCTGATAAGGCGAAGGCTCCTGGACGTCGCGTCACTGGAAAGGCTTGGATCACTCTCTAACATATATTTCGCTAGTAGCGTTAAGACGAAGCTCGTTTAACGAGCGACGCGCTGTGGCAGACTGACTTGCTGATACAGCGGTCAACGGATTCGAAGGTCAGTTGACCCTTGGCGGATGCCGCTTAGGTCTTCACATGGCGCGGTTGACAATGCCGCTCGATTTTTAGAATTCACGAACAAATCGAGCGGTTGACATTGTCGCTAGTCCGTTTGGTCCGTGGGACGCCGCCTCGTGCGACGGTGCTTCGTGTCTGACCGCGTGCGAACGTGGTCTGCCCGAGCACGGTGCTGATAGCTGCGTGGCCGTCGCAGTGCGACTATGGTCCGTCGCAGTACGATCATGGCTCACACGACCGTTACTCTCTTCCGGCCCATGGCCGCGCGACCGTTACTCCCTCCCCTACTCATGTCCGTGGCTACTAATAGTACCCTCCTACTCATCACGATGGCCGTTGCGCTCTCCCCAAGACTCGTGCGAGCGGTCCCTTATCTTACGTCCCAGGGGGAGACGTTTCTGGAGGCCGTGCGAAACCTGTATCAGGTATGCTTGTATCGGGTCCTGTAGGCTCAGGCTCTGATCTAACGTCCCTGCATCACAACCTGTAGCAAGCGTGTGGTATAAGTTATAACCCTGCGTGTAACTTATATTGAATATTCTACACCACTCTTTACCGCCATCGGCCGTCTCCAGTCACCCCAATGTTCCCCTTCCCAACCAATCTCCCCCGTGCCCCCCGGGCCTCCCCACTTTCTCCCCGTTCCGTTCCCCCACCAGCATGAGGACAACTTGACAACCCCTTTCCGCCATCGCGCTCCCTTCCTCCCTTCCTCCCTTCCCCTTCCCGCAACCAGCATTGGGACAGCGCCTACGGGCTGCAGTGATAGCTCCTTTCGGCCTTCCGCCGTCTCCCCCCCTCCCTTCCCCTCTTCCTCCTTCCCCTTCCCGCAACTAGCATTGGGACAGCGCCTACGGGCTGCAGTCAATAGCTCCTTTCGGCCTTCCGCCGTCTTCCCCCCTCCCTTCCCCTTTTCCTCCCTTCCCCTTCCCGCAACCAGCATTGGGACAGCGCCTACGGGCTGCAGTGATAGCTCCTTTCGGCCTTCCGCCGTCTCCCCCCCTCCCTTCCCCTCTTCCTCCTTCCCCTTCCCGCAACTAGCATTGGGACAGCGCCTACGGGCTGCAGTGAATAGCTCCTTTCGGCCTTCCGCCGTCTCCCCCCCTCCCTTCCCCCCTTCCTCCCTTCCCCCGCAACCAGCATTGGGACAGGGCCTACGGGCTGCAGTGATTAGCTCCTTTCTGCCTTCCGCCGTCTCCCCCCCTCCCTTACCCCCTTCCCCCCTTCCCCTCTTTCCCCAACCAGCATTGGGACAGCGCCTATGGGCTGCAGGTGGAAAATCCGTTTCCCCCCCCCCCCCGGCATCTACCTTCTCCCCTCCCGTCCTCCCCCTTCCCCCAACACACTCCTTGTCTCCCCCCCTCCCTTTCCCCTGTCCCCCAACCAGCATTGGGACAGCGCCTATGGGCTGCAGGTGGAAAATCCGTTCCCCCCCTCCGCCATCTCGCTCCCCCCTGAAGTCCCCCCCGCGCCCCACCTGGAGGACTGTGAGGCTCGCACAGCCTTCCGCCTCTCCACTGAGAAACGGGGGAAGTGGGGGGGGCCGCCGTTCTGGGCAGTACCCAACCCCGCTTGTGGGAACGTGCGCCAACCGCCCTGGGTGAGTCAAGGTCCCTCTCTTGGTGTCCTAGGGCCGGGAACGGGGGAATAAGGGGGGACCGCCCTACTGGGCAGTACCCAACCCCGCTTGTGGGAACGAGGGGGGGAGAGGGGGGGAAGAGGGGGGAACCACCCTACTGGGCAATACCCACCTCCGCTTGCGGCAACGTTCGACAACCACCCTGCTTGGTGCGTCAAGGTCAGGCGTTGAGGTCTCTGCTGGGCCACGGGCTGAGGCGCCTAGGCATGCACAGTGTGACAACCACCCTGAGGGAGAGTTAAGAGCCTCCCTGGGGGAGAGTTAAGAGCCTCCCTGGGGGAGAGTTAAGAGCCTCCCTGGGGGAGAGTTAAGAGCCTCCCTGGGGGAGAGTTAAGAGCCTCTCTGGGTGAGCCCGAGGCTACCCGGGTGTGAGTCAAGTCAAGAGTCTCTCCGTGCAGTCATGAGCGGGCTGCCGCCTTTGGCCTGTGCTCACACCGTCAGGAAATCGTCGTCTTTTTCACAACCATCTAAGATTTAACGAGCATACATCACCACCACCACCACCGTAGTTTGGGGGAGCATACATCGTAGTTTGGGGGAGCATACATCGTAGTTTGGGGGAGCATACATCGTAGTTTGGGAGAGCATACATCGTAGTTTGGGGGAGCATACATCGTAGTTTGGGGGAGCATACATCGTAGTTTGGGGGAGCATACATAATACTTTACCCACCACCACCCCCTGGCACCACTGTTCAAGACCTCGTCGTTTTACATTAGCATTTCTCCTCCTCCGTACCCACCTCCCCACCTCCAGATCCGTGGCTTGGATGCTGCCAACTGGCACCACAATTCAAGACTTATAACAAGTATTTGATGTAGTCTTTTCCTCCCCCCTGCCCACCTCTCCCTCTCCAGATCCGTGGCTCGGATGCTGCCAACTTGGCAACCACCCGAGAGGCACAAGCTGACATATGGCGCCACCAGTTCCCGCCCAATGGGTGCAAGGGGCGGCGGCTGGTGCTGGTGAAGTGGCTGACCATGGGGTGGCATGGAATAGGGTCGCAGCTGCATGTGCTGGGCGCCGTGCTGAGTGCTGCCATGGTACACAAGAGGACGCTCGTCTTGATGCCGGGGACGCTGCCCCAAGCAGACCACGAGGAATGCGAGAGTGAGTGAGGGAGTGAGTGAGTGAGGGAGTGAGTGAGTGAAAAGTGAGTGAGGGAGGGAGTGAGAGAGTGAGGGAGTGAGTATGGGACTGAGTGAGTGAGTGAGTGAGTGAGTGAGGGAGTGAGTAAGGGAGCGAGCGTGGGGTGGCGTGGAATAGAGTCGCAGCTGCATGTGCTGGGCGCCGTGCTGAGTGGTGCCATGGTGCACAACAGGGATGCACATGATCATGATCATTACAACGCTCCTCTTGGCGCCTGGGATGCCACAACTGGACGCCATCATCGTTGGTCCCCCTCTCCTCTTCATCTCCTCTTCATCTGTTTGTTGCTTCTCCCTCTGCTCGTTGGCTTCCCCCTCTGTTCGTTGCTTCTCCCTTGTTTACAGAGCTGGGGCACAAGGGCTCCCTCACCTGCTACTTCTTCCGCCTCTCATCCCCGGAGTGCGAGGATCTCACTCGGTGATACTGCTCCCCCCTACCCCCCTGTCTCCCTGTCTCCCTGCCTCCTGCGAGCTGGCCATAAGGCTCCCCCTGCTACTTCCCCTCTCATCCCGGAGTGCGAGGATCTCACTCGGTGATACTGCTCCCCCCTACCCTTCTCCCTGTCTCCCTGTTTTCTCCCTGGCCTGGTACCTGATCAGAGCTGGGCCATAAGGGCTCCCTCTCCTGCTACTTCTTCCGCCTCTCATCCCCGGAGTGCGAGGATCTCACTCGGTGATACTGCTCCCCCCTACCCTTCTCCCTGTCTCCCTGTTTTCTCCCTGGCCTGGTACCTGATCAGAGCTGGGCCATAAGGGCTCCCTCTCCTGCTACTTCTTCCGCCTCTCATCCCAAGAATGCGAGGAGATTGTTCTGAGCCAGTGCTTTCCTTCTTTGCACTCGTTATTGGCAGAGCTGGGCCACAAGGGCTCCCTCACCTGCTACTTCTTCCGCCTCTCATCCCCGGAGTGCGAGGAGATCGCCCTGAAGGCGCATAAGGCGTGGAAAGACGCTGAGGCGAGGAAGCAGCACGCAGCAGCACAGAGAGAGGGGCAAGGGGGAGGAGACGAAGGTTCAAAGGGAGAGAGGCAAGGGGGGGGAGACGAAGGTGCAAAGAGAAAGGAAGGGGGTCACGCAACAGGGGCGGGAGGGGAGGGTGGAGGGGCAGGAGGAGAAGAAGAGGCTGCAGGGGGTGGGGTTGGCGAGGCAGCAGGGGAGGCAGCAGGAGAGGCAGCAGGAGAGGCAGCAGGGGAGGCAGCAGGAGAGGCAGCAGGGGAGGCAGCAGGAGAGGCAGCAGGAGAGGCAGCAGGAGAGGCAGCAGGAGAGGCAGCAGGAGAGGCAGCAGGAGAGGCAGCAGGGGAGGCAGCAGGGGAGACAGCAGGGGAGACAGCAGGGGAGGCATCTGAAGAGGCGGGGGCGGGTGGTGAGGTGTCCAGCCAAGCAGGGGGTGGCAGTGGGAGGCGCCTGCAAGCAGAAAAGGACGCAAATGATGCTCATGATGGTAGTGGCGGTGGCAGCGGTGGTGGCGGTGGCGGCGGTGGTCGTGGTGCTGGTGGTGATGCTGGTGCTGGTGCAGGTGCTGCCGCTGCTGGTGCCGGTGCTACTTCTGGTGGTGCTGGTGGTGGCGATGGGTCGAATGGTGGTGGTGGAGAGGAGGCTGAAGGAGGTGGGGGAGTGGAGGAGGATGTGATTGTAGCGGAGCCATGTGACAATGCAGAGTGTCTGAAGAACTCCAACGCCCTTGTGGTCTTCTCGACACGGCCGGGATTCAACGTGGATGGAAAGGGGGACGTCATCTCCCAGCTCAATGCCACAGCTGCAGAGTGAGTGATGCATGTGCTAGTGCAAGTGGAGTTGATGTGCTTATGGAGGGGTGGGCGTTATCCCAAGCTGAACGCCACTGCTGCAGAGGGAGTGATCCATGTGTTGGAAACAGCAATCTGCTAACCGACTGGGCTAGAAGGGCATGTTGGATTGGTGGATTGGTGACCATGTAGTGGCTCTGGGTCAGCCTAGTGGGCCCTCTTCCAGGAGATCTCTGAGTCATCCTAGTGGCCCTTCACACACAGCAACACCGAGTGCATGTGCCAGTGGGGTTGATGTACCATTGGGGTTGATGTGACTTAAGTGAAGCCGTGTGACACGCAGGGTATCTGCTCCGTTGCCCGAATGTTCGTCTCAACAAGGCCGGAGTATCTTTACCCTCCCTCCGCTCCCCCCAATCCCACCTCACCCTCCTGCTCCCCTCTCCTCTCCATCTGCAGCCTGTGGGGCAGGGCATACCCCCCTGCTCCCCTCCCCTTTCCGTCTCATGCCGCGGCCCCTAATGCCCCAACCCTTCCCTCACCTCCCTGCCTTCCATCTGCAGCCTGTGGGGCAGGGCATATCTGAAAAGCCTTCACCCTTGCGAGGTAATGGGCCGTATGGGCGTGCAGTCTCTAGGGCTCTAGCTCTTCTCGCTCCAACGCCCCTTATGTGCCAACCCCTCACCACCCGCTTTCCGTCTCCAGTCTGTGGGGCAAGGCATATCTGAAGAACCCGCTGCCCAACGAGGGCATGGGGCGCATGGGCGCTCACACACCAGCATGGGTCCTCTCCCACTCCATATCCCTCTGTGTTTCTCCCTCTCCTCTCCATCTCCAGTCTCTGGGGCAAGGCGTATCTGAAGAGCACGCTGCCCAACGAGGTCATGGGGCGCATGGGTGCGCACTCCAATTTGTTCAGAAAGGTGAGCTCTTGCTGCAGCCAGGATGTCCAATTTCTTCAGGAAGGTCAGTTGCGCCACACTGTCCATCCATCCATGCACTCCAAGCGCTCTCTTCACAAGGTAAGCTATTTCTGCACTGCAGTCCAAGTTGTTCGGAAGGTAAGCTCTTGCTACAGCCGGGATGTCCAAGTTGTTCAGAAGGTAAGCTCTTGCTACAGCCAGGATGTCCAAGTTGTTCGGAAGGTAAGCTCTTGCTACAGCCGGGATGTCCAAGTTGTTCGGAAGGTAAGCTCTTGCTACAGCCAGGATGTCCAAGTTGTTCGGAAGGTAATCTCTTGCTACAGCCAGGATGTCCTTTGACTCGACTCAAAGATGTTCTGGGCCACGCCCACGCTGCGCTGGCTCACCAATTCTTGCTGCAATGCCCCACGTCCTGCCTGTGCCACAGTTTCAACTCGCACACCACCACGTGCTCACGGCTGCGTGGAAATTAACCAAAGCACGGCACGTCACACCCTCTGAGTCGACAAGGCGGAGCTCACTCAGCCATCTGTCCCTTCCCCCTTCCACCCAGGGCGGAGGCCCCTCTGCGTTGGCATGGCTCAACAAAGTCAGCTCGTGCACGGCAGGCCGCAGCTCACTCACACCTAGGGGCTCAACCCCACTTCCCCCTTCCCCTTCCCCCTTCCCCCTTGCCCCCCTTCCCGCTTCCACCTTCCCCCCACCCCTCCTTTCCCCGTCCCCCACTTCCCACTTCCCCCCACCTCCCCTTCCCCCTTCCGACCACCCCCTCTCCTTCACTCTAGACGCACTGGTTTCACTCCAGACGCGCTGGTTTCACTCCAGACGCACTGGTTTCACTCCAGACGCACTGGTTTCACTCCTGACGCACTGGTTTCACTCCAGACGCACTGGTTGCACTCCAGACGCACTGGTTTCACTCCAGATGCATTGGTGGCGAGCGCAGGCCCAGGCTACCAGGTTCATGCTGCGGTGGCCCACAGCGTACCTGTGCATCGCGTGTATCCCCCCCCCACTCCTCCACCCCATCCCACCCCCTCTCCTTCACTCCAGACGCACTGGTGGCGAGCCCAGGCCACGCGCTTCATGCTGCGGTGGCCCACGGCGTACCTGTGCCACATCATCAACCGCGAGAGGCACCACGTGTACGGCATGCAGGTGGCGCGGCAGGTGGTGGCCTCCCAGATGGAACAGCGAAACGTGGAGGAACAGGCTCGGAGCCGCAGGAAGAGGCTCGCTGAGGTGCCTCGGACGTTCTCAGAGCGCTCAGGGGGGTCAGGAGGGAAGGAGGTTGGGAGGGGGAGGAGGGTGGAAGAGGGTGGGGCTGATGGTGGAGAGAAGGAGATGGGGTGGTGGAGGGAGTTTGAACGTAAGGTTGAGCTTGACCTTGGACCTTCGTTGTCCTCGTCCTCTGCTGCTTCTGAGACACCTGAAGACCGCTCTGCTTCTGAGGCTCCTCAGAACCTCTCTGCTTCTAAGAAGAATCGGCACCCTCCTGCTACTGCTGCTGCTGTTGCTGCTGCTGGTACTGGTTCCAACGCAAGGAGGAATGGTACCAGCCAGGATCGAGGAGGAATGGTGAACTTAAGGAAGAATGTTCTGACGCAAGGAGCGCCCAGCTTGGAAACGGCTGCATGGCCACGGGCAGGGTACGAGGGGTGCAGCTTAGGCCATGCCTCAGCCGCTGGTAGCAGCAGCAGCGGCGGCGGCGGCGGCGGCAGTGGTGATGGAGGAATATGGGGCTCAGAAGGCGATTATTATCTGGCTAATTACATGGGAGTGGGGGGTGAGCCGTACATCCCGCGTCCGATCGTGAGCGTGCACGTGCGGCAGGGCGACAAGGTGCATGAGATGCGGCTCTTCTCGTTCTACGCCATCATGTTTATGGCCAACCGGGTCAGGCGCCTGGACCCCGACGTGAGATACGCGTGGCTCAGCACAGAGATGCAGGTGAGAGGGTGAGAGGGTTAAAGCGTAGGATAGGGTTTCCGGTTTTAGTTTAGGCTTAGAGATGCAGGCGAGAGGGTCTAGGATCAGGGTTTAGTGATGCAGGTGAGCTGGTCTAGGGTTTAGGCTTTGGGGTTTGGATTTACAGGTGCAGCTGAGAGGGTCGGTGGCACCACAGAGATGCAGGATGACACACAGGTGCAGGCGAGTGCTGAGGTGCTTCAAAGGCCCTGTCATTCAGTACTGCCACAGAAATGCTGGTGAGAGGATGATTGCGTTTCAGCACATACGTGCGGGTGAGAGAGGGTGAGAGGGTCTCAACACACAGTTGGGGGTGAGAGAATGGCACAAAAAAGCCGGTGAGAGGGGAAGATAGAGAGGACGTAAGTATTTTCTGTGTTGTTCTTGTACATGTGATGCAGAGTGTAGTGGATCAATCGAATCACTTCTTAGACTGGACGTTCTTCTACTCCAAGGTCCCCCGGCAAGGAGGCAGAACGCGCATGGCTAAATACACGGAGATGTTTGGCCTGGCGCGCACTGTGGGAATAAGCTTTGCAAACCTGTTGATTGCTTCGGAGTGCGACTATTTCGTCGGCGTCCTCGCGTCAAACTGGAATAGGATGATAAATGAGCTCAAGAATACCAATGGACGTTTGTATAGTGGATACGTATCAGTGAACGACGGAGAGTGGTGATTGGGCTGGTTAGTGCATGTGGTTAAAAAGTAAATATACTATTCTGATGCTTACTTTCTCGTCAGATGTTTGATACCATATTACCTCTCTTCATAACACTCTGATAAGTTACCAGCCTATGCATGAAATGAAAGCTTCAAGCTTATTGTGTTCTCTACCATTACTGAATAAATATGCTTAACTTATACAACTACAATGATCAGTGGCAACCAGATGATGTCTGAGATTACGTTCTGAAGTTTGCCCATCCCCTACTTTGCCCATCCGACTTGGTTTTGGGAATCTTGGTGGGCAAACATGGTAGGACCCAACTTTGCCCATCCGACAATCCCCTATGCGATTGTTTGTGCGAGCCCTGGAGACGAAATGCGAACAGGGTTCTGTCCCATCCAATCACATAGTGCATTCAAGGACTGTGCGACCCCGTCAGTGACCCAGAGCGAAACCTTACAAACGTTCCAACCAGGCCCCTAGATTGGTTTTGAGGCCTCCTGATGACTCAGGGGTGGCGCTCGTTTTTTGCCTGTATTTTCAGGACGCCTAGTGGAAACCAAGCTTATGAGTCAGGACAGCTTTTGAAAAGATGCCTGTTTTTTCAGGGTTCCTTACATTTAGGGTCCTGCATGACCGTGGTGCTTTTTGCATTGGAAGATCACATCACATCACATCATATCACACATCAAAGCTTGCAATACGTAGTTAAAGCGGATCCAGCAATGATTCATATTTAAGACTTATAAAGCATCTCATTCATCCATGGCAAAATCCATGGTCGACGACACTTCTACAGGTCCCTCCTCCACCACCTCCTTTCCCTTATACCTGAGCAGCCTAGGTTGTGCCACGGTACTGAAAGGCTTTCTCTTTTTGTATGCCCGCCACACATCCACCACCTCGTCCCAGTTTGGCTCATAATCGAGCAGACTGATGCACATGAGATCGCTCAGCCGTGTGTCCTTCAGGCTGCCCCGCAGCCACGACTTGATGACATTCTGTCGTGAGAATCCCCGCTCACATTCCACCGTGCTCAGCGGAAGCACGGCCACTGCCACCCACAGCTTCATGAGGTTGGGGTAGGCATCTTGCCAGTCTGCTGTCTTCAGCATCGCAGTGAGGCCAGCGTGGAAGCTTTTTTCGCTCTTCGGAAGTGCAGCAAGGATCGGGGTGAAGTGTGGCAACTCCCGCAGTGCTTGGCGCTTGTCGATGCCTGCCACAGACGGGAAAAGAGGTCGGGGGAGTGGTGTAAGGTTATGGTGGAGACAGTCAACTGAGAGAAAGAGACAACACATGTGCAACAGTCTCAGTTGTACAATGGTACATGTCGGTGGGTTTAATGGTAACGAGTTCACCTGGAAGGATCTCGTTCCTCTGCTCCGCGTTGTACAGCCCCACCAAAGAGTGGAACCATTCCAAGCACTGCACCCTCCTCGCCTGCCGATCCCAGTCCTTCGGCCAGGCAGAAACGCAGAACAGCTTTACCCCCGCCAGCTTGCGAAGATCCCCGAGGCGCTCGTTCAGGTTATTCACCATCCCTTCCGCCAGGTCCATGCAAGCCACCACGCAGTTGTCATGCTTCCCTCCCCCAGGGTACCCTTGCAGCGTGTCAACGTGAAGCTCAAATGTGAAGCTCGTGAGACTCCCGTCGGAGTCCACGCCACTGACAGTGACCTCGCGAGAACCGCCAGGACCATGAAGGGTGAGGAAGTTGGTGAGACGGTCCTTCGGGCCACCCCCGAACTCATCCCCGCAATCGACGTAGCGGCTCAGGAACAGGCTGGTGATGCGAAGGACGGACGCGTGGACGGTCAGGTAGTCCAGCTGATGGGGGGATGGGGGAAGGTCGGGGGCAAGCAAGGTAGGACAACAATATAAAGTGACGTCCGCAAGTATACCACCACGCTAATGCAATTGTTATCTCACCTCGCGCTCCTGAAAGCCCTTGTTGAGGATGTTGAGCTGCTCGAGGACGTCAGCAAGGAAGTGGACGAAGAACCAGAAGCGGTAACTGGTCGCAATTCTGTAGAGCCTGTTGTCGGGGAACTCTTTGAGCATAACCACAAGCGCAGGCAACACCGCCAGCAACCTCGAGATTGCCTCACCTCTCGACAACCATCGAATGTTGTGAATACCCTGGAGCTCCAAGGTTGTCGAGAGGAACAGGTCTTGCAAGTCGAGAAAGCGCTGGTGCCACGGGCCGGATCTTCCGAAGTACTCCGCCAGCTCCTTGATGAAGTCATCCACAATTTGAAACACCGGAAGCGCCTCTGATGCTGCCTTGGCTGCCAAAGCCTCCCTGCATGACAAAACGTGAAACCAATACATTAGCATATTGCAAGCAAAGTTGAAGACGGCGTTAACTCTTGTACTCAGGATGACATATCTTACCTATGCGCAATACAGTGACACGACACAAGGTGAGGCACTTGCTGGCGCAGTCGAGTAACAAGCCCACTCTTCGACCCCATCATGACAGCCGCCCCATCAGTGCTGATCCCGGAGACTCGCTGGAGATCCACCCCAATGGCGTTCAGGTGGGTAAGCACTAGGGCGAGCAGTGAAGACGCATCGGCTTTGTCCACCGTCAGCAAGGCCAGGTACTCGCACACCAGCCGGTTGTCACGGATGAAGTGGGCGTACACAATCAAGTGCTTCCCTCGGCAGCGGTCGGTGCTCTCGTCCAGCATGAGGCCGATGTAAGGACTCGACAGAAGGTGGTGAAGCTGCGTTGTTTGGAGCCAGGTTGCCGTTGCTAGTGTGAATTCGCCGAATCCGTACCTGCACGGTTCACATGGACTAACACACACTGTAAGTACGACGTGCAACCTAAGACGCGCACTAATCGGAGGGTCTAAATAATCAGAGAACATAGAGGGCATTAACAGAATGAAGTCCGTAGCTAAGCGGTGATGATTGTATACTCACGTGTTGTAGTACGTGCCGTAGGCCTGCTGCGGGAAACCCGTCACCTTCCGCGACGCCAGGTACTGAACGAGCCGGATCCATGTCTCGGCCGGCTCGTTAGTCTTGCAGCAGAACCACAAGGCGTCCAGCAGGGCAGTGACGCGCTCCCTCTCAAGGTCCCCGGCAAGGGGATGTTGATCGATGCGTTGTTGTCTGGTTGCCTGTTGCAGCAGATCGTTCTGCTTCTGCAGAGCGAGTTGGTGCTTGCCGGACCCCGCATGTCGTGTGAACGCCTGAGTCTGAGCATCGCATAGGCCTGGGCCACGCTTGCCAGCCTTCCCAGAAAGACCTGCGTGCTCCAAGCATAGGGTGCACTTAAAGGCAGGCAAGCCAGAGTCAGTCTTTAAAATGACAAGCCACGGGAATCGCGTCGACCAACGGGTCTTAAACCTGCTGTGAGCCTCCGCATACTGCTCCTCAGAACTCGTTGTCTTGGTCGACGACCTGTTTGGGGTGTCGTCAACATCGTCGGCGTCGGCAGCTTCTTCATCGGGCGGTGATGGCTGTTTCACTTTGGGCTGACCAAATGGCAGAACAGCCTGCCGGTAGCGCCCACAAGGCCGCTGAGAGACAGACGCAGGAGAGGAGTCGTAAGCGGGCTGAGTAGACGACGGCCCGGGTACAGCTGGGGGCGGGGATTCGGCAACGGGGACTGTGCTGTCTCGACTCACACGCGCGGCAGACTTTGGCGGGACAGCCGCTGGAGAGGCGCTGTCTGCGGGTTGGAACGTCGACGGACCAGGTACCGAAATTTCTGCAGCATGAACCGGAACGGGAAGACTCCAGCAGCCAGGTGGCATTGCTTGCACAGCCTCTGGGGAGGAAGCGTTCGCTGGGTGGATCGGCTGCAGTCGCGCTACTGCGGGTGGGGTATTTCTGACTGCGGGCATCGTAAGGATGCCCGCTCTTCCATTGATGGTGGTGGGTGCTACACGGGCCTCTACTGCCCTAGGATTGCTGCGTAGCGAAGACAGGCTAGACAGTAGCATGTCTAGCCCTGATCGAGCATCGGCCATAGCTGCGACATGGCCGTCAGCATCGTCCTCAGGAGCCTCGTCGCCGGCGTCAGCCATGGCGACGTGGGGGGCAGCAGAGCGATCAACGTGAGAGAGACGATGGAGGGCTTCTTGCACGACAGGTGAGACTGAGAAGAAAGCTAGGCAACGAGTCAGTGAGAGGGGCAATTTTGCCCCAACGTAAGAATGACCTCGACAAGAAAGGGGGGCGCGATTCGACTCGAATGGAGAGACGACAATGGGGCTGCATCTGGCCTTCATTCGAGAGGCCAGCGCAATGCATGCATCTGTTGCTTCATTGTCACCCGCTCTGCATGACAGCACCAGTGTGCTGGCGCAACGGTAGGCTTTGTTACTGGCTGACGATACCACATTTGCCTTAGCACCAATCAGATCGTGCAACATCGATGCCTTCAGTATACAGCTGTGCTGTAGGTTCCGCCCTAAGCCAATCAGTTGTCACCGTGCAGTGAGCTAGGCAGCATATGACTCGGCTGGTCGGTAACTTGGGCGAAATTTCAGGGACCTTGACATGATTTGAGGGAAACACGTGGGGGGAAGGGGGGGGGGGGGAGGGAGAGCGGGGAGCGCAAATCCCGGTATTGACAAAATCAGGACGCGTACGCATTAGAGTGTCAGAAATTTCAGGACGCGTTACATAAACCATGCGGAGTGATCAGAGTTCACTACAAAAAAACCGCTGAAAAAACAGGATGCCGAACAAAAAAAACCCTACGCAATCAGGACCGGCCCGCCAACGGGGTCTGTTTTTTTCCTGAATCAGGAAAATTTTCCTGCAATCTAGGGGCCTGGTCCTCTCCCAGTGGCTGGACAAGTAGTGCTACCCTGGTCATTTTCTTGTCTTGCCTGTACTCCTTTTGACTGGTCTTTAGACCCTTGCCTCAGTGGCTGGACTAGTAGTGCCGCCCTGAGCTGCTTGTTCAGGATTTGTGCCTCTGCAGTCTAGGGGGTGTGTCAAACATATGCATAACTCATGTTTGTATAGACTGTATAGGGTCGCCTCTTAGAGGGTACAACACTCTTAGGTATATGCCCTTGTACTCTCTCTCTATTCTATAACTTCTTCAGTTCTAAGAAACTGATGAGAAGTACCTGACCCATCATCAATAAAAACAGAGAGAGAGAGAGGTACCGTAAACGCCCGGATAGAAGACCCTTATGGAATGGAAGACACTGTCTTGTAGGCGTCTATCTTGTATTCGGCCTCTCCGTTTATAAGACACACTTTTTAAGTCAGTATGAGACCCAAGTGACGTATACTCCCTACAAACCCGGTTAGCGCTTTCTGCCCACCAAAAAGGGCTCCGATTATAAGCATTTTTTCCATTTATTAGAGACCCGGACCCCTGATTTTTTCCGTTTATAAGAAACTTCACCACTGTCTTGCTCAGCATATGATAAGACATAGGGGTCTTCTATCCGGGCGTTTACGGTACTCGGCTTCGGGTCAAGCTTCGAGTCAGGCCCCTAAAAACAAGTCCATCTTGTTAACGTAGAAACGAATGATTACTAGAGGTGGAAACCTAGAACAAATACTAGTTGGTTGTACTCACTAGAAGCATACCTCAGTCTAGCCTATAACTTCTACATAGATAATATGTATAAGTTGACACACCCCCTAGGCTAGACAAGGGGTGAAACTAAACAAGAAGCAAACAGCTCAGGGCGGCACTACTAGTCCAACCACTGAGGCAGGGGTCTGGAGACCAGTCAGCAAGAATACAACCAAAACTGAAGCAAGCCAGGGTGGCACTACTAGTCCAGCCACTGGAGGTAAGGCCACAAGGCCAGTCTGACAAGCATATATAATAGAGAGTACACAATCAGGATCCTAACAGGGGAGCAGCTATAGGAACAAGACCAAGCTGTACACAGTGCCGCTGATGATCTTTAGGCGCAAGCGCCTTAGTAAAGATATCAGCTGTGTTGGCACCTGAGGCCAAGTGAACTACGCGGGCCTGGCGGCGCTGCTGTAGCTCGCGCAGGAGGAAGTACCGCAGCTGGATATGCTTCGCTCTGCCCTCAAGCCGAGGCTCCTGACACAGGAGTATCATGGCCCTGTTGTCAGCGTACAGGACCGGGGCAGAGCTAGGCCGCTCACCTAAGTCTGTGAGCAAGAAGGTCAGCCAGCGGAGCTCCTGTGCCGCCATGGCACCAGCGTAGATCTCAGCCTCACAGCTAGACTGAGCCACAGACGACGAGCGAGTGGATCTCCAAGAGATAGCACCCGAACCAAGGCTGAAACAGTAGCCCTGCGACGACCTGAGCGTCTCAGCGTCGTCTGCCCAAGAAGCGTCTGTGTGCCCAGTAAGGACCACTGGCCTGCGTCCTCCTAGCACTAACCCCATGCCTGATGTACTAGCAAGATAACGCAAAACCCTCTTAGCGGCAGACCAGTGCTGAGGTCGGTGTCTGCCTGTAGCCACAAAGCGAGCCAGGATGCTGAGAGGGTATGCGAGATCTGGGCGAGTGCAAGTCATCAGGTACATGAGGCAACCCACCAGCTCTGCGTAGGGGCCACTGGGCTCTACTGGCTCCTCAGGAACGGGAGCAGAGAGCCCATGGTCTACGGGTAGAGGTGTGGGCTGTGCGGAGGAGAACTGAAGACCGAACCTCTGAAGGACCTGACGCACCAAGTGTGACTGGGTCAGAGTGATGGTGCGTGCTGCTCTGTCCCTAGAGATCTGCAGGCCAAGATAGCGACGCAGCTCTCCAAGGTCAGTGCAGGTGTGTCTCTTCAGCAGCTCAGCCTTCACAGAGGCCAGTGCGTCCCTGTCAGGAGTAGCGAAGACCAGGTCGTCTACGTAGACAAGGATGTAGAACGGAGTCTGGTCGGAACGCACAAACAGTGAAGGGTCAGCAGAGGACGGAAAGAACTGCAGGTCTGCTAACGTGGCACGTAGCGTGTCGTGCCACTCGCGGGGAGCCTGACGCAGGCCGTAGACCGGGCGCCTGAGAAGCCACTGGGTCCCAGGAGGGAAGGTACCAGTGAAGCCCTGTGGTCGGCGCAGGTAGACCTGCTCGTGTAGGCTGCCCTGAAGAAAGGCAGTAGAGAAGTCGAGGGAGTGAAGCTCGTAGTCACGCTGTGCTGCTACGTGTAGCAGCGCCCGAAGAGTGGTCATCTTCGGGGTCGGGGCGAAGGTCTGGAAGAAGTCAACCCCCTCGCGCTGACTGAAACCTCTGGCCACGTAGCGCGCCTTGAAGACAGGCGGCTCTCCAGGGGGGCGCTTCACCTTGAAGAGCCACCGACCATCGACTACGTTCACCCCAGGCGGGGGAACTGCGTCGACGTAAGTGCCGGTGGATCTCCAAGATGCCATCTCCTGCTCCATGGCAGCTATCCACTGAGAGGCCCAAGGTCCCGAGGTGGCCTCAGCGTAGGTGCGAGGGGTCGGGATGTCGAAGGCGTCTGGGTCACCCTCAGGGACTAACAGCATGGAGCAGAGATGGGGAGCAGCCTCGGAAAGGAAAGCCAGCTCGTACTGCCTGTCCTCTAGGACGTCACTGCCAAGGGCAGGAGCACCCCCGACGGACAGAGGACGGGCAGGGTCAGAGACCAGAGCGGTAGCGTAGTCAAGGCGGCGGGTAGAAGCGAAGTCAGCGACAGCAGCGACAAGCGCGTCAAGGCGCGAGACAGGAACAGCAGGGTCGGTAACAAGAGAGGCAAGGACCCGAGGGACAAGGGGACGAGCAGCACGGAGGTAGTCAGAGAACGGAGGAGGTGCAACAGCAAGGGACGAGGGAGGAGGGGACGGGAGGAGGGGAGGACGAGACGAGTGGGAACGGAGCAACATAGGGTGGGTGGGCAGGACAGGAGAGACGGGACGAGCACGGGAGGGACGGCGAGCCCAAACGTGAGACGGAGGGGTAGGGTCAGGGGACAGCGGAGGAGACACAGGAGGGGAACGAGGAGGAAGACGGGCCGGAGACGAGTCTGGCGGCGGGAACACAGGACCGTAGACAGGGAGGTCAGGAGGCGGTGGGGGAGACACCGGCGCGCGGTCTGGGGAGGGAAGGCCGAGCAGGCGGAGAGCGGAAACTGGCGGCGACGGCTGCTGCGGCGGCGACGACGGCTGGGCCGGAACTCTCGGACCAGCAGAGGCAGAACGACCGTCGGCAGAACACTCAACAGCAGCACCCCCAGAACCAACACCCCCAGAGCGAGAACCCCCTCCAACACCAGCGGCACCCCCAGAAGCCGCAGGACGAACACCCTCCTCCACACCAGCACCCCCAGGGGCCGAGAGCAGCGGCGGCAGTGGCGGCAACGGCTGCGGCGGCGGCGACAGCGGCGACGGCTGCGGCAGCGACAGCGGCGGCGGCGGCGACGAAAGCGGCGACGGCTGCGGCGGCGACGGCGACGGCGGCGGCAGCGGGGTTGGCGACTGCGACAGTGGGGGCGGAGGCACCGGGGAAGGGGGACGCGGCAAGGACGGACCGGGGGTACCACCAGAGTCAGCAGACTCCTCAACGGGGACAACCGACGGGAGGGGAGTGACGTGGGAGACACCAGACGGGGCAGGACGAGGCGGGAGAGGGGCAGGGGCTACCGGGGGAGAGGGAGCAAGGAAAAGGGGGGGGGCAACTGGGAGACCTCGGTGAGGGAAGCGGCGGTAGAAGGAGACGGACTCATCAAAGGTGACGTCACGAGAGTGGAGGAAGCGGTGAGACGGCGGGTGGTAGAAAAGCCAGTCAGACGAGTCCAGGGGGAAACCGAGGAAGACACAGGGGACAGTGCGGGCAGTGAGCTTGTCCGTGCCAGAGGCACGAACGTGAGCAAGGCAGCCCCAGACGTGGAACGCAGACGCGTCACCGGGGGACCCGGTCCAAAGGAGGGTCGGCGAAACCTGCGGCCGCTGGGAGCGTGGCCACAGGTTAAGCTGGTGAGCCGCGTAGCGAACAGCGAACGGCCACAGAAAATGGGGGGCATCGGCATGGATCATGGAGGTACGGGCGACCTCCATGACCAAGCCGATGCGGCGCTCAGCAACCCCATTCTGCTGTGGCGAGTCCGGCAACGTGTACGACTGGGTGATGCCCTCCGCACGACAGAACTGTCCAAGCCGACCAGAGGCGAACTCGCCGCCACGGTCGGAGTGGAGACACAACACGGGGAGACCGCGGTGGAGACGCGCAGCCACAACCCACGGGAGAAGAACGTCGGGCACGTCGGCCTTCCGCTCCAGGGGAAACACCGTGGTGTAGCGCGTGTAGTCGTCGACAAGCACAAGGAAGTAGCGCTCACCGCGCGGTCCGGGGACGGGGGCAGGGCCCCAAACGTCCAAGTGCAGGGTCTGAAGGGGGGCAGTAGCAGGACGCAGCGAGGAGGAGTGAGGAGCACGGCGGAGCCGACCCTCGACGCAAGGCGTGCACGGTGGCGCAGTCGAGGGAGGAAGGGCAGGGAGCGACGCGGGGAGACCTAAGACAAGACCGTGCTGGGACATGTGACGCAGACGCGGGAGAGCAGGGTGACCTAAGCGGTGGTGCCAGAGAAGGGAGGGGTGAGTGAGGGACCGACACGAGCAAGCTGCAGCGACCTGGGAGGACGCACCAACCGGGGGGGAAGCGGTGTGTAGGGTAAACAGACCGGACACCGGGTCCCGGGGGAACGTCGCAAGGGGGGAACCTGAGACAGCCTCAGAACAGACAGCGAACCGCTCGTGCCCGGGGAACGTGGTGGTGACGCCGAGGTCCTGGAGACAGCCGACACCAACCAGGTTCCTGGAGAACGAGGGAACGTGGAGGCCAGTAAGGGAGCCCGAGGGAACTGCCGGACAGGGAAGGGACGTAGAACTGCGCGCGACGACCGGACCCGCAGAGGGGTCAGCGAGAGAGACAACAGCAGGTGCAGCAAGCGGCGTGAGCGTGGAACGGTCGCGGAAGAAGCAGGCAGAAGCACCAGAGTCGAGAGTGAAGGACAGCGACGCAGTGGCGGGGGCCGGGGACGGAGCCGGTGCAGCGACTAGACTAGGCAACCTAGGCAGTCCTACGCCTGTCGCAGCAGGGGAAGCTAAGCTACACAAGGGTGAAACACCTAAACTAGAGTACACAGGGTAGTAAGATCCATCAACACTAGAAGCGTCAGCATACAAAGCATGCAAAGCAGCACCTATCTGATCCATGTCTAACTCAAAGATCGGCACGCCCTGGCGGAGCAGGCTGTGCCAGTCAGGGAGGTCTGGGGCCGGGCCAAAGCGACGACGAAAAAGATCGTCGAGGCGGCGGAAACAGCGGGCGGTCGGGTGCGGGCGGCGGCACAGAGTGCCGCGGAGAGGCCCGGTCTGAAGCTGGTACTGGCATGTCACAGCACTGGAGCCGCTGGTAGACGCCAAGCTGCGCGGGCCGCCACCACGGCCACCGCCTCCGGAGGTGCCGGGCCAACCAGGCGGGAGACGAGCCCACGGCTGCGGCGGGTGCTGCTGGGACGGCGGCTGCGGCTGGGGCTGGTCCTGCTGCTGCTGGGACTGCTGCTCCTGCCCACCGGTGGTAGTCCCCTCAGGCAGACTACCGTCACCACCACCACGACCACTACCACCTGCGTCACCACCCCTACCTCCCTGGCGGCCACGGCCACCGCGACGCGAGCGCTGCTGCGGGTGGACAGCAGCAGCCGTCTCGGTAAGAGGGGTCGCCGTGGCGACCGCAGCCGAAACGTCAGTGAACGTGCACGGGGATGGGGCACAGCCGTGAAAGATAGAGACTGGCGGCGCACCGCTCGACTGAGCGATAGTGCGCTGGCGAGTCTCGATCTCAGTGAGGGTGTCGACAAAGGCGGTCAGGGTGAGGTCACCCGGGTGCTGGCTAAGAAAGTGGTCGCGAGCACTAGCGAGGCGGTCTGGCAGGCGCATAGCGATAAAATAGAGCGTCATGCAGAAAGGAGGGGGGAGCGCAGTGAGCTGGGCAGCAGTGCTGGCAGTGCGATAGCGAGTCTCTAGGGCACGCAAATGAGTGGCAAAATCTGCGACAGTAGGGAAGGCAGCCAGGTCTGGGAACAGCATCGGAAAGAGCAAGCGGCCAGCAGAAGCGGAGGCAGGGGTGGAATAGCGAGCAATAACAGCGTCTAAATAAGCTTTGGCCGTTTCAACAGTAGCAAAACGCGAGCGCTCAGACACAGGGAGGGCGTGACTAATAGCAACCTGAGCTACTGCATCGCGTGAGTCCCAGATCGCACAGGCCAGCGCAGCAGTAGAGAAAGCCTCACGGTCATCAGAGGAGGGGTCAGCAGGGAGGGGAGTAGGTGCAGGGGGACGGGGGAGCAAGCCATCAGCATGGACAACCAGAGAGTGGCCATCCTGGCGCTGACCTGTAAGCTGGCGGCGAAGATCGGAGAGCCAGGCGGCGAAGTCAACCGCGTGGCCCTCAGCGTCCAGGCGGAGCACAAAGTCAGCCATCGTGCAGGGTCAGCGGCACAGCTCCTCAGCGACACAGCGGCACAGCAGCACAGCTCCTCAGCGGCACAGGAGCACAGCGGCGCGGGGACACGGCGGCAGCACTCTCCAGTAGGGCAGCAGCTAGGCGTCCCAGCGCAGGCAAGCAGAAGACACAGGGCCCGAGAGGACACGGCAGGCCGAGCAGGGGAGGCGGGCAGGTGCTCTGGGGCCGGGCTGGTGCTGGGAGGGGCCAGGCTGGTGCTGCTGGGGCCGGTCGGGCACGAGGAGGGGCCGGGCAGCGCTGAGGAGAGGCCGGGCGGCGCTAGGAAGGGGCCGGGCGGCACTAGGAGGAGGCCGGGCGGCACTAGGAGGAGGCCGAGCGGCACTAGGAGGAGGCCAGGCGGGCGAGCGCTAACAGCAGGCGCGACAGGGGCCAGCGGGCGCGACGGGGCCTAAGGGGCGCGACGGGGCCCAGCGGGCACGACGGGGCCCAGGGGGGGGCGCGACGGGGCCGAGGAGGCGCGACGGGGACCAGCGGGCACGACGGGGCCCAGGGGGGCCGCGACGGGGCCTAACGGGCGCGACGGGGCCCAGGGGGGGCGCGACGGGGCCTAGCAGGCGCGACGGGGCCTAGGAAGCGCGAAGGGGCCCAGCGGGCGCGACGGGGCCTAGGAGGGGCGCGACGGGGCCGAACGGGCGCGACGGGGCCCAGAGGGGGGGGACGCGACGGGGCTTAGGAGGCGCGACGATGCCTAGGAGGCACGACGGGGCTCAGCGGGCTCGACGGGGCCCATGGGGGGCGCGACGGGGCCTAGGAGGCGCAACGGGGCCCAGCGGGGGCGCGTTAGGGCCTAGGGGTCGCGACGGGACCCAGCGGGCGCGACGGGGCCTAGGGGGAGCGCGACGGGGCCTAGGAGGCGCGACGGGCGGAAGCGGTAGGCGGGGGGATCCTAACCTAAGCGTGATACCATGTTAACGTAGAAACGAATGATTACTAGAGGTGGAAACCTAGAACAAATACTAGTTGGTTGTACTCACTAGAAGCATACCTCAGTCTAGCCTATAACTTCTACATAGATAATATGTATAAGTTGACACATCTAACCCGGGAATCCGTTACAGCACCAAGGTTTCGAGTTTTGCATACACCCCTCGAACCGATTTTCTTTTCCTGGCCAATTTTCAGCCTCCGAAACCCAGTACGAAACCTAGTGTCAACGAGCTGACACGAAGATTGGCACACGCCCGGAATGCGCCCTGACACATGAATGCAGAAGGTTTGATTTGAAGAGCCCCGGTAAAGCCAACAGGGTAGCGAGGATTTGCTTTGGTAAGAGCGTGGTTTAGAATGATGCACAAAATGGAGACATCACCTCAATACACAAAGTGAAGAGATGTTCTCATTCTCACTAGTCTATTTGTACCATTCAGTGAACTTCTTCCAGAATATAAGCACAAATATCCCGACACCAAAGAGCATCACAGGTGAGGATGGAGCATTGTTGTGGCCAGCAAGGAGGCTGGCAAACTGAGGGTTGTGGGAGACGAGGATGAGAAGCAGACCGAGAGCAAAGAGAAACCCCCCAGCTGCTACAAGGGAACGGCTTAGAAAGGGCTCCTGGCGGGAAGAGGTAATGGGGGAAGGGGTAATGGGGGGGGAAGAGGAAGGGAGACGAGGATGAGAAGCAGCCCGAGAGCAAAGAGCAGCCGTCCAGCTGCTACTAGGGAACGAGTCAGAAAGGGCTCCTGGTAGTGAAGGCGGGGTGGTGGTGGTGGGGCGGGAAGGGCATTGTTGTGGCTTGCAAGCCAGGTGGCAAACACTGGGTTGTGGTAAACGAGGATGAGAGAAGCAGACGGATAGAGAATAGGAGACCCCCCCCCAGCTGCTAGAAAGGAACGAGTCAGAAAGGGCTCCTGATGGGGGGAGAGTGGGAGAGAGAGAGGGAGAGAGGGAGAGGAGAGGAGAGGAGAGGAGAGGAGAGGAGAGGAGAGGAGAGGAGAGGAGAGGAGAGCAGAGAAGAGGAGGATAGGAGGGGAGGGGACGATGAGAAGGAAACCGAATGAGAAAGGCAGCCCTCCAGCTGCTACAAGGGAACGACTCATAAAAGGGCTCCTGATGGGTTAGAGTGGGAGGGAGAAAGAAGGGGATAAGGGGAAGGGGAAACGGAGGCAAGAGGGGGGGAGAGACAAGGATGAGAAGGAAATCAAGAGAGACGAACCATCCTCCAGCTGCTACAAGAGAACGCCTCAGAAAGGGCTCCTGATGGGACGAGAGAGAACTGGAAGGGGTCGAAGGAATCCCTTGTGTGGCACCTGATCGGGGAAGAGGCGGAGAAAGGGGGAAAAGGAGAGGGAGAGGGGGGGGGGGGTTTCTAACCGTCCGGTGCATGTGAGAGGCTTGTGGTTTGAGTCCCCTGGTATCAGAAGCACAGACAGAAGAGGATAAATGTTTCTGGGAACAAGGCAGGTTTAGCCTTGAGTCATCGAGTCGTAGGAGCCAGAGACTGCAAATTTAAGTATGAGCCAGAGACTGCAAATTTAAGTATGAGCCAGAGTATGCCCTCCCAACGTCCCCCTTTCCACTCCCCGCTTCCCCTCCCCCCCCCCCCCCAAATCCCCTTCCCCTTGCCCTCCGTCACCACCCCCCCGGGAGAGCCTCACCGTCAGATCTCCATCCACCAGTATTCCCAGTATTCCCGATATTCCCGATATTCCCGATATTCCCGATATTCCCGATATTCCCGATATTCCCGATATTCCCGATATTCCCGATATTCCCTTTTCCTTCCGCATCACATCATCAAGCGTTAGTCTGCTGCTGCCCGTTCCAACAGAAGCCCAAGAGGGCCCGGGGGAACGGGCTGCCCATGAGGGCTCCACAACTCAATACACGTCCTCATGGACAGCCCATGTGATAGGAGTCTAGTTTTGAGGCGCCTCAAAACTAGTCCTCATGGACATCCCATTCCCTCGGGCCGCGCACCAGCTGCAGCCCCCGCCCGACCTCCAACAGCCAGGCCCCTCAGGGGAGGCTCACCTCAGAAACCATCCGGGTGGTGCCGCTCGGACCTGCGTCCCCCCTCGTCCCCCCTCGTCCGCCCTCGTCCGCCCTTCTCCCATCACCCCCAAACCCACCTTGGGTTCGCCATCGAGCGGTACTCTGCTGCCGGGCTTCCCCGTATAAGTCGTCATCGATCACCCGTTCTTGGGGGTCGGTCGGCACCGGCTGCCCTCTACCCGCTTTTCACCCACTCACCTTGGGCTCGCCATCGAGCGTTATTCTGCTGCCCGGCTTGCCAGTATAAGTCGTCATTGACAGCCCGTTCCGCGGGTTCGGCACCAGCTCCAATCCCCGCCCGAGCGTCGACGACAGCGCGAACAGCGCCTTAAGGCCGTACCGCGCCTTAATCGCCACCACGTCGATGCGGTCCGCGTGCCACCCTAACAGCTGCGTCGTAAACGAATAGGCCGGCCCCTTGCCCTTGCCGCCCTTGCCGCGGCCTCTAATGTACATATCCACGTGGACCTCCCTGATTGGCGCGCTAAAAGCAGTCGCGGATCGTTTTACTACTGGGCTGGCAGAGGGCCTACTACTCGTACTACTACTAAGGAGCGGTTCGGTAGGAGAAGACGCGTCGCGGTCTGATGTGGTCGGGATACCGCCATTACTATCATAAATGCCATCATTAATAGCGGGATTGCCCTGGATATTATCACCACCGCTGGAGTGAATGGCGGAGTGAGCCGCATTTACTCGATCAACCATGTCTACGATCGCAGAATCAAGTTAGTAGACGAAGACGACGAAGTAAAATAGGTACAAGGCGCGGTCTAGGTTTCCCAAAAACGCAGCATCTGCTCAACAATTGGAAACTGGTAACCTCAACGGAGAAGACAAAAAGCTAAAGCACGCTGGTTTGATACAAGAAAAGGTTTGGAATTTGGAAAGGTTTGGAAGTTTGGCTGAAGGTTTGGCATGTTCGTCGGAGGCTTGGAAAGTTTGGCACGGTTCGATTGGTTGGGAAGGTTTGGTAGTTTTGGTAAGTTTGGAAGGTTTTGAAGGACGCTTGGGAGGTTTTGTGACGGTTTGATTGGTTGGAAAGGTTTGGTAGTTTGGTAGTTTTGGAAGGTTTTGAAGGACGCGTGGGAGGTTCAGGAACAGCTTTGGTTTGGAGGGTTTGGTTTGGTCGACCTCGCCATAATCTCAACGTTGGGCAAACAAGGCTGGTAACGTAGCTCGCCGTAGTAATTTATTTTCGATCATTTTTTGTCTGCCGCTCATTCTCTTGTGGTCCTACCTCGACTAGATCGCCTGCCTTCCCGAGAGGTCCTGAAATTGATCGGGCCAAAAAAGTACTTACTACGGCGAAAATAACTTTTCGATCGAAAAAGAACTTTCGTCCTAAATCGATCGGCAAACAAGGCTGGTAACTGTTTCGCAATGCAAGGATTTAGCGATTTGCGGAGCAGTTTCCCTAATCTAGGCGACGGGCGCTATTTGTCAGCAAAATGTTGCCGAAGCTGAAGGGGGGGTTTGGTGGTTCTGTTCATCACCTCCTTTCCCCAACAGACTTCTTCACGCAGGGGTTGGGAAAATGCGTGGGCTTTCGTCTGCTTTGGCAATGTTGTTCACATTTCTCCACTCGCTCTCCAATCAGCGCCCACTTTCTCTCTCTATTGTTGAATACTTGGGAAACGTAGACCGTGCGCTAGTTGCCTGCAGCGACGCGAAGAGTCCAGAAGCGGAAAGCGCGAGCCAATGGCATGCCAGCGTTTGGCCTCGTTGATTTAGGACGTGTCTCGGGGAAGGCAGGCGATCTAGTCGAGATAGGACCACAACAGAATGAGCGGCAGGCAAAACTGGCTTCGCCGATGCCGGGGATCGAACCCGGATCTTCCGCGTGACAGGCGGAGATACTGACCATTATACTACATCGACATGTAAAGTACATGGGTAAGCAGAATACGGATTTTTTAAAGAAGCAGTTGGAATTTAGCGAGAGCACAAGAGGCCGAGAGGCAGAGTTTCCCGCCTGTTAGTTCCGCTGCTGAGATGCGTCGCTCGCACGAGGCGGAACGGAATGAGGCTGTCGCTGCTGGTCGCGGTGAACCCGCTGACGAGGATGACGTGGCGAAACGAGCACCGTGCGATGCATATCCTTCGGTTCGCGACGCTCGACTGGTTCTGCCGACGTCGATCCGTCCGCCTGTGCGACCCGCGACCGTTGAACTCTCGGTGGATGACTTTCTTTGTCCTATCTGCCGGGACCTGGTCTTCAAACCCGTCGTTAACGGTGCGTTGCTGACGTCATATTAAGAGCCATCCGCGATTTAGTGCCTTTGAGTTCTCCTCTTGAGTTCGTCGTCGACGGTGCGCTGCTGATGTCAGCGTTGCGCTTCTGACGACAGCGGTGCACTTCTGACGTCAGCGGTGCACCGCTGCAGAACCAGTGGCGTGCCACGTTAATCTCGCGCGCACTCGTCTGTTATGGTCGTGCGTAGATGCCGTGCCGCTCACTACCCAGCCCACGGCCACGTGTTTTGTTTTGCTTCTGGTGCGTGCATCGCGCGCCATGGCGCCTACTCTGAGAGCCGCTGCTTCATGCATCCCCCTGAATCCCTCATACCCCCTTCCCCCCCTTCCCCCCCTTCCCCCCCTTCCCCCCCTTCCCCCCCTTCCCCCCCTTCCCCTCCTCCCACCCGCATCCCCTTCAGCCTGCGGCCACGTGTTCTGCTTCTGGTGCGTGCACCGCGCCATGACCCCCTACAGCGAGAGCCGCTGCCCCATGTGCCGCCGGGCCTTCGCCCACTTCCCCGGGGTCTGCTCGCTGCTGCACCGCTTCCTGGCCGCCTCCTTCCCTGCTGAGTACCGGGCGAGGGAGAGGGATGTGCTGGAGGAGGAGAGAGAGATGGGCATGTTCTCGCCCACTGTGTTCGAGAGAGAGGAGGAGGAGGAGGAGGAGGGGGAGGGGGGCGTGCCTATTGAGGGGGGCGGAGGGTTTATTGAGCACGGGGGCGGGGAGAGGGATGTGCTGGAGGAGGAGAGGGAGATGGGCATGTTCTCACCCACTGTCTTTGAGGGAGAGGAGGGGGGGGAGCGGGAAGGGGAGGGGCAGGGGGATGGAGAGGGACAGGCGGAGGGGGAAGGGGTGGGGTTGCCTTTTG
The DNA here is from genome assembly GCA_027943415.1 of Closterium sp. NIES-67. Taxonomy (NCBI): domain Eukaryota; kingdom Viridiplantae; phylum Streptophyta; class Zygnematophyceae; order Desmidiales; family Closteriaceae; genus Closterium; species Closterium sp. NIES-67. The sequence continues at coordinate 117,756 of BQMB01000549.1, read as the reverse complement.
CTCACCGTGCTCTGACCTCTGCCATTGCTGCAGGTTATGGGGGCGGCGAGAGGGATGAGCTGGAAGAGGGCGAGCAGCAGGAAGGCACCATGCTGTCACCCACTGTCGCTGAGGGGGGGTTTGGTAGAGGAGGGATGCGGACAAGAGGTGGTGGGACAGGGGTGTTGCGGCCGGGTGAGGATTCTGCAGCGGTGTTGCCATCGGAGGATGGTGAGGGGGCGGCTTTCATTCATATGCCGCCGCTGAGACAAGGGAGAGCGGAAGGGAGAGGAGGCAGGGGAGGAGGAGAGGAGGAAGGGTGGAATGGGAGTGAAGGAAAGGGAGGAGGTGGAGGAAGGGGAAAGGGGCGAGTGGAGGAGGGGAGGGGCGTGCGGTTGAGTGCGGAGGGCTTGTTTCTGCGGTACTGGCAGCAGCAGTTCACCTGCAGAGCGTGCCGGCTGCTGCTGCTGCACCCGGTGGTGCTCAACTGCGGTCATGGTGAGTGAACTGTACCCAATTGCGACAATGGGGAGGGTTAGTTTTTTGGGTGCTTGTATCTGGCAGCAGCAATTCACGTGCAGGGTGTGCCGGCTGCTGCTGCTGCTGCTGCACCGTGTGGTGCTGAATTGTGGTCATGGTGAGTCAACTCCAGTCAACTGTAGTCAGCTGTAGTAGATGCAACTATGATGAGGGTTCGTTTCTGCTGTTGCTCCGACCAGAGGTGTCTCAACTGCGGCCATGGTGAGTCATCTCCAATCAACCCTAGTAAACTCTGGTCAACTCCAGTCAACCCTACTCAAATCAGGTCAACTCTGGTCAACTGGAGTTCATGCGGCCATGGTGAGGGTTTGTTTCTGTTGCTCAACCGCGGTCATGGTGTGTCAAGTGCGGTCATGGTGCATCAAGTGCGGTCATGGTGCATCAAGTGCGGTCATGGTGCATCAAGTGCGGTCATGGTGCATCAAGTGCGGTCATGGTGCATCAAGCGCGGTCATGGTGTGGTGAGTCAGCTCTAGTCAACTCTTGTCAAATATAGTCAACTGGAGTCAACAGATGATGTCGATGCGGCCATAGTAGTGAGTCAGCTGCAGTCATGCCCCCTTGCCCATTCCAAACGTCTTGACCAGATCTCACCCTTTTATTTTCCCGTTCGATGGTGCCCCCCCACCCTCCTTCCTCTCTCGCCCCCTCTCCATCTATTCGTCTGCTCCGCATTGCTCTCCCTATCGTCTCACCACAACCACTAGCACCTCCTCCTACGCCCGCCCTTCTAAACCTTCACAAACAGTTTCCCTTCTTCCATTCGAAATACACCCTTCCGTAATCCCCATTCCTCACCTCTTCTCTTCCCCCCCCCCCCCCCCTCTCTCGCCCCCATCCAGTTGTCTGTTCCTCATGCACCCCCGCTCGCCTCACCACGTCAGCCAGCACCCCCTCCCTGACCCACATCCCCTCCTCCTCCTCCCCTCTCTCCCTTCACCACTCCACCCCCTCCTTGCCGTATCACAGCCCGCCCCACCCCCTTCCTTCAACAGCCTCTCCCAGTGTCCCACCTGCTACCTCTGCCGCCCCACCTGCTTCCCCTGCCATTCCACCTGCCACTTTCCCCCTTCCTTCTGCTGCCCTGGCTCCTGCTGCTGCCTCCCCTGGGCGAGGCACGTTACTGGGACGGGTGCAGGGAACAGGAGCACCAGAAGCAGAGGGAGCAGCAGACGCAGCAGCGGAGGGAGTGGCAGGGAGGGGATTGCAAGGAGGAGTGGAGGGGGAGAGGGAAGCAGAAGGGGAAGGGGTTGTGGGAAGGGAGGAGGGGGGAGCTGCAAACAGGCCAGAGGGTGAAGGTGAGGGAGAATCAGTGGCATCAGGAGCCGCATTTGCAGAGGGTGGCGTTAGTGCTGCTGCTGGTAGCAATAGTGGTGGTGGTGCTGCTGCTGCCAGTGCTGCTGCTGCCAGTGCTGCTGCTGCCAGTGCTGCTGCCGGTACTACAGCCAGTGCTGCCAGTATGCGAGGCGGGGATGGCAGTCGGTGCATGCAGTGCGGAGCCGTGCAGCCGACGCGACGAGTGGAGGTGTGTGTGCAGCTAGTCGCCACGCTCTCTTCCCTCTTCCCTGCGCTCGTGCGGAGGAGAGCGCACGAGAGGAGCAGGGAGAGCGGGAAGGAGAGCGGGAAGGAGAGTGGGAAGGAGAGGAGCAGGGAAACTGGCAGGGGCGTTGCGGGGGAAGGGGCAGCCCGGAAAGGGGCTTCCATTGACGGTTTGCCAGGGGTTTCAACACGGGGCCGGCCAGGGACACAGGGCCTGCCATGGGTTTCAACATGGGGCCCGGACGGAGGAGGTGAGGTGGAGGGAAGTGGGAGGCGTGAGGGAGGGAGAGGAGGGGAGGAGGGGATGAGGGGGATGGGGGAAGGTGGAAATGGCGCATTTACAGTTTCTCCATTCGGGGTTGTGGCGAGTGCGAGTGAGAGTGAGGGCAGGAATGGCGGCAATGTGATGCTGGGAGCAGCAGCAGGTGATGGTGATGGTGATGGTGGTGGTGGTGGTGGTGGTGGTGGTGGTGGTGGTGGTGGTGGTGTTGTTGTGGCAGTGACACCAGCAGCAGCAGTGGGTGGTGTTGGAACCCGTCTGGTAGTGCAGAATGCAGACCCTTACATGCTCGCTGCCATGCAGGCAGCCACGCGCATGGGTGTGGGTGGGGGTGCGGGTGGGGGTGTGGGTGGGGGTGGGGGGGTGTGGGTGGGGGTGATCCGTACGTGCTTGCACCCAACCGTGCGGGCGTGCTTGCACCCAACCGTGCGGGCGTGCTTGCACCCAACCATGCGGGCGTGCTTGAATCAAGAGACAGGAGTGAGAGACGCTCGGATGTGGCTTGGATTGGAGGCGCAATTGGTGGCACACAGGGTAGGGTAGGGCGGGAGGGAGGAGGGGAAAGAGGAGAAGGCCGAGGAGGAGGAGGAGCAAGAGTAGTAGATGGAGAGGTGAGAGGGGGAGTGGAGGAAAGAGGGCAGGAGAGGGAGGAGGGAGGGGAGAGGAGTGAGGAGATGGGAAACAGGGGGGAAGGCAGGCCTCTGTTGGGGGATGGTGTTGGGGGGTTCACCACAGCTGGGGGAAATGGAGTTGGAGCATCACCTGGGGGAGAGCAGGGGGCAGGAGAGGGGGAACGGAGAGCGGAGAGCGAAGAGGTGGCGGAAGGAGAGGGGATATTGGAAGGCGAGCAGATGAGTGAGGGGGAGAGCACGGCGGTGCGGGCGGCGTGGGAGCGGCTGCACGGGGTGGTGAGGAGGATAGACTTGGCGCGCAGTGAGGAGGAGCAGGAGGGGCTGATGAGGGAGCTGGAGGAAACGAGGCGGGCCAACTACATCCACATCAGCGTTGGCTGCGACGGGTGCGGGGTGAGTTGACTTGCATTGACTTGGTTTGACTGGAGTGAGTTGTCCTTGCGCTGACTTGACTTTGCTTGACTTGTAGAATTGAGGAGTGAGGAGGGCCAGCTACATCCACGTCAGCATGGGGTGCAATGGGTCTGGGGTGAGTTTACTTGGGTATTCTGGCGTTGACTTGGGCTGATTTGGGTTGACTTGGATTGTCATGAAGCGAGGAGGAGCAGGAGGGCCAGTGTGGGGTGCAACGGTACGGGTGCGGGGTGAGTCCAGCATAGAGGTCTGATCCATACTGCTGCGCGGTGGATTGACAGGTGAAGAAAGGCGAGGAGACAAGGCGCTTGTGCCCCGCCTAGCCAAATTCACTGGTGGAAAGAACGAATGTTGCTTGCTGCCACGCACTGCTGCCTCGTCATCTCCTGCTTCCTTTTAAAAATCCAACCCCCCACCCTCCAACATCTCAACACATGCCTTCCCCAGTGTGTGGGCGTGCTACAGCAGTCCGCTCAACGAGTGGGCGCTTGGAGCACCTCACCTTTCTCCCCTTTTCCACCTCCCTAAAACAGGCCTTTCCCATACTGAGGGCGTGCTACAGCTGTCTGGACTGCCCTGAAAGGGTGGGCTCTGACCTCTGGGCCGCCTGCTACAGCTGCTACAGCTGCTACAGCTGCCCTTCTGTTGCCGTATCAACCCCCTCCCCTCCCTCTTTCAAAACAGGCCTTCCCCATAGTGGGGGCGCACTACAGCTGTCTGGATTGCCTTGAGTGTGTGGGCGTTGACCTCTGTGCCTGCGTGCTACAGCTGCTACAGCGGCCTTCTGTTGTCGTGTCCCACCCCCTCCCTTTCAAAACAGGCTTTTCCCATTGTAGGTGCGCGCTACAGGTGCCTGGACTGCCCAGAGCGCGTGGGCTTCGACCTCTGTGCCACGTGCTACAGCTGCCCGCCCCCTGTGGTGGGCCGCTTCAACCAGCGCCACGTCAGCAGCCACCGCATGGTGGAGGTGCGGCAGCGGGACGGCATGCTGCACCGCATCATCGAATCTGTGAGTGCGCCGAGGCTGGGTTGGGCTGGGCTGGGCTGGGCTGGGCTGGGCTCCGCTGGGCTCCGCTGGGCTGGGCTGGGCGTGCTCCGCCCGTTGGCACGTGAGCAGCCACCGCATGGTGGAACGGCATGCTGCACCGCATATTCGAATCGGTAAGTTGTGTCTGCTACAGCTGCTACAGCTGCTGCAGCTGCCCACACCCTGTGGTTGGGCTGTTCAACCAGCGCCACGTCAGCAGCCACCACATGGTGGAGGTGTGGCAGCAGGACGGCATGCTGCCCTTACATGTCTGCCACAGCTGCTACAGCCGCTCCAGCTGCCACAGCTGCTACAGCTGCTCCAGCTGCCACAGGTGCTATGGCTACCACAGCTGCTATGGCTGCCACATCTGCTATGGCTGCCACATCTGCTATGGCTGCCACATCTGCCCCAGCTCCCCTCCTGTGGTGGGAGGCCGCATGGCGGGGGTGCAGCAGTGTTGGTTAGTGAATAAGTCTCAAATTTGTTCAATAAGTAAATATAAAATCTAAACTGGTAAGTAGGGTTGGTTCTGCTACAGCTCACCCGGCCCCCCTGTGCGGTGTGGGAAGGGTTGGGTTGGGGCTGCTGCACCTGTACGTAGGGCTGTGTGTGCTGCACCTGTGGGTAGGAGGACATGACATGAGTGTGGAGTAGATAAACTCTCAAATCTTGAAGCTACTGTGTGTTCGGGTGGTCCGCATCAACCAAGCCTGGATTCTTTTCACCTGAACGTGTTCGTCTACTCCACACTGTAGCCTAGCTGCTATTGCACCCGAACCTGTTTTACGTGGTGCATGCCTTGCAGACACGTGCATCCACCGCTCATCTCACCGCTCATCTCACCGTTCATCTCACCGCTCATCTCACCGCTCATCTCACCGCTCATCTCACCACTCATCTCACCGCTCATCTCACCGCTCATCTCACCGCTCATCTCACCACTCATCTCACCGCTCATCTCACCGCTCATCTCACCGCTCATCTCACCGCTCATCTCACCGCTCATCTCATCGCTCATCTCACCGTTCATCTCACCGCTCATCTCACCGCTCATCTCATCGCTCATCTCACCGCTCATCTCACCGCTCATCTCACCGCTCATCCCACCGCTCATCCCACCGCTCATCTCACCGCTCATCTCACCGCTCATGTCACCGCGCATCTCACCGCTCATCTCACTGCTCATCCCACCGCTCATACCACCGCTCATCCCACCGCTTACCGCACCGCTCACCTCACCGCTCACCTCACCGCTCATCCCACCGCTCATCCCACCGCTCATCTCACCGCTCATCCCACCGCTCATCCCACCACTCATCTCACCGCTCATCTCACCGCTCATCCCACCGCACATCTCACCACTCATCTCACCGCTCATCTCACCGCTCATCCCACCGCTCATCTCACCGCTCATCTCACCGCTCATCCCACCGCTCATCTCACCACTCATCTCACCGCTCATCTCACCGCTCATCCCACCGCTCATCTCACCGCTCATCTCACCGCTCATCCCACCGCTATCTCACCTCATCTCACCGCTCATCTCCATCCACCGCTCATCTCACCGCCATCTCACGCTCATCCCACCGCCATCTCACCGCTCATCTCACCGCTCATCTCACTGTCATCTCACCGCTCATCTCACCGCTCATCTCACCGTTCATCTCACCGCTCATCTCACCGTCATCCCCCCTCACCGCTCATCTCACCGCTCATCTCACCGCTATCACCGCTCATCTCACCGTCATCTCACGCTCATCTCACCGCTCATCTCACCGCTCATCTCACCGCCCATCTCACCGCTCATCCACCGCTCATCTCACCGCTCATCTCACCGCTCATCTCACCGCTCATCCCACCGCTCATCTCACCGCTCATCTCACCGCTCATCCCACCGCTCATCTCACCACTCATCTCACCGCTCATCTCACCGCTCATCCCACCGCTCATCTCACCGCTCATCTCACCGCTCATCCCACCGCTCATCTCACCGTTCATCTCACCGCTCATCCCACCGCTGATCTCACCACTCATCTCACCGCTCATCTAACCGCTGATCTCACCGCTCATCTCACCGCACATCTCACCGCTCATCCCACCGCACATCTCACCGCTCATCTCACCGCTCATCTCACTGTTCATCTCACCGCTCATCTCACCGTTCATCTCACCGCTCATCTCACCGTTCATCCCACCGCTCAACTCACCGCTCATCTCACCGCTCATCGCACCGCTCATCTCACCGGCTCATCCCACCGCTCATCTCACCGTTCATCTCACTGCTCATCTCACCGCTCATCTCACCGCTCATCTCACCGCCCATCTCACCGCTCATCGCACCGCTCATCTCACCGCTCATCTCACCGCTCATCTCACCGCTCATCTCACCGCTCATCTCACCGCTCATCTCACCGCTTATCCCACCGTGTGAGATTGAGTGAACTTGAAAAGTTAATTAGGGAGGAGAGCACAAGGCCTTACATAGAGATGTGGGGAGGGGGGGGGGGGGGTTGGGCTTTCCCACCAATGAGGTTGACGCACTTATTGGTATCCCCAATAATGTTGGCCATAGCGGCCAGAATTATTGGGGGTGGCCAATTATGGGGAACTCAACCAATTGAGGTCCAATAATGACGAGGATGAGAACCGAACTTTGGGATCCCAGCCCCAACTAGGGTAACTATACCCAAGCTATAATAGGATGCTTATAACTACCCAAGACTTATTAGCTCTGTAGGCTAAAAGAATAGACAATATATTCTGACACAACCCCTTAGCCTGCATAGAGCAAGAAGTCTTGGGCATGTGAAAGAAACAACCCCTGAAGCATGGGGGTGTCTGAAAGGAGGATGCGGGCCCCCAGCGGAGGACGGGGGGAGTGCATGAAGCTACCGCCGGAGAGTGCAGCGGCGGGCGGCGGGTGGTGCTGCCGCCGGATGAGGGGCAGCTGAGGGCGGCAGGTGGTGCCGCTGCCAGAGGAGGTGCTTCTGTGGGCGGTGCGTGGTGCTGCCGCCGGAGGGAGGTGCAGTGGCGAGTGGCGCGTGGTGCTTGCGTCGGTGGGAGGTGCAGCTGCGGGCCGCCGGAGGGAGGTGCAGCTGCGGACGGCGCGTGGTGCTGCCGCCGGAGGGAGGTGCAGCTGCGGGTGGCACATGGTGCTGCCGCCGGAGGAGGACGCGGGCGGCGCGAGAAGCTGGCGCTAAAGGAGGACGCGGACGGCGCATGCTGTTGCCACCGGAGGAGGTGCAGCTGCGGACGGCATGTGGTGTTGCCGCCCAAGGGGGGAGGTGCTGAGGGCGGCGCTTGGTGCTGCCACCGGACGAGGTGCTGCTGCGGGCGGCGCGTGGTACTGCCGCCGGAGGGAGGTGCAGCTGCGTGGGGCACGGGGCGCTGCCGCCAGAGGAGGGAGGTGGTGCGGCGGGCAGTGCTTGGTGTTGCCGCCGGACAAAGTGCTGCTATGGCTAGCGCATGCGCTTCCCCCGGAGGAAGTGCAGCTGCGGGCGGGGCGTGGTGCTGCCGCCGTAGGGAGGTGCAGCTGCGAGCGGCGCGTGGTGCTGCCGCCGGAGGGAGGTGCATCTGCGGGCGGCGCGTGGTGCTGCCGCCGGACGAGGTGCAGATGCGGCCAGCGCGTGTTGTTGCCGCCGGAGGGAGGTGCATCTGCGGGGGGCGCGTGGTGATGCCGACGGACGAGGTGCAGATGCGGCCAGCGCGTGTTGTTGCCGCGGAGGGAGGTGCAGCTGCGGGCGGCGAGGTGCTTCCGCCGGTGGGAGGTGCAGCTGTGGGCTGCGCGTGGTGCTGCTGCCGGAGGGAGGTAAAGCTGCGGATGGCATGTGGTGCTGCCGCCGGAGGGAGGTGCAACTGCAGGCGGCGCGTGGTGCTGCCGCCGGAGGGAGGTGCAGCTGCGGGCGGCGAGTGGTGCAGCCGCCGGAGGAAGGTCAAGCTATGGGCGGGGCGTGGTGCTGCCGCCGGATGGAGGTGCAGCTGCGGACAGCGAGTGGCTGCTGCCGGAGGGAGGTGCAACTGCGGGCGGCACGCTGTGCAGCCGCCGGAGGGAGGTGCAACCGCGGGCAGCAGATGGTGCTGCCGCCTGAGGGAGGTGCAGCTGCGGGCGGCGAGTGGTGCAGCCGCCGGAGGGAGGTAAACCTACGGGCGGCGTGTGGTGCTGCCACCGGAGGAAGGTAAAGCTGCGGGCGGCGCGTGGTGCTGCCGCCGGATGGAGGTGTAGCTGCGTGCAGCGAATGGCTGCTGCCGGATGGAGGTGCAACTGCGGGCGGCGCGCGGTGCTGCCGCCGGAGGGAGGTGCAACTGCGGGCGGCGAGTGGTGCTGCCGCCGGAGAGAGGTAAATCTGCGGGCGGCGCGTGGTGCTGCCGCCGGAGGGAGGTGCTGCTGTGGGCGGCAAGTGGTGCTGCCGCCGGAGGGAGGTAATGCTGCGGGCGGCGCGTGGTGCTGCCACGGATGGAGGTGCAGCTGCGGGCAGAGAGTGGCTGCTGCCGGAGGGAGGTGCAACTGCGGGCGGCACGTGGTGCTGCCGCCGGAGGGAGGTGCAACCGCGGGCGGCGCATGGTGCTGCCGAGGGAGAGAGGTGCAACCGCGGGCGGCGGGTGGTGCTGCCGCGGGAGGGAGGTGCAGCTGCGGGCGGCGCGTGGTGCTGCCGCCGGAGGGAGGTGCAACTGCGGGCGGTGCGTGGCGCTGCCGCCGGAGGGAGGTGCAGCTGCGGGCGGCGAGTGGTGCAGCCGCGGGAGGGAGGTAAAGCTACGGGCGGCGCGTGGTGCTGCCGCCGGATGGAGGTGCAGCTGCGGGCAGCGAGTGGTGCTGCCGCCGAAGGGAGGTGCAACTGCGGGCGGCGCATGGTGCTGCTGCGGGAGTGAGGTGCAACTGCGGGCGGCGGGTAGTGCTGCTGCCTGAGGGAGTTGCAACTGCGGGCGGCGAGTGGTGCTGCCGCCGGAGGAAGGTAAAGCTGCGGGCGGCGCGTGGTGCTGCCGCCGGTTGGAGGTGCAGCTGCGAGCAGCGAGTGGCTGCTGCCGGAGGGAGGTGCAAGTGCGGGCGGCTCGTGGTGCTGCTGCCGGAGGGAGGTGCAGCAGCGGGCGGCGAGTGGTGCTGCAGCCGGAGGAAGGTGCAGCTGCTGCGGGCGGCGCGTGCTGTTGCCGCCGGAGGAGGGAGGTGCAGCTGTGGGCAGCCTGTGGTGCTGCCGCTTGAGGAGGGAGGTGCTGAGGGCAGCGCGTGGTGCTGCCACCGGACGAAGTGCTGCTGCGGGTGGCACGTGGCGCTGCCGCCAGGGGAGGGAGGTGGTGCGGCGGACGGTACTTGGTGCTGCCGCCGGACAAAGTGTTGCTGTGACCGGCTCGTGCGCTTCCCCCGAAGGAAGTGCAGCTGCGGGCGGCGAGTGGTGCTTCCGTCGGAGGGAGGTAAAGCTGCGGACGGCGCGAGGTGCTGCTGCCAGATGGAGGTGAATGCGGCGGGCAAGTGGCTGTTACCGGAGGGAGGTGCAGCGGCCGGTGGCACGTGGTGCTGCCACCGGAGGGAGGTGCAGCTGCGGGCGGCGAGTGGTGCGTCCGCCGGAGGAGGTGGTGCTGTTGCGGGTGGCATGTGCTGGTGCCGCCGGAGGAGGTGGTGGTGTTGTTGCGGGTGGAGCGGGCTGCTGCTGCTGGAGGAGGACGGGCGGAAGGGGAAAAGAGGGGGAGGACGGGCGGAAGGCGGGCTGGGAGCCGCTGAGGGGAGGGAAGAGGGGGACGGGAGGGGGTGAAGGCTGCTGCTGCTGCAGATGCGGCTGCCAGGATGGGACGAGCGGCGGGGACGGACAGCGCGGACGGACGGGACGGGACGGGGCGACGCGGATGGACGGCGCGAACAGACGGGATAGCGCGACGCGGACGGATGGGACGGGGCGACGCGAACAGGCGGCGCGGACGGGCGGGACGGCACGATGTGGACAGACGGGACGGGGCGATGCGGACGGACGGCGCGGACGGACGGCGCGGACGGACGGGACGGCGCGACGCGAACGGACGGGACGGGGCGACGCGGACGGACGGCGCGGACGGACGGGATGGCGCGACGCGGACGGATGGGACGGGACGACGCGAATGGACAGCGCGGATGGGCGGGACGGCTCGACGTGGACAGACGGGACGGGGCGACGCAGACGGACGGGATGGCGCGATGCGGACGGACGGGACGGGGCGACGCGAACGGACGGTGCAGACGGACGGGACGGGGCGACTTGGACGGATGGGACGGGGCGACGCGGACGGACGGCGCGGACAGACGGGACGGGGCGACGCGAATGGAGGGCGCGGATGGACGGGACGGGGGGTGGCAAACGGGTGGTACGGGGCAACGCGGACGGATGAGACGGGGCGACGCGGACGGATGGGACGGGGCGATGCGGACGTATGGGACGCGGCGACGCAAACGGACGCCATGGAGGGACGGGACGGGGCGACTTGGACGGACCGTGCGGACGGACGGGAGGGATGTCTCGAGGAGAGATGTGGGGATGGCGAGAGAGGCACAAGGGAGATGGGGAGAAATTTGTGCGAAGGGAGTAGGTAGGGTAGGAACTAGGATCGACTAAGAAGGGCGTGAGCCATAAGTCTCTGATTACCATGTGAGATTGAGTGAACTTGAAAGTTAATTAGGGAGGAGAGCACAAGGCCTTACATAGAGATGTGGGGAAGGGGGGGGGGTTTGGGGTTTCCCACCAATGAGATTGACCCACTTATTGGTATCCCCAATAATGTTGGCCATAGCGGCCAGAATTATTGGGGATGGCCAATAATCGGGAACTCAACCAATTGAGGTTAGACATGATCAAAACGCGATTGCGATTTAAATCGCATCGCGCGATTTAATTTCGTGAAAATTTCATATCGCACATCACATTTTAGCTGCGATGTTTATTTAAATCACGCGATGCGATTTAAAATCGCATCGCATTTTACTTCGATTAAAAAACACCTCTGAAAACCGGATAAAAAAAACCAACACTGATGGGAATTTGGATTAAGGGCAGTCGTGGGCGGTAGTTTAAATAAATAATTCGGTTCAGTATTGGGTTTAGGAAAGGTGCGAGCCCCCATGGTATTTCGAAATCGCGTGCGATAAAAAAAATTCGCAAATCGCATTTTAATCGCGATGTTCAGCGCGATTAAAACGCGATTAAAATTAAACCGCGCGATAAAAAAACATCGCATCGCGCGATGAATTATTAAAAAAAAAAAAAACATCGCAATCGCAAAAACGCGATTAAAAGCGATGCGATGCGATTTAATCTGCCCATGTCTAATTGAGGTCCAATAATGGCAAGGATGCGAACCCAACTTTGGGATCCCAGCCCCAGCTAGGGTAACTATACCCAAGCTATAATACGATGCTTATAACATCCCAAGACTAATTAGCTCTGTAGGATAAAAGAATAGACAATATATTCCGACACACCGCTCATCTCACCGCTCATCCCACCGCTCATCTCACCGCTCATCTCACTGCTCATCTCACCGCTCATCCCACCGCTCATCTCACCGCTCATCGCACTGCTCATCGTACCGCTCATCTCACCGGCTCATCCCACCGCTCATCTCACCGCTCATCTCACCGCTCATCTCACCGCTCATCTCACCGCTCATCCCACTGCTCATCCCACCGCTCATCTCATAGCTCATCTCACCGCTCATCTCACCAATCATCCCACCGCTCATCGCACCGCTCATCCCACTGCTCATCTCACCGCTCATCCTACCGCTCATCTCACCGCTCATCCCACCGCTCATCCCACCGCTCATCCCACCGCTCACCTCACCGCTCACCTCACAACTCACCCCACCGCTCATCCCACCGCTCATCCCACCGCTTATCTCACCGCTCATCTCACCGCTCATCTCACAGCTCCTCCCACCGCTCCTCTTACAGCTCCTCCCACTGCTCGACTCACCGCTCATCTCACCGCTCAGCTCGCCACTCATCTTACCTCTTATCCCACCGCTCATCTCACCACTCATCTCACCGCTCATCTCACCGCTCATCTCACCGCTCATCTTACCGCTCATCTCACCGCTCATCTCACCGCTCATCTCACCGCTCATCTCACCGCTCATCCCACCGCTCATCCCGCCGCTCATCCCACCGCTCATCTCACCGCTCATCTCACCGCTCATCTCACCGCTCATCTCACCGCTCCTCCCACCAATCCATTGCACACAATCCTGTTTTGTCCCCCTGCTGCTTCCCTTTCAGGTGCATCCCTCTGCTCATGGCTTGCCCTATGGCATCGATAGAGGAACCATCAGGAGCGAGGGACCTGGCTTTCCTTCTTTGCCAGAACTCATTTCTCCTTTCCTTAGGCTCCACCGCATGCATTCGTGTTGCTTTTTTCTTGAGATGCATTCGGAGGGCATGGCTCACCTGATGGGCCATCACTAGAGGAAGTGGGGAGGGAGGGTGAAAGGAAGAGGGAGAGTGAAGGGGAGGAGAGTGAAGGGGAGGAGAGTGAAGAGGAGAGGGGGAGTGAAGGGAAAAGGAGAGTGACACGGAGAGGGAGGGTGAAGAGACGTTGAGTTCTCAATAGCGGATAGGAACTCGGCTTATTGACCCCTGAAGCTGTTACTGCTCAAACTGTGTCCTGTGTCTGGTGCATCTGGAGCTCATGGCTCGGCTCATGGCATCGATGGAAGAGGAGAGGGGCGATGAGGAGAGGGGAGGCTTGGCTTTGAACCCTTAACTGCATTTGTTTCTCCTTAACCTGGGTTCACTCGCAGGTGCATCCGGAGCTCATGGCTCGGCTCATGGCATCAATAGAGGAGGAGGAGAGGGATGATGAGGAGGAGAGGGAGTTGGAGATGGAAGGGGGGGGGGCAGATGGGAGAGAGGGCATGAGTGGAGAGTGGGATGAGGCAAGTGGGGAGGGGGGTGAAGATGAGGGTGGCGAATTCAGTATGTGAAGGTGGATACTAGGGGAGGTTAGTGAGCGTTGTGTAGTGTAGCACATAGCATACATTGGAGGTTAGAACAGTGGGGTGTATACCTGGTCAGAGGTGGCTGGTGTCAACTTATGCAGATGATCTATGTTGAAGTTATAGGCTAGACTAGGTGTGTGTTTCTAGTGAGTACAACCCAACAGGTATATGTTCTAGGTTTCTCCTTCTAGTAAAGCATTCACGTAATCTAACAGCTGGTTACGTGCATGGTTTAAAGCCTGCAGCTAAAATAGCAGACCTGGAAGCCACTTGAATTTGGTGCTGTGATATCCGTCTAGAATGGAAGGCAGCTTTGAGTTCAAGCCGGAACAAGAGAAGTGTGTTGAAACGAATTCTAGTCGAGCTTGCTGATTGGAGGGATGGCGAAAATACTCGTTTTGCTGTTTGTTGCGACTCGACCAGGGCCCTAGATTGGTTTTGAGGCTTCCTGATCCATCAGGATTCTCCCTTAAAAAAAATCTGAATTTTCAGGGTCCCCCCCAAAAAAAATCCTGAGCCATCAGAATTACTTAAAAAAAAAATCCTGATTTCTCAAAGGTTCTATAAATGTTTTAGTTTATGGATTATGTGTGTTCAAGTCTTGATTGTTGAGGGTGCTGGGAATTCGTAGCGAATTCTTGCGCGTTGGGCGAGATTGGGGGATGGGCACGAATCGACAATTGGTGGGGGGGAGAGGGGGGAGGGCTGAGTAGGGAGGGGGGGGGGGGGGCGACGAGATTGCAGGGGCGGAGGGAATCTCTTCCCTCCCAGAGCCTCAGAACCCATGCTCGATACAAGTCCGAAATTTCAGGATCCCTTACAAAAAAAAACAGAGCTAACTAACAAAATTGAGAAGTTGATAATAGATAGAGAGTACACACAGATATACCTAAGTGTTGTACTCTCTAAGAGGCGACCCTATACAGTCTATTCAAACATGACAAATACACATATTTGACACACCCCCTAGACTGCATAGGGGAATGCCCTAAACAAACAGCTCAGGGCGGCACTACTAGTCCAACCTCTGAGACAAGGGTCTGAGAGACCAGTCAAAAGGAGTACAAACAAGGCAAGAACAAGAGCAGGGCGGCACTACTAGTCCAGCCACTGAGAGAGGACACAAGTCCAGTCTGAGTATACGTATAAAGGACAGTACAAAGTCAAGGTCCTAGCAAGTGAGAGGCTACAGGAACTAGACCAAGCTGTACACAGTGCCGCTGATGATCTTTAGGCGCAAGCGCCTTCGTAAAGATATCAGCCGTATTGGCACCTGAGGCCAAGTGTACTACGCGAGCCTGACGTCGCTGCTGTAGCTCACGCAGGAGGAAGTACCGCAGCTGAATGTGCTTTGCTCTGCCCTCGAGTCGAGGCTCCTGACACAGGAGGATCATGGCCCTGTTGTCAGCGAACAGGACCGGGGCAGAGCTAGGCCGCTCACCTAAGTCGGGAAGCAAGAAGGTCAGCCAGCGGAGCTCCTGTGCCGCCATGGCACCAGCGTAGATCTCAGCCTCACAGCTGGACTGCGCAACAGACGAGGAGCGGGTAGCTCTCCACGAGACGGCACCTGAGCCAAGGCTGAAGCAGTAGCCCTGGGTAGACCTGAGTGTCTCAGCGTCGTCTGCCCACGAAGCGTCTGTGTGTCCAGTAAGGACCACTGGCCTGCGTCCTCCTAGCACTAACCCCATGCCCGATGTACTAGCAAGATAACGCAGAACCCTCTTAGCGGCAGACCAGTGCTGCGGTCGGTGCCTGCCTGTGGCCACAAAACGAGCCAGGATGCTGAGAGGGTATGCGAGATCTGGGCGAGTGCAAGTCATCAGGTACATGAGGCAACCCACCAGCTCTGCGTAGGGGCCGCTGGGCTCTACCAACTCCTCAGACACTGGAGCGGAGAGTCTGTGGTCTACAGGCAGAGGGGTGGGCTGTGCAGAGGAGAACTGAAGGCTGAACCTCTGAAGGACCTGGCGCACCAAGTGTGACTGAGTCAGGGTGATGGTGCGCGCAGCTCTGTCCCTGGAGATCTGCAAGCCAAGGTAACGGCGCAGTTCTCCAAGGTCAGTGCACGTGTGTCTCTTCAGCACCTCTGCCTTCACGGAGGACAGTGCGTCCCTGTCAGCTGTGGCAAAGACCAGGTTGTCGACGTAAACAAGGATGTAGAACGGAGTCTGGCCAGCACGAACGAAGAGTGAAGGGTCTGCGGAAGACGGAAAGAACTGCAGGTCAGCAAGCGTAGCACGGAGAGTGTCGTGCCACTCACGGGGAGCCTGGCGCAGGCCGTAGACGGGGCGCCGCAGGAGCCACTGGGTCCCAGGAGGGAAGGTGCCAGTGAAGCCCTGAGGGCGCCGCAGGTAGACCTGCTCGTGTAGGCTGCCCTGAAGGAAGGCAGTGGAGAAGTGGAGGGAGTGAAGCTCGTAGTCACGCTGAGCAGCTAGGTGTAACAGAACCCGAAGAGTAGTCATCTTCGGGGTCGGAGCGAAGGTCTAGAAGAAGTCCACCCCCTCGCGCTGACTGAAGCCTCTAGCGACATAGCGCGCCTTGAAGACAGGCGGCTCTCCAGGAGGGCGCTTCACCTTGAAGAGCCAGCGGCCATCGACTACGTTCACCCCAGGTGGGGGAACTGCGTCGACGAAGGTGCCGGTGGATCTCCAAGATGCCATCTCCTGCTCCATGGCAGCTATCCACTGCGAGGCCCAAGGTCCCGAAGTCGCCTCAGCGTAAGTGCGAGGGGTCGGGATGTCGAAAGCATCTGGGTCACCCTCAGGGACTAGCAGCATGGAACAGAGATGGGGAGCAGCCTCGGACAGGAAAGCAAGCTCGAACTGGCCGTCCTCCAGGACGTCACTGTCAAGGGCAGGAGCACCCCCGACAGACGGAGGACAGGCAGGGTCAGAGACCAGAGCGGAGGCGTAGTCAAGGCGGCGGGTAGAGGCGAAGTCAGCGACAGCAGCGACAAGAGCGTCAAGGCACGAGGTGGGAACAGACGGGTCGGTAACGAGAGAGGCAAGGACCCGAGGAACAAGGGGACGAGCGGCACGAAGGTAGTCAAACAGCGGGGGGGGTGCAACAACAAGAGAGGACGGAGGAGGCGACGGCAGAAGGGGAGGACGAGACGCGTGGGAACAAAGCAACATAGGGTGGGAGCGCAAGACAGGCGAGGCAGGACGAGCGCGGGAGGGACGGTGAGACCAGACGTGCGACGGAGGAGTCGGGTCAGGAGACAGAGGAGGGGACACAGGAGGGGAACGAGGGGGGAGACGGCCGGGGAGGAACCGACGCAGGGTCGGGGGACGGAAGGCCGAGCAGGCGAAGGGCTGACACCGGCGGGGACTGCTGCTGCGGCGGCACAACGGCGACACCGGGACCGCAAGCTGCTCCTCGGCTACCACCGGCACTCTCCACACCAGCACCCCCAGAGGGACCACCCCCAGGGCTACCGAGACTGCACCCCAAGAGTCAACGAACGGGTGCTGCGACGGCGGCGGCGGCGGCGGCGGCGGCGGCAGCAGCGGCAGCGACAACGACGGTTGCAGCGGCGGCAGAGGCGGTGGAGGGGGGGACTAGGGAGGGGATGCTAGGGGAGGGGCGGCCGGCGAGGACTGAATGGGAGGGCCACCAGAGTGAGAAGACTCCTCAACCGGGTCCACCGACGGAAGGGGGGTGACGTGGGACACACAAGAGGGGGCGGGACGGGGAGGACGAGGAGGAGGGGCAGGGACTACCGGGGAAGGAGTGACCAGGAACAGGGGGGGGGTAACCGGGGGACCACGGTGGGGGAAGCGACGGTAGTAGGAGGCGGACTCGTCAAAGGTGACGTCACGAGAGTGAAAGAAGCGGTGAGACGGCGGGTGGTAAAAGTGCCAGTCGGACGCGTCAAGGGGAAAATTAAGGAAGACGCAGGGAAGGGTGCGGGCAGTGAGCTTGTCTGTGCCGGAGGCACGGACGTGAGCAAGGCAGCCCCAGACGTGGAACGCAGACGCGTCACCAGGAGACCCAGTCCAAAGACGAGTCGGCGAAACCTGCGGCTGCTGAGGGTGCGGCCACAAGTTAAGCTGGTGAGAAGCGTAGCGCACAGCGAACGGCCACAGAAAATGGGGTGCACCGGCATGGATCATGGAGGTGCGAGCCACCTCCATGACCAAACCGATGCGTCGCTCAGCGACCCCATTCTGCTGTGGGGAGTCCGGTAGGGTGAACGTCTGGGTGATGGCCTCCGCACGACAAAAGCGACCAAGGACACCTGAGACAAACTCGCCACCACGGTCGGAGTGAAGACGCAAGACAGGGAGACCGCGGTGGACACGCGCAGAGACAAGCCAGGGGATGAGAGCGCTAGGCACGTCGGCCTTGCGCTCCAGGGGAAAGACTGTGGTGTAACGAGTGAAGTCGTCGACAAGCACAAGGAAGTAGCGCTCTCGACGCGGCCCAGGGACGGGGGCGGGGCCCCAGACGTCCAGGTGCAGGGTCTGCAGCGGCGCGGCGGTAGGGGAAAACGAGGAGGAGTGCGGGGCACGGCGAAGCCGACCCTCAACACAAGGCGTGCAAGGTGGAGCTGGGGAGGAGGGAAACGCGGGGAGGGAACCTGGGAGACCAAGGACAAGACCGTGCTGGGACATGTGACGCAGACGCGGGAGCGCAGGGTGACCTAGGCGGTGGTGCCAAAGGAGAGTCGGGTGAGTGAGGGACCGACAGGAGCAAACAGCAGCAACCTGGGTAGACGCAGCCACCTGAGGAGGTGCCCCAGCCGGGGGGGTCACGGTGTCCAGAGTGAACAGGCCGGACACCGGGTCCCGGGGGAACGTGGACAGGGGGGCACCAGTGGCGGCCTCGGTACAGACAGCATACCGCTCGTGACCAGGGAACGTAGTGGTGACGCCAAGGTCCTGGAGGCAGCCGACACCAACTAGGTTCCTGGAGAACGAGGGGATATGCAGACCTGTAAGAGAGCCCGAAGGAACCGCCGGACAGGGAAGGGTGGTGGAACTGCGGGCGACGACCGGACCGCCGGAGGGGTCAGCAAGAGAGACGGCAGCTGGGACAGGAAGCGGCGTCAGGGTGGTACAGTCGCGGAAGGCCCAGGAGGGGCGCTACGGAGACCAGGAGGGGCACGACGGGGGGCCCAGGAGGGGCGCTACAGGGGCCCAGGAGGGGCGCGACGAGGCCCAGGAGGGGCGCTACGAAGCCCAGGAGGGGCGCGACGGGGCCCAGGAGGGGCGCTACGAAACCCAGGAGGGGCGCGACAAGGCCCAGGAGGGGCGCTACGGGGCCTAGGAGGGGCGCGACGGGGCCTGGGAGGGGCGCGACGAGGCCCAGGAGGGGCGCTACAGGGCCCAGGGAGGGCGCGGCGGGGCCCAGGAGGGGCGCTACGTGGCCCAGGAGGGGCGCTACGAAGCGCAGGAGGGGCGCGACGGAGCCCAGGAGGGGCGCTACGGGGCCCAGGAGGGGCGCGACGGGGCCCAGGAGGGGCGCTACGAAGCCCAGGAGGGGCGCGACGGGGCCTGGGAGGGGCGCGACGGGGCCCAGGAGGGGCGCTACAGGGCCCAGGAAGGGCGCGACGGGGCCCAGGAGGGGCGCTACGGGGCCTAGGAGGGGCGCGACGGGGCCCAGGAGGGGCGCTACGGAGCCCAGGAGGGGCGCGACGAGGCTCAGGAGGGGCGCTACAGGGCCTAGGAGGGGCGCGACGGGGCCTGGGAGGGGCGCGACAGGGCCCAGTGAGGGGTGTGACGGGGCCCAGGAGGGGCGCTAGAGGGGTGAGCGGAAGCGGTAGGTGGGGGGGGGGGATCCTATCTACGCGTGATACCATAACAAAATTGAGATGTTGATAATAGATAGAGAGTACACACAGATATACCTAAGTGTTGTACTCTCTAAGAGGCGACCCTATACAGTCTATACAAAGATGACAAATACACATGTTTGACACTAACAGATATCCTTTACAACAAAAACCTGAAATTTCAGGAAATGCCAAAAACAAAACCCTAGCAAATCAGGACTGGTACCCCTCAAGACCCTGTTTTTTTCCTGAATCAGGAAAAATTTCCTGACTTTTGGGGGCCTGGACTCGACCATTTAGATGCCATTTGCGCAAAAACACTGTGTGCATCGTCCGGAGTTTCTACGATGGGTTTGGGCGAGGAAATACAGGCGCGTTATGACCAGGGAATTCAAGTGATTTCCAGGTCTGCAATTTTAGAATTAGCGACTGTTCGCCAAAAAACACTGTTCTGTACGCATTTGCACTGTTCACGGAAGCGTCGTGGCACTGGGATAACCCTGGCGATCCTCTCTCTATCTCTAGGGAGGGTACTGGGGAGGCATTCCTCGGGGAAGGTGGATATATGGAGCCTAACCCTCCTGATGACATCCCTTCTTGTCCCAGTGGTTAGGACTGGTGACTTTATGACTGGAACCCCCTAATTCGGTCGCACGACGCGTATTGCACTGTTCACCGAATGATTTCGTGCAAAAGTGTCGCCAAACCGCCATGGTCAGATTCCGCTTTGCAAAACGAAATGTTTCTATTCTGTTTCGTTTACTCTAAAAATCAAGTCATGTGCCAAGTTCAAAAGGAAAATAAACAGCCCTCTTGAATTCTATTATAGCCACGGGCTTTAAAACCTGCAAACTCAAATCGTTCAACAGCAATGCGTTTGAAATCTGGGAGTGAGTGAGCTTTTTGAAACATTTGCCACAAATGTTGGTTCATGAAGGGCTTCAGATTCGTTTTAGGGAGGCTGGCCAGTCTTAGGAATCAGAGTACAAAAAAAACTTTACCCTGACGTCTAGAGTAAAAGTTTTCTGAAGTCTGATTTGGCAGGGTAAAAAAAATCGAACTCTTAGCTGAAAGTGTAGAATTTTTGGCACCCTGTCTAACTCTTACCATTCTTAGCAAGTTCAGTTTTGGGTTTGAAGTGGAATGCGGTACAACGCGGTGCTTCAAGAAAGAAGGGCACGCGAAACGCAGGTGAAACGTGAAACAAGCGTGCAGCGAATTTGCGCGTGCGGGGGTTGGGGAAGGTGAGGAGGGGGGGGGGAATGGGGGAATGAAGGAGTTGAATTTGCAGGGGCGTGAGCAGGGCGGGAAGAAAATCAGCAGCACGTGATTGGGTGCGGGAGGGACATCGAATTTGCAGGACCAGGAACAGGCCAGGGAAGTTTTTACATGCTCGTGATTGGGTGGGTGTGGTGGGACATGTCTCTGGTTCTTGTGTCAAGGACTTCGCAAAAAAAAAAGGCTTACGTGGGGTATGGGGAGAGTGTATCTTGTGGGGGACTTTGCCATTTTGTATTGGTTGTGGGGGGTGTTGGAGGGATGTCTCTGAGGACTTCAACGAAATTTCAGGGTTCCTGGGTGTGTGGGAGGATTGTCTCTGGGGCGCGAGGGACTTCGCCAAAATTTCTGACTTGCGGGGTGGGTGGGAGGGATGTCTCTGTTTGTGGGGGACCTAGCCGGAATTTCAGAGTTTCGGTATCAGGGTAGTTTCGAGGACATCCTGAAGACTCAAGGTGCCGGGTTCCGCAACTCTGTTTTTCATCAGGGTTAAAAGTCCGCTACACTCTTTGGATCAGCCTAACAATATTTGTGAGTCTGCTTATTAAGACCAAGCCCAAAAACACCTGGAAAAATCAGGGCAATCAGGGCATTTCACCCAGCTAATTTCGGGCCTAGGTGGCCCATGTGAGAACCCTGTTTTACAGGGTCGGGTTTTGGGTGTGGTATGTTTTGTCTGACTAATCAAGCCTACATTTTCTAAGTTTCTGATTATTGTTTCGGATCGGACTATTGAGAGAAAAGTTGGCTAGTGCAAGTGTTGTACATATACGAGCTGCCTCTAGCTAGGCTTATTTATATATATTCCTAACACATATATGAACGCTAACACACCCGCTAGCCTGCGTTAGGATCATCTCCGCATCGGAGTCGACTAATGCAATAGAGAGGTAGTGATTAAAGTGTGTCGAGTACAAGTGAAGCACATGGCTAAATACAAGGGAGACTCGAGGAGGGCCACGAAACACATGCGATATGGTTTGGGCGCCTCAGGGCTTGGAGGGTCAGACGCGACTACACGTTTAGGCTTGGGGGTCTCGAACGTAGTTCGGGACCTAGGTTGTCAGGCCGAGCCTGGACTCCCGAATGTAAGGAAAATCCCTTTTCCTGAGCCTGTACTCGGGGTTAATGGGGTTCGCTCAGGAAAATGGATTTTCCTTACACCTTTCCCCCTCCTAGACGAGACTACCCACACCTGGGGCTAATTTGTCAACAAATATATTTATATAGGTTAGCTAGGTCATATTTGTTTATAGCCTAGCAAGTTTAGTCCTTAGCGAGTACAGCCCTAGTTTTGCATCCCTCGACAATTTCCCTTAGTCTCCACTTTTCCCGCTACTCTAACATGGTATTGAGCTAGGTTCCTTTTTTTTTTTTTTTTTTTTTTTTTTCCGCCGTTACTGTAGTTTTTTTTTTTTTTTTTTTTTTTTTGGGGTGCATGTGACACTCTTTCCATTTCGCGCACCCCCCTGCCCTCCAATTTCGCGCTTCGTAGCCTCGAGCCAAACTAATTATGGGGAATCGAAACGGGGAGAGGCCTTTATAGCTCGCTACTCCCCTCGCTCTCTCCCTCCCCCCCTCCCCCCCCCTCTCACTCTCTCTCTCTCTCTCTCTCTCTCTCTCTCTCTCTCTCTCTCTCTCTCTCTCTCTCTCTCTCTCTCTCTCTCTCTCGCCCCCCCCCCCCCCCCCCCTTCCCCCCCCCCCTTCCCCCCCCCCCTTTTCTGCTCCTAATCTTCTCTTATTTGTCTCCCTTTTTGTTCCATTTTCTCTTGCCTCCCTCCGTTCCTTTCATGCCAGGCACTACATTTGTCCGCTATCTCTACTGACCTCCTTTACAGGATTGAGCCGACTAGCAACTGTATCTCTCAAATGTATGTTTGCATGATACCTTAGAGATGGTGGTAGAGACCACTAAAGCATCAGCGTGTTACGAATGGTCTTGTTATGCTAGAATCTCTCGGCTTGTTATTTTTGTGGGTACAAATTGTACTTGCTAAGTGAAATATCTGTATACGTTCTTGTGACGGTTCTGTAAAAAATGTTACGTGCAGTGCTTCAACCGTGGATTATCAGTTGCACCACTTGTGGGGCTTGGAGAATTCGTCGTGTTCGAGTACCTTAAAAAACGACCGTACATCATGCCTCTCTAACTAGTAAGTCTATGCTCGACTTGGTATTCTTGAGGATACGTGAGATGTTGGTTGGCATGTTTGGCTGGTGTCCTCCAGACGCTCTGTTCTTGATGCACGATGTTACGATGCTAATGCTGTTCAAGGTTGAGCGATGAGCGTTGGGGCTAAACCATGCCAATCGATGAGCATTGTTGCACTAGAACCTTGTAGTTCTCACATCTCATCCATTTCCATCTCTCTCTCTCTCTCTCTCTCTCTCTCTCTCTCTCTCTCTCTCTCTCTCTCTCTCTCTCTCTCTCTCTCTCTCTCTCCCTCCCTCTTTGTCTCCATCTCTCTCTCTCTCTCTCTCTCTCTCTCTCTCTCTCTCTCTCTCTCTCTCTCTCTCTCTCTCTCTCTCTCTCTATCTCTCTCGCACTCTCTCTCTCTCTCTCTCTCTCTCTCTCTCTCTCTCTCTCTCTCTTGCTCTCTCTCTCTCTCTCTCCTCTCCTCTCTCTCTCTCTCTCTCTCTCTCTCTTCTCTCTCTCTCTCTCTCTCTCTCTCTCTCTCTCTCTCTCTCTCTCTCTCTCTCTCTCTCTCTCTCTCTCTCTCTCTCTCTCTCTCTCTATTTTCTTCACTAGGTTTTGAAAAAGCATGGTGTCATCATCAAACTCTAGCGTCATAGTTACCGGTGAGAGATCTGATGGTGAGTTTGAAAATCAGTACAGGTTAAAATTTTGCCCGATTATTCGAGATGGTAATTGCGTCTATCGTAGCTTATCCTTGTGGTTGTTTGGTACACAAGATGATTACCCAGGGGTGAAGCAACGCCTTATTGATCATGTGGCTTTATAATGGAACAACCCGGAATATGATTATCCGACCATAGAAAACACTGCGTAGATGCAAACTTTTGCCACCGGTGACGAGTATTATGCACATGTCTCACGCCGTAACGAGTGGGGCTCTATCACTGAGGTGAAGGCCTTTTCGGTTGTTTTCGATACGAATTCAATTATTTGGCCCTTCACAAGTCATTTTATTGCATGTTTCCATGCGAGTGCATCTCGACCAGTAATGTGTTTACACTTTGATTTGTCAGTTCTTTATTGGGGCCATCAGAGTTTGGAGTCATGTATGGCACTAGATATGTATCAGAAGCACGACGTATGTCATTTGTAGGACCGTCTATTAATGGTACAATGCGAGACGACCAACTAGATAAGACAAAGCTCATTGAAGTTCCGATGACCGTTCTAAGGAAGAATACATTGAGTGGAGCCTTATCACATGGCTTACAACGTCAGATGAGTAATGGTAAGTGCCTAGATGAGAAATGTCGTGATATTGATAATGGTGTACAGCAGCAGATGATGAATGTTCCTCTCGAAAAATGGCGCAACAAGGTATGTGGCAGCAATAGTGATACTGAGCATATAGTGCGCATGGAGCTAGAACAAGACGAGTTCCAAATGTGCGAGGATTTGCGCGATCGTCATGTACCTGGAAACCGGGTAAGCAATGGGGCACATCCTTCTGTGGTGTGTTCTCTCACTTTGTCGGATGATGCCTCTTCAAAATTAGGCTCCCAGTGGTCCAATGTTTTGGATGATGCTTATCAGTCGGCCAACAATGACAACACTTCATGTGTCAAAGATACATGTTGTATGGTGAGCACAATGGTAACGGAGAGCTAGCAAAGGACGATGTCGCATCTGAATGGGCTAGGAAGTCAGGTATGAAAAGCTGTCTACGATCTTCGAGATCAGTTCTGCATTTGCGAGTCAGTGTTGCAGCTACAAAATTTACCAGAGCCTCCCTTCATCGGTGTAAGAGTAGCTGCTCACGCCTTCAAATTTGTTGTAAAACACAAAAAAACATACACATATTCGGGCTTTCAGCATGCGTTTGATGCTGCTTACGGTCGATCATATTTTATATACACAAAAATAGGTGCGTCAGAAAATTATATGTTGGACGTGAAGTTTGAATTACATAATGAAACTGGCACTCTTATTCCGAATGAGTTTCTGGATGAGAAATTCAGAAATGTTGCCATTAGCCCGTTTGCTAGCACGGAAAAGAAGAGCCGATTCATGGAAAATTTCCTCAGATTGTAATAGCAAACCTGATATAGAATGTGCAGGGTGTGGTACCTTAAACTTCGAGCGTAACATAGTACGGTCAAAGTCTTCAAAAGCAGGGCAATGCGTGTGTCGATATTGTGCAAAATATGAAAACAACAACAAGGTATCACCGTTAGCTTCACTCAACGAGAATGGCTTTCCTTCAAGACCAATCGTACTGCAAGACCTAACAACATTAGAAGAACGTCTTGTAAGCCCACGTATTCCCTTCATGGAGATTTCTTCCTTATCTGTCGGTAAGCAATTTGGTATATGTGGTGGAGTCATAAATATTCCACTTGAAGTAGACAAAATGGTACAATCATTACCACGTTTGCAAGATGACTCACATACGGTTACAGTATGATTAAAACACAAGATGGAGTATAGAAATAACGCGTACTAAGAAAATGTACGACCGACAAAGGTTCGTAAAGCATTGCAGTTCCTATGCGAACAAGACCTTTTTAAAGAATACGATATCCGTCTTGATGAAACGAATGCAAAATTGCTTGAAGATACGAACAATACCATGTTGGTGTCAAATGACATCGAGATAGCTTCTTTTTCTTCAACCGAAAGTGATGAAGCTGAGCCACACAATGTTGGTGTGCTCGATACGTTCTTAACACAAGAGCAATTTTATCAGCAGCCATCATAATCCATCGGGCAAATCGCACCTGGCGAGCATTCACGGCCGATGTCTTTAGTGCTATACAAAGATGTTGAGGAACAAAGCTTTCCATCGATTTATTGTGGTCAACGCAGATCTTCTTGTCATCATCAGCTCAATATATCGTACTCTGATACCATCAAAGGGGAGCTTAAACATGCAAGCGGTCGGTGCTCCGCGAATATTCCAAATATATTTTTCAAAATGTACAAAAAGGAGATATTACAAATTCAAAGCGTTGTTGTGACAAGTGTTAGGCATGAAAAAATCAATAATCTGCAGTCGCTAACAGCTGCAGACAGGCTAAATGAAACAAAACGAGCGAGTTTGCAACAAACAGATACACTATACAATGACTTCAAGGCAATTCGTACCACACAACAATATTGTGATAAGTGCAAACGTGATCTCTTTGCAATCTTTGCAATCTTGCGACAAATAAGGGCAGACTGTGGCTCCTGCTCCCTGTCCTCTGCAGGACCTCCAGTTGCACCTCGGCTATCACTCGCACCCCCAGGACTAGCACCCCTGCATGCACTACCCACAGAACCAGCACCTCTAGAGTCACCACCCCCAGGCCTAGCACCCCAAGAACCTGCACCCCCAGGACTAGCACCCCCAGAACTAGCACCTCCAGAACCAGCACCCCTATAGCCCACGGTCCTTGGCTGCTGCTGCTGCTATGACCGCTGAGGCTGCTGCTTCTGCTAAGAGGCCTGGGGTACCTGGGTTGGGAGAGGAATCGAAGGGAGAGAAGCCACACTCCCAGCAGCTTGGCCCCCAGAGTCAGTAGACTCCCACACGGGCCCGATTGAGGGGAGCGGAGTGGCGTGAGAGACACCAGACGGGGTTGGGCGGGGCGGGAGGGGTGCGGCAGGCGGGGCAGGGACGAGTAAGAGAGGAAGAGGAGGAACTAGAAAGCTGGAGTGAGGGAAGCGCCGATAGTAGGGGAGCGTCTCGTCGAAGGTAACGTCACGAGAACGGTTAAAGTGGTGGTGTACCTGGTCGTAAAACAGCCAATCAGGGGCATCAAGTGGAAACCTGAGGAAAACACATGGACTAGTGCGGGCTGAGAGCTTGTCCGCACCAGTGGCACGGACGTGAGCAAGGCTAACCCAGACACGAAACGAAGCGGCGACACCTGGGGACCTGGTTCAGAGACGAGTCGGCGAATCCTGTGGTCACCGGGAGCGCGGCCACATGTTAAGCTGGTGAGCTGCGTAAAGCAGGGGGAGGGAGAGGCGGGGAGAGGGAGTGGCGCAGAAAGGGAGCGGCGTAGAGAGGGAGTGGTGCAGAAAGGGACAAGAGCGGGGAGGGAGAGGCGCGGGGAGAGAGAGGCGCGAGAAAAGAGCTGCTGAGAAGGTTGAGGAGACAGGAACACAAGGGAGAGGCCGCGGCGTGGGAAATGAAAGACACGGATAGGGTTGAGAAGGCAGGAACACACCAGAGAGCAAGGCGCTAGGGAGCCACTAAGAAGGTTGAAAGTGCAGGAGCTGTTATAATCACAATAGGCTTAGATGTGCCTAGAATGAGAGATAGAGAGCATAGTCGGATTTCCGTCAGATGGCTTCAAATATTGATAACGACCTGGTCACTGAATCAAACGGTGATCTTTAAGTTGGATCTGGAGCGTGTTGCTGTCGTCTATCAGCAGCAAGTTGAATCATGAAATTCCATGAAGATTTGACGACGCTATGGCGGTTTGACTGGCAGGAGGTATAGCAGCCACTATAGTCTTAGGTGTACAAACTTTGCACGAAGAGTTCGAGAGGGAGATGGTTCCCAGCCTCTACATACCCCAAGAGCCGAGGTCCAGGTTGGTGGTACACCACCACAGAGTCCCCAACCATGAAGAGTCTCGAAACCAACCCTCCAAGGGGCTACACCAAGTGAAATGTAACACTACACGAAGTAACGTTACTATTTTCTCTATTTAATATTTATCCGCGTCCCTTGGGCTTGAAATCTTGAGCTCTTGTTCTTGGATCTGCAAGATAAATTCTTCTTGAGTTGATGGGGGCTTGCTGCACACACCTGCGACACGATGGACACTTCACACTCGACAAAATAGAAAAAACACATGCGACACACAAATGACGACTTGACATGCGAGTTGTAAAAACTTGCTAATGTCTTGACCGACACAAACCACATTGTGATACACCATTCAAACACACACACAAGCACTAGATAGCAATGACATAGACTCACAATTCATTCCATGCCATGCATGCACACACACAAACAAGGACGACAAGCCGAGTGCAAGCCATAGGGTTGCACCAACAGGAGCGTAGCAGGGAGAGGGAGGAGCGTGGCGGGGAGAGTTTGGAAACGAGAGGAGAGAGGAGATCAGTAGCGCCAGGGGACACTGCGAAACGTTGCAACAACATAACCATTTAACAGTCACATGGGATGAATGAAGTGCGATAACGCGAGAGCAAAATGGAAGGAAGCAATTTCAGAGCTAGAGGGAAAACGGTTCTCGCGCAAGGGGCCAACGGGAATACGGGAGGATCAGAATGTGGCCGGAGTGACACGCGGCAGGAGCGCGCTTTGCTAAATTGCGTCAATTACTCAACCCGCAACCGCATCTTCGCCGCATTGACAAGGTGGCATCAGTCCCAAACGAGAGACCTCTTAGACAGATCTTCCTTAGTAGTATCCTAGACCTCTGCCAGGCTCCAACACAAGCGAAACCCTAAATATCACCATTGGGTTGCTAATCGCTAGTGCTTTGGATTTTGGCTGCCTTCTGCATGCATGTTTGGATCCATGCAACCCCCAACCGCGCGTCACCTCGTGTGAGCTTCATGGGTGGGGTTTCCAGTTTAGGGCCCCACAACCTTGACCCCACTTTTTTTTTTTTTGGTTGCGGAACAACCTATTGCAATCGACGAGGCCAATTTTCTTTTCATCCTAAAATTTAAAATACACGAAAAATCCACAAATACTATAGAATTTTAAGCTAGATTATTTCTATTGAATTCAATGTATACTTGGTAGACATTGTCGTGCTAGTGATCCAACGTAAAGATTGAAAATATGTGCACATAATTTCGATTAATGCACAACAAATTACAAAACTGGAAACTAATAGAAAACAAATGTCGATCATTTGTTTCCTACCATTTCCCTTTCTTTGTTTTCTAACTAATTAAAAAAACAATATTTCTATCGCTTCCCCAGTGCTAGCAAGGGGGAGAAGTCAATGGAGTAGTGACTAAACAAAACAAATTGTGAATTTCAAAAAAAAAAAAGCACTCATCAATTCTAGTTCAAATGACTGCACTCACGGAGACTATCAAGAGCCGTATGTGAAATGATGAGAATCACAAAATGAATTGCTCATGCACGTTGCTGATACTGGAGTGATTACAATAAGGGAGCAAAGACCATCAATTGAACAACCAAGGAAAAACACAACTTCAACGCCATGGAAGACATTCAACATCCTGGAGTAAGATTAAGATCTATGTCAAGACGTGCAGAATCAAGAAACAGAAAAAGGGGGAAAAAAGGAATCATAAACAGATTGCAACCACAACATTGGAAGATAGGGAAATAAATTGGTTGAGACTTCAAACTGAGGATGGAAATGGGGAGGTAGAGAAGAACTCAATGAAAGGAAGGAAAAGAACTGGAGTGAAGACGGAGGTGAGGGGAAGGGGTAGAATGCATGCCATCTATCAAAGCTGAAAGTGATTTCTAGATTTTCATCAACTAGCTTGTGAAAAATGAGAGAAGAAATCTTGGAAAAGGTGAATGATACATAGCTCAAAAAGGAAATTAGGCTACTAAACTTACCGAGCTAGAGTGATATGTCGTAAAACTGAGAGCAAACCAGTCAGCTTCGGCTGATGGCGTGCAGCAGCCTAATCAAGGAATGTATACTTACTACTTGCTGGAAGAGAAGTGCAAAATGTGAGACTAGTATACAGAGGAGGAAGAACAGAACTGGAGGGGAAGAAAGGTTCAAACATTTGCATTTCTGCACTTCTGTACCACATAGTATATCTGTTAAAAAAAACTTTATTAAGTACTAACGGATACCCAGACTTTGAAGTTTGATAAGTAGCATAAGACACTATATATAAAAAATAAATAAGCTCCGCAACGATTTTGTCGCCTCTTGTTTTTTTTTGTCAATTGGCTAATGGTAGCACCCACTTCGTATACGTGTTTGTTTGGAAACCATGGCAACACAAATTTCCTCCTTGCGAACGGACACCCTGACGTGCGAGGTCCTGGGTTACCTGGATTTCGGACGCTTCGTGCATTCGTTGCCAAGCACGGCATGCATATCCACATTGCGCCTCGACTTCGGATGTGCCCCGGTTGGAAATTCCACACAAAAAATCAAATCATATAATATTTTATAAACAAATATACTATTATATAGCGCGGCAACAAATTTCCAACATCCAGCGACACCTTTAAAAAAGTGCGAAGGTGTGAATAAAAAATAAAAATTACAAACGTAACATATGCTTCAGGAAAACAAGCCGACGCCTGAGGTTGCATTTACAATTGTCGCAAATGTTGCATAGGTCACATCCGTACTAGTCGACAAAGGATGAGACAAGGCTCGACGAGAATAGTCGGGTGGGTTGCGTGGCTTGTAAATAGATCAATGTAGGGATGGAAAGTGTAACAAACTTATGGTATATCATATATGCAACATTAAGTGTAGACATTTAGAGTGAAGATATTCCACCACCTATTGTAAACTTCATACATTTGTAAGGAACGTTATTTTGTATTTAAGATGATAATGGCATATGCGGTTTGTCAAGAATGAAGTCGGTTAGGAAATAGAAAGAGAAGTATACGAAAAATAATGTGTAGATGACGCTTCCGCCCTAGCACACCCTAGCCTAGCACGCCTCGCCCCTAATTGCGTGCCTCGTAGCTTGTCCCCTCCCCGTCCTCCCCTACTCGTCGCGTAGCTTACAACAGCCGCTGCTAGCCCGCGCCTGCGTTCATAGCCAGCCCCCCTCCCCCGCTAGTTTGTCGCTCGCCTCTCCCTCCCTCCCCCCACTTGTAGCCAGCGCTAGCCCACGCCAGCTTGCCTGCTGGCCAGCTCACCCGCGCTCGCTAGCACCAGCGCTAGAGCTGGCCAGTGCCAACCACCTCGCTAGCGCCCGCTCCATCCCGCTCGCTCGCTCGCCAGCGCCAGCCAGCCCACCCACTCGCTAGCGCCAGCTCGCCAGCACCAGCTAGCCAGCGTCAGCCAGCTCGCCAGCGCCAACCCCCCAGCTTGCCAGCGCTTGCTAGCAGCTCGCCACCGACTAGATAACCAGCGCCAGCAAGCTCGCCAGCGCCAGCTTGCCTCTGCCTACCAGCTCGCCCTAGCCAGCTCCAGCTGCCAGCTCGATTGCGAGCACCTAGACACCGGCCCCTAGCGCCCACCGCCTGCCGCCTCCGCTGACCGCCAGCTGCCACTTCCAGCAGCGCCGCTGCCCTTACCCCCGGCAGTCAGCGTCAGCAGTAGCAGCCAGCAGTCAGCGTCAGCAGTAGCAGCCGGCTGCCAGCACCAGCGCCAGCCGCCAGCGCTAGCCAGCAGCTACCAGCAGCCGCCAGCCAGCTCGCCACTGGCCTGCAAGCTAGCAGCCGCCAGCCAGCTCGCCACTGGCCTGCCAGCTTGCAGCCGCCAGCCAGCTCACTGCTAGCTCGCCACACCCACCGCTGCCGCTGCCGTCGCACCTGTTGCTGCCGCTGCTGCCATTGCAGCCGCCACTCCTGCTACCGCTACTGCCGCTGCAGCCCTTGCTGCAGCTGCTCCTCTCGCTGCCGCTGCCGCCACTGCAGCCACCACTGCTGCCGCTCTTGCCGCTGCCGCTGCTCCTCCCACTACCATAGCAGCTACTGCCCCAGCTCCTCCCACTGTTGCCACTACCACAGCAGCCGCTGCTGCTGCTGCTCCTGCCGCTGTTGCCACCACTACCGCTATGCTTGCCGCTGCCGCTGCTAACCATCATCGTACCATCACCGCCAGCACTCAGCCGCACCATCACCATCAGCCAGCTCGTCGCTGGCTCACTGCTGTCGCTACCCCGCCGCCAGCTAGCAGCAGCCGCTACAACTGGCTCCCACTGCTGCCCTTGTAGCAGCTGCCGTCACTGTCCTTACTTCAGCTGCCTTTGTCTACACGGCCGTAGCTGCCACCGCAGCCGCCTACATGTCGTCGCCTGACATCGTCATTCTACGCCTGGACGGGTAGGGGCGGGCGGTAGGTTTCGTCGCCTGGCAGGAGGCAAATCTCCTTCAGCTCACGAGTTTGGGCGTCGGCGGCAAGTCCCTGGATGCCCACGTCACTGGTGAGCTCCCTGCTGTCCCCCGCCCAAGCGCTCTTGCTGCTAATGCGACATCTGCATGTCAAGCTGTGCACGCTGCTGCTTGTACCACCTACTCCGTCTGGGCATCCGGTGATGCCACTGCTTGTGTCGCCATCCTCAGATGCCTGCCGGCTGACGAGCACTCTCACTTTGTGGGTGCTGCGTCTGCCCTTGCCCTCTGGATGACTATCCTTGCTAGGTACTCCACCCCGTCGTCTACCACTCTTGTTTGTCTCCTCCTCTCTCTCTTCCACCCCAACCTGACTTCCTTCACCATTGTAGCAGACTTAGTCGAGCATCTGCACTCCCTCGAGGTCCGCTGGCATGCAGCCTGTACTAAGGCCCACTTGGTGCTCGTCCCGGCCCCCCTCTATGCCACTATCTACTTCCTTGTCACCCGCCTCCCTGACTGCCTTGCCTTTGCCCGCAACGCGCTCCTCGCGCGTCACCCCTCAAAGCTCAACCTCGACCTCGTCCCTTCCTCCCTGACTGAGGTAGAGGACCGCCTCCCCGCCATCTCTGGTTCCACTGGCACGCTGACAGGGCCTATCTTCAAGGGCAGCGCTCCCTCCCAGTTGACTATCCCTCGTGCCTCCGACTCTGTCGCCGAAATTGCAGCGGCTGCCTCTAACTCAGGGCGCTCCTCTAGCGGCAAGGGCAAGGGCAAGGACCGTGGGGGGTCAGTAGTAGCGGGTGGAGGGGGTGCGGGTGCAGACAGAGAGGGTAGTCAATCAGAGTCGGGGACTGCACAGCAGCAGTAGCAGCAGTGCCATGGGGGCTGGCGGGCCCTAGGAGTGGTGGCCGTGGAGGTTGGGCCCGGGGGCAGTCGGTGCCCTGGGGATCGCATGGCTCCACTGCAAGCGAGGGTGCTCGTTGCTGGTTCATATTATCATGCTGTTTGTAGCCTAGGAGCCACTGCTGTGTGTAGTCTAGGATCCTCCGTTGCGTCAGGCGTAGACTCCCCTCAACGTCAGGCATAGGATTTGTTAAAGAATCTTCCCTTGGCCCCCCATGTCAACACTCTCCTTTATCCTAGGAGCATCTCGTTGCTTCTTTAGAGACAGTACTGCTCTCACCCTTCTTCTTGCGCCTGTCCTCATCGCGCTAGCCAACTCCTCCACTACAGCTATCGCACGTAGCACCACCACTCTCCCCTGTCCAGCTGTCCCCTCTGATTCCCTCACCGGGCTACACATCCCCTCGTTCGCCAAGGACCTAGTGGTTGTCGGTCACCTCTAGGACCGAGGCACCACCACCATGTTCCCTGGCCGCGAGAGATGCGCAGTTTGCACAGGCACAGCCACCAGTCGCCACCTTGCCACTTTTGAGCGTGACCCACGGTCCAGTCTCTTCACACTGCTCACTGAGTCTCAGCTGACTGCTGCGTCTGCTGAGGTAGCCGCATCTTGCTCCAGTCGCTCCCTCGCCCACCCGACCCTCCTGTGGCACAACCGCTTAGGTCACGCTACACTCCCGCATCTTAGGCACATGTCCCACCACATTCTAGTCACTGGTCTCCCTACTTCGCTCCCCGCCCTGCCTGCATCCGTAATGCCATTGCTCACCTCTTGCGTCGAGGGCCGGCAGCGCGCCACCCCTCACTCCTCGTTTCCTCCTACCAAAGTGCCGCTACAGATACTGCACATGGATGTCTAGGGCCCTGCCCTGGTCCATGGTCTTAGGCGGGAGCGCTACGTTTTAGTCGTCGTAGACGACTTTTCACATTTCACCATGGTGTTCCCGTTAGAGCGAAAGGTTGACGTGCCTACCGTTCTCCTCCCGTGGCTTCTTGCTATTTGCATCCAGCACTGCCTGCCCGTAGTTTGCCTACACTTTGACCGTGGTGGCGAGATTGCCTTAGGCACTCTACGACAGTTCTGTTGTATGGAGGGTATCCGCCAGACGTACACACTCCCGGACTCCCCACAGCATAATGGGGTTGCTGAGCAATGCATCGGCCTAGTCATGGAGGTAGCTCGCACCTCCATGGTCACCGCCGGTGCACCCCATTTTCTGTGGCCGTTCGCAGTGCGCTACGCTACTCACTAGCTTATCCTGTGGCCGCACTCCCAGTGGCCACAGGTTTCGCTGACCCTTCTCTGGGCCGGGTCTCCTGGTGACGCGTCTATGTTTCACATATGGGGCAGCCTTGGTCACGTCCGCGACACTCGCGCGGACAAGCTCTCAGCCTGCACCCTTCTTTGTCTCTTCTTGATTTTTTTGCTTGACACCCCTGACTGGCTGTTCTACCACCAGTCACACCACCGCTTACGAGAGAGATAGACGCGTCACCAGGAGACCCGGCCGGGTCTACCTCTCTCGTAGCATTACGTTCGACAAGACGCTCCCCTGCTACAGGCACTTCTTGCACCGCAGCACTCCTGTGCCTCCTCCTTCTCTCTTCCTCATCCCTGCCCCACCTGCCGCACCACTCCCACCTGGCCCGGCCCAGTCTGGTGTCTCCCATGCCACTCAGTTCCCCTTGGGTGGGCCCGCGGGGGAGTCAGCTGACTCTGGGGGCCCAGCTACTGGGGGCGCGCCTTCTGTCCCTGTGGCGCCTCCTGTCACAGGATCGAATGTCCCGAGGAAAGGTTTGCTCAATGTTGCACTATCAATCAATACAAGGTGCTTTTATACTTCCAAGATACATCAGGTAACCAGGTTTATCCTATCCAAAGGGAATAGACCCTTCTAGAAATAGAATCACCATGCGTATAGCCACGCGAGGCTATTGGCTTTAAGGGATTACGGCAGGATTACGCTAGATATAGCACGCCAGTACATCCCGAGCCTAGTCGGTGATATAATTATAATAACAGGATAAACCAAAGGATAATGGAAAAGGAGGAATAGGAAACCAAATGAGATGAGATAAAGACCAAATAAATGAGGATAAAAAGAGGAATGAAATAGAAAGGAAATATGGAAAGGGGAAATTAGTGTAACGGGGTCGTACTCTCACACTTCCCCCCTTCAAAGCTGGGTGGTAGAAGTAACACCCTGCTTGACAAGGTAGTCGCGAAGAGGACGACGGGCGTTACCCATGTCGAGGTCAGAGACGCAGCGTCAGAAGGATCAAAATCCTTCCAGCAAGAAGAAGCTCCAGAGTGCCATTTTGAACACGGGCGTCCAAGCACGTAGTTGTCCCATGTCGTGGATGAACACGGGCGGCGGCGTTGGCTGGCATTTGGTGTAGAGCATGTTTGGTCTTGATAGGGTTAAAGAAGCTGGTATGGAAGGCGGTATGGATCTTCCAAGTGGCTGGGAGGCGGAAGCGGAAGGTGAATGAAGTGACCTTTGCTTCAAAGAGGATAGTCCCGCAGAAGCAAGGTTGAAGCTTGGATGGAAGTTGGCTGATGTCGAGATTATGGTCTCGAGAAGGGTAGTGATGAGTTGCCAAGTGCTTGTGCTGATGTTGGATTTCCAAGAGGGCGCTTGTGTGGTCGATGTACAAGATGGTGGACGATGGCGATGAAATCGGAAGCCAGTTGGACTGTGGCTGGTATGGTTAGCTGTTGTGGTGTGATCGGGTGGCGTCTGTAACAGACGAAGTACAGCGTCTGTCCAGTAGCGGCATCAGGAGCATACTTGTAGGCAAACTCCAGGACGGGCAGATGCAAGTCGGAGTTGGAGATGTGAATGGTCGGAACAGTGTGCAGTAACGTGCAGATGAGTGGCTATGTTGTCCGATCCGTGCATGTTGTTACCCGCATCTGGTCCACGTGTGAAGATCACCAAGTGTTGGTGGTATGGCAGTCATGTCATAGTACGGCTTCTGTAGCAGTGTTGTATCCGTTACATGCAGCTTCTGTCGAATGCTGGTCCATGCCGTATTGTTGTCGCGAGTCGTACCCACTCGGCATCGTAGTGCTGCGGAATGGAGAGCAGAATCACTAGTAGTAACCCTGTCCACCACATGGTCTGCTAGTCACACTGCCTTGAGTACAACAGCGCATGCAAAGTGCTGCTCAGCGTATCCCTTGTGTTCAAAACCATGCGAGGGGTTGGTACCATAAACGCGGAGCTGGTAACTTCCAGAATCGGCGCAAAGTAGTTTCCCTCGGTGGTTGCCCAAGCAAGGAATCTCAGCTGCGTAGATATCCCACGGTGATGGGTTAGGACATCTGGGAATGTTGGGGCTATTCCCAAGTAATCCTCTCCTGTTTCCAAATGAGCATTGCTGATAGCCAATCCAGTATGACCTTATGCACGTCCAGTTTAGCACGGAGGCCATCGGTAGGCATCGGTGTCTGGGCGCACATATTGGTATAGGTCTTCTGGTGCCATCATGTGTTGTCTCATTCTGTTACTGTCCTTGAAGTAGCGTTGATGTCGAAGATGTCTCAGATACTCAGCATTAATATTCAAGTCTGCTCCATTTCGGCAAACAGGGGTGTTGTTGGAGATACGCGGAGTCCACTATCCGGAGTGGCGTCGGCGCTCCATTCCACGCCTATCTGCTTCCGTGGAGTTGGTGCTGGTGATGGATTGGTTGCGACGCAGGTTTTATGACTTTGACGAAAGCCATAGGCCGTGAGGACTGTATACCGGTAGAGTACCGTGGTCCTCCTATCCTCATAAGAGCAAATATCTGCTGCTCTTGAGGGTATATGGCATTGCCACATTATTTCCTCGCATACTGGTATCTCCTTCCCACTAGCTGGAAATCATAGTATTGTGCCTAGCCGGGACTTTACGATCCACTGGAATATAATCCAGCATTATCTCCATTGAGTGGAGAATCATCCATCAGGATTTGGTTGTGGCTGTAATGTCGAGTCTTCTGCTGCGGCGGCGGCGGCGGTTGCGACGATAGCGACGGCGGCAGCTGCTGCAGAGAATTCTCTCAACTCGTACTGGTTGAAGGAGAATCCATCAACTCCCTCTTCCCAGTAGAGTGTTCCTGATGGGTGTAACAGGCGTAACTACCAGGAACACGTGCACATTAGTACACATGTGTTGCTCCATTGCTACCGGTGATTGTTTCATTTGAGGGTATGAAGAGAAATTTGCTTCTCCCCTCAATGTATCCGTGGGTAGCAATTCCTGGTATGCTCATCCGTGCCTCCGATGTACGGTCGGTAGAGCGCGTGATCATGTTGTAGAAGTCCGCATCTTCCTCATTTGTTGACACCTCGTGTTGCTTGACGTTCTCCTGCATCGTCGAAGTTACGCTAATGCTTGTAACGCTTCGGCTTCTGGTAGAATCGCCTCCAATGCATGTGCCGTAGGGTCGCTAGTGAACGAGTACTTGCCGGATTAGAGGTTAATTACTCCTCAATCTGTCAAACATCGTGACATGCACGGAATTTTCTTCCACGCAAGTCATTAACACCTGGAATCGCGACGCATGATTGGTGTGTCGCCTCGTGAGGTCGATGTTGAGACTGCTCCAATCAATCACTTCGGATGGCTGAGATTCTTGATGAAGACGAATCGTTCAGCTCCTGTTACGAAGTAGTGTCTCGCTGGCCTTGACGAGACGGGTTCACTGCGTCGTCGTTGCGTGCGAAATCTGCTCCTTTGCAGCAACTTGAACTTGGGAGCATTGCAAGAGAAAACGGCTACTTCTCTGCAATCCCATAGGTTGTCGATCAATTTGTATGAAAAAGTGTCTCGTGGATGGAGAACATGTCTTCACGCAGCTCCATTGTTTTTCCTGGGTGAAGATCCTGTCGTGTTGATGTCGATCCATTTTTAAGGAAGATGACTTCGTCGAAATAAATCGATCGTTATCGACAGTAGTTAGAAGATGCGTCGATTGTGCAGTCGTTGGTCACGAATGTTGTCTCCATGATGATGATTTCCCATAAGTGTAGTCTCTGCTGCATTCATGTCGGTAATTCCGCAACGATCCGACGATCCACGTTCTTCCGTCAGTTTTCTGCATGCAGATATTACCAAGTAGGTAATACTCTGGCAGATTTCTGACTCTGCAGATGATTTGCGCACCATATTCGTCACCAAATAGAGGAGTCTGAATTTGGTTGTCCAAATGTTGTCGATCGTGTCGAAGGCGGCTGATTTTTGGATCTGCGCGTCATTCTCCCTTTGTGCAGAAGTCACGCTCCATCTCGTCCGTTGAAGTAGAGGTTCATCCGACGGTCCAAACTCCAAGCGATCTGAAGATATTCCTGAGACGCGTTCAGCAGCTTTCAGTGCACGGGTTCACTCGTTTCCTGCACCAATTCTCGGTCGTCGATGTCGGCTGTCGAACGATTGGACGCTCCAAAAACTTCGCGGCTTGCGAGGTCCCGTTAAGATTCGCGCCGAAACGCAACCTCGCTCAGATGGATTTCGTTTTCGCCTCGGTCGATCTGAAGCGTCGAATCTCCATCGGACGGATGTCGTCGTTCGCAGCTCCGCAGATTTCCGCGCAACTCCAAGTGTCGTGGCGAACTGCGACCTTCTCCGAATGTCGCAGGGAGTGTTTCGCCAGAAGTGACGCGTTCGCGTGGTCCAGACCGTTTGCCCCCGCGAAAAAATCGGCTCCGTCGATGCACTCCATCGAACGGTCGGCGAGGCATCTCGCCGTCGAAGGGGACCCCAGGTGCACCTGTGCGAGGATTGTCGAAACTTAAATGAAAGTGCATTGTACTTACAGGAATTGAAGTTTCGACTCCATCCTCGGCGTGCTCCTGGGGGCCCAGCGGTTAAGCGTTGAGCTGAAACCTTGGCTCTGATTACCAAGTGTCACAGGATGGAATGTCCCGAGGAAAGGTTTGCTCAATGTTGCACGATCAATCAATACAAGGTGCTTTTATACTTCCAAGATACATCAGGTAACCAGGTTTATCCTATCCAAAGGAAATAGACCCTTCTAGAAATAGAATCACCATGCGTATAGCCACGCGAGGCTATTGGCTTTAAGGGATTACGGCAGGATTACGCTAGATATAGCGCGCCAGTACATCCCGAGCCTAGTCGGTGATATAATTATAATAACAGGATAAACCAAAGGATAATGGAAAAGGAGGAATAGGAAACCAAATGAGATGAGATAAAGACCAAATGAATGAGGATAAAAAGAGGAATGAAATAGAAAGGAAATATGGAAAGGGGAAATTAGTGTAACGGGGTCGTACTCTCACACCTCCCCTAGCCTCTGTACCAACAGGCACCTGAGCCAACTCTCCCCTTGCCTTCGCAGCCGCCGCAGCCATCTCAACAGCCGCAGCAGTAGGAGGAGCAGCAGGTAGCTGTTGGCACTGGGCGTGTTGATTCTGGGGGTGTGGGTGTTGGTGTTGGTGTTGAAAGTGTCGGTTCTTGGGGTGCAAATTCTGTGGGTGCTATCCATAGGGGTGCTGGTTCTGTGGGTGGTGCTTCTAGGGGTGCTAGTCATAGGGGTGCTGTTCTGGAGAGTGCCGATGGTAGCCGAGGTGGAGGTGGAGGTCCTGGTGAGGACAGGGAGCTGTAGCAGCCACAGCAGTAGTAGTAGCAGCCCCCGCAGCAGCATCAGCAGCAGCAGCATCAGCAGCCGCAGTCTGCTCTTTGCGTCCTTGGTCTTGCACCTGGTTCCCTTGACCATGACCCTGTTAACGGTCCGCTGTTTCCTGCTCCGGACTCCTCTCCGTCTCGTTTCCTCCCGCACTCTCCCATATCCCCTGACTTGTCCCCCTTCCCCCTCGTCTCCAGTCCCCAGTTCTTCCCCACTGGGTCCGTCGTCCCTCTGGTGCTCGTCATGTCTCTCCCCATCCTAGTGTCCACCCTATGGTCCTCCGTTCTCGTGCTCCTCCAATCCCCATGCTTCTGTTACCTCCTCCGTCGTTGCTCCCGCAATCCTCTGCTCCTCCCTCTGACTCGGCTCTCACTGCCCATCCTACCCTCTTGCGCTTGCCTGCGTTGCTTGTCACTGACCCTACTGCTCCTCCTGAGATCGTCTCTACACTTCTCACTGTTGCCGCTAACTGTGCTGCTAGTCACCACCTTGACTACGCTCCCACTCTAGTCTCTAAAACTGCCCGTTCTCCGTCCGCCGGGAGTGCACCTGCCCTTGGCAATGACGTGCTAGAGGACAGGCAATAATAGCCGGCTTGCCTTGGTGCCGCTGTACCTCATCTCTGCTCCATGCTTGTATCCCCAGAGGGCGATCCAGACGCTCTTGATATCCCTATTCCGCGCTCTTACATTGATGGGGTGTCGGAGCCCTGGACAGCCAAGTGAATACAGGCCATGGAGGCAGAGATGGCAATCTACAGATCCATAGGCACGTACTTCAGCACAGTTCCCCCACCGGGAGCGAACGTGGTCGATGGCATGTGGATCTACTGGGTGAAGCGTACACCTGGAGAGCTGCCAAACTTCAAGGCGTGTTACGTGGCTAGAGGCTTCAGTCATCGAACAGGTGTGGACTTCTTCCAAACCTTCTCTCCTACCCCGAAGATGGACTACTCTTCGAGTGCTCCTTCACCTAGCCTCGTAGTATGACTACAAGCTTCTCTCACTCGACTTCTCGACAGCCTTCGTGCAGGGTAATTTGCACGAGCAGATCTACCTCCGGTGCCCACTAGGTCTCCCTGGGTCCTTACCAGCTGGGACCCAGTGGAGCCTGCACCGCCCTGTCTACGGCCTGCGTCAGGTGCCCTATGAGTGGCACGACACACTACACACCACACTTGCTTCTCTGCAGTTCTTTTCGTCTTCTGTTGACCCCTCGCTATTTGTCCGTACTGGCCAGACCCCATTCTACATCGTAGTGTACATTGACAATTTTACCTTTGCTACTCATGACAGAGACGCACTAGCCTCGGTGAAGGCCAAGTTACTTAGGAGGCACACTTGTACAGACCTGGCTTGGAGAACTCTCGTGACCGTGCCGCTCGGACGATCACACTCTCCCAGTCCCATATGGTGTAGCGGATCCTCCAGAGGTTCAGTCTCCAGTTCTCCTCAGCATAGCCCACCCCTCTGCATGTGGATCACAAGCTCTCTGCTCCTGTTCCGACTGAGCTGGTCAAGGCTAGTGGTCCATACGCAGAGCTGATGGGGTGCCTCATGTACCTAATATCTTGCACTCGATCAGATCTAGCGTACCCTCTCAGTCTCCTGGCTCGCTTTGCTGCGACGGGCAGGCACCGACAAGTCCCCTGGTCGGCTGCCAAGAGGGTACTGTGGTATCTGGCGAGTACTTCAGGACTGGGGCTTGTGCTAGGAGGACGGGAGCCAGTGGTGCTCACTAGACACACAGACGCGTTGTGGGCTGGCGGCTTGGAGATGCTCAGGTCGTCTCAGGGCTACTGTTTTAGTCTTGGTGCTGGTGCATTCTCATGCAGGTCCACTAGGTCGTCGTCTATAGCTTAGTTCAGTTGTGAGGCAGAGATCTACGCTGGGGCCATGGCCGCTCCGGAGCTCTGCTGGCTGAATTTCTAGCTCACTGACTTAGGTGAGCAGCCTAGGTCTGCCCCAGTCTTGTTTGTTGACAACAGGGCCATGATCGACTTGTGTTAGGAGGCTCAACTTGAGGGCAGGGCGAAGCACATCCAGCGGTGGTACTTCCTGCTACGTGATTTACAGCAGTGCGATCAGGCTCGTATGGTACAGCTGGCCTCAGAGGCCCGCACCTCTGATATCTTGACCAAGGCACTTGCACCTCGTGACATCAGTAGTTCTATACTCAGCTTGGTCTAATCTCCATAGCAGCACCGCTCCTTGTATCCTGAGTCATACTATACCTGCTTGACCTAGTTGTTCTATACCTGCTTGCCTTGCTACACTTGCTGGTTGGCCTTGTGGCCTCTTGACTTAGTGGTCAGATTAGTAGTGCTGCCCTGAGTTGCCTAGTTACCCTCACCAGAGGTCAGACTATTAATGCTGCCCTAATGTACTTTTCCCTGTTATGAGCTGCCACTATCTAGGATAAAGGGTGTGTCAACAAATATAATTATATAGTTCAGCTAGGTTATATTTGTATATCGCCTAGTGGGTCAGTTCTGAGAGGATACAGGCCAACTCTTGTACCTCTCGACACTTTTCCCTTAGTCAATCATTCTCTCGATAACCTAACCTGAACAACTAATGGGCGGAAGAATGGAGGATAAACATTTGGAGGATGAAAAGTCACAAGCATCTAAGATAGGTAGATGACTAAGTCTTGCAGGGTGGCAAAGCTTTGGCGAAAATAGCTCAAGTTATGCTTTAGATAGCTGTTGCTTCCATAACAACATCAACATTTCCATGAGCAATGCAGGAGATGCGGTACTCCTCGCCCTTCTAGGCCTTCCTTCGGCTCATGGATCTTCTCTTCCAATTGCTTGTCTTGTCATTTTCCCGCCTGTCCTCATTGAGCAACATTCAGGACTTCGTTTTCTTGTATCCAGGCGACGCAGTTGATGCCAATCTCCTCCGCCCCTTCGTTACCGCCACAAGTGACGTCGCTCGTCAATACTCCATTCCAAGTGTATGGGCCATGGCTGAGCCCAGTATCGAGCCGTCTAGGATTCTAAGGCATCGGGTTTGCCTCGACCCTAAAAGCCACCACGTGAATTTCCTAGTTTGTTGGATAGAGCACACTAGCGAATGCGACACATGGGTCCCTTCGGTCTCGAATCAAGAGAATCCGGTGCTCAATGCTTATTCGACCCGGAAAAATGTTCCGATATTGAGCACCCTCCTTAGGATTGGGATAGTAGAAGATATTTTATTCCTTACCGGGCTGTACTGCATCGCGTACACCCGAACTTGGAAGGCCAGGCTCGGTCCAAATTTATTGCCACTCCTGGCTCGTGTTATCTCCCAACCCTTCAACCATGCCCCTAACCAACCTAGGCTCCCGAGGTCATCGCCTAGCCAGGACGTGTGTCTATATTGTTAGACCTCTAAAACGAAGTGCAGTTTTTATTGCGTACCACTTTCATAATGTAAGGAAAATCCCTTATTCCTATAGAGCCTCTCTAATAGCGAGTACAGCTCTGACTTAGGTCCTCTGGTCCGACATCTTAGGTCCGAACTACGTTCGAGACCCCCAAGCCTACACGCGGCATAGCGTCCGACACTTCCGAGTCCCGAGGCGCCCAAACCACCTCGCGTGTGTTTCGTGGCCTTCCTCGAGGCACCCTTGCTAGGTTAGTCGTGCTTGTATTTAGCCCTGGGCCTCATTTATGTTCAACGCACTTTAATTACGACCTCACTATTGCACTACTCGACTCCTATCCGGAGATTATCATTACAGCTGGTATCAGAGCTACGTTCCTACCCATTTAGGCTTGTTGTGAGGCATTTTTTAGAGGGACCTTGCATGTTAGGAAACAGGAGCTGTCCAATGGTCG
The DNA here is from genome assembly GCA_027943415.1 of Closterium sp. NIES-67. Taxonomy (NCBI): domain Eukaryota; kingdom Viridiplantae; phylum Streptophyta; class Zygnematophyceae; order Desmidiales; family Closteriaceae; genus Closterium; species Closterium sp. NIES-67. The sequence goes on along the minus strand of BQMB01000549.1, from coordinate 74,830 downwards.
TGCAAGAACTTCTTCAGTTCCGCCGACTTTGTCGTATGCGCTCCACGTCTCTAACATTGCAAAGTCGGCGGAAATTTGACATTAGAGACGACGGAACTTTGTCGTGTGCGCTCCACGGTGAGGAGGGCTATTGTCCATGAATTACCCTAACTAGCAAACTCTACGTCTCTAACGTAGCGTTCGCTAGTTAGGGTAATTCATGGTCAATATCCCTCCTTGCCGTAGTGCTAGAAATATGACTTTCGAGCAAATAGCTGAGCTGTCAGAGGCGGCAACGAGCGCGTCAGTGATGACTACGAAGGTTGGCAAAATGGTGGTGAAGATGGAGGTCATGGCCCTGGGGCTCGCCGCATTGAAAGATGAGAATGTGAGCCTTCGCCAGGCGCATGGTGCGACGCGTCAGGAGTCGCCTGTTATCGTGGACAAAGATTGTGCGAGTGCGAATCAACCGCAGGCGACGTCAGCGATACGTGATGACAGTACGAGCGAGCGATGGGCAGTTCTAAGATAAAACCTGCAATGCCCCTGCCATTCAATCCACTAGAGGAGCACACCTCGCTGAGTGGGTGGCTATTCGTCATGGAACTGTTCTTTAATGTCGCCGATGTCAACAATGATAAGACACGCGTCAAGTTAGCAATGTCTTTATTACGCGAGCCTGCATTAAGTTGGTGGCGACAGTACGTGACGTCATGAGGGACTCTGGCAGACTGGCAACAAGTGATGGACGGGGAGCAACAATTGGCTTCAACTTCTACATGATCCTTATTCGGTGTGGCCGAGATCCTTACCTAGCAACAGTGGGGTGCACAGCTTCGCAAGCGCTTCGAGCATGTATCCGCATGCGAAAATGCTCATGTGAAGCTGCACGGATGGCATCAAATTGGCTCTGTTCTAGAGTACACGTCATCCTTCCTCTCCATCTACGACAAAATCGACGACCTACACAAGACGGAGAAAATGAATTCTTGCATCCTAGGGCTGAAGACGAAGGTCCAGTGAGAATTCGCTTGCGCCGCCCGACGACGTTCTTGGAGGTGTAGCATGTCGCAGAGGCGTGGGACGAGAACAGTGTATGGCCGAGGACAAATTTCCAGAAGGGAAGTCATTTTCGAGGGCAGAAATTTTACCCATCCATCAACGGCGGGCAGCATCGTTAGATGACAGATTTTCTGGCTTGTGTTATAAATGCGGCCAGCCGGGGCACATCATGCGGGACTGTTCGGAGTTGTGAAAATCGGGAGCTAACGACTGAAGGAAGTGGGGAAATGGACAGCATCAGTAGCATTCGGGCCCCCTACTGATGAGGCTACAGTAGTAGTGCCGATCTATGCGATCGACCACACCCAGTCAAAGGGGAGTGAACCTGTTGATTGCCCTATGCTGGTGGAAGGGCGCATTGGCAAGACAAGATTAAAAAAATTCTAGGATGGCGGAGCATCACACTGTTTGAACTAAGTACCAAGAGCGAAGAAGCTGCGATGTGCTCCTGGGGTGCGATTGGCTTCGCACGTACAATTCGAGCATCGATTGGTGGAATGGCGACATTCGTTTGAAGTGGGGTGGCAAGTGGAGACGATTGCCGAAGTGGAAACCACCCGACCCACAGTCAATACTAGTGAACAATGTGACTATCAAATGCGTGATGGCATGTGGCGTGGATGTCTACGCCATCCGATGGATCGCATTTGCGGAGGTGGCTGAACAATCCGGCCTGTGGAAGCTGTGTGCTGCTGTACTTGAGGACCTGGCGAAGATCATGTGCAAATTTGAGAAGATGTTTCGCGACGATCTGCCACCCGACCTACCACCCGAATGACCACACAATCACATGATTGAGTTGGAACCGGGAGCGCGACCAACCATCCGATCGCAATAGAGGCTGAGTCAACCGGAGCTAATAGAGCTGCGTACGCAACTGTACTATCTGCTAGGGAAAAAAATCATCCGTCCATCCATGTTTCCCTACGCCGCGCCGATTCTCTTCACCCCCAAAAAGGACGGAGGACTTTGGATGTGTACCGACTATCGCTTGCTCAACAACATTACCATCAAGTCGTGTTACCCGTTTCCACGCCGACGATCTTATTGACCAACTTCACAGGGCCAGGATTTTTTCCAAGATTGATGTGCGAGGGGGTTACCACCAGATTCGTGTGGCCGAAGCTGAAGTTCCAAAGACCGCTTTTCGAACTCGTTACGGAAGTTATGAGTATACAGCGATGCCTTTCGAGTTGACAAACGCACCTCAAATTTTCAACTGACCATGAACGAATTCTTCTGCTTGCTACTGGACAAGTGCGTCAGTGTCTACCTAGATGACATCCTGGTGTATAGCACCACTCGGGAACAATATTTGAAGGACTTGCAAGCCATTTTTACCCTCTGCAATCAACACCGACTCATCACCAAAGGTTTTAAGTGCGAGTTCTTAAAGGAGGAGCTGGATTTCCTGGGCCACGTCATCTCAACCGAAGGCACTAATATTGATTAAAAAAAATCGATACCATTCGCAACTGGGAGCCGCCTACCAACGTCAAGGAGTTGCAGAGTTTTCTGGGATTTATCAACTACGTGCGCCGTTTTATCCCTAAAATGGCGGAGTCAACTGCCCCACTAACCGACTTGCTGCAAAAAGGGTGTTTTATGAATGGGGGAAGAGGCAGCAAGCTGCGTTTGACCAACTGAAAACTTTCCTTATGACACCACCTATTCTTCATATCGCCGACCCTGACCGCCCGTACGAACTGGTTACAAACGCCAGCGACATTGCTGTTGGCGCGGTACTATTACAGAGCTTTGGCGAAGGCCTGCAGCCAATCGCCTACGACTCGCGAAAACTCCAAGGCGCCGAACGGAATTACCCGGTTCGCAACAAGGAAATGCTCGTGATTGTCAATGCTTTCAAGACCTGGCACTACTACAAGTCGTTACTGTCCGAATAGACCACAAGTCCCTACAATTCCTCCGTGCCCAACCAACCCTGAATCCATGTAAGATTCGTTGGCTCGAATATCTCAAGTCCAACTTCCATTACCGCATCACCTACAAAAAAGGGGCAAATAATATTGTCGATGCCCTTTCTCGCCCTACTTCTCATACAGCCGCCGTACTAATTGCCCAAGCAAATCCGCTGCAAACTAAACTATTTGCCCATGGCTACAATACTAATCCCCTCATCACCTCTAATGGCCACCAGGCCATAACCACTCAACGAGGCCACTACCACCTAAAAACTGGTACTGACCGAATTTGTGTTCCATCCTACCAACTCTTAGAGGAATTACTGTTATAGGAGGTTCATAACGCTAATTGCTCCAGACATTTCAGGGTTGATAAAACTTGAAAATGCTTCAACATCATTATTACTAACCGAATGCGAGCCATGACGTACAGCAATACGTGGCCTTATGCCCCACCGGCCAACTGATGAAATCCTCTCGCCAAAAGCCAACTGGATTACAGCAACCGTTAGAATCGCCCACAAAGCTTTGGACAAATGTGTCCATAGACTTCGTGACAGGATTGTCGGCTGGCGCATCCCAAAATGATGTTGTATTCGTGGTTGTTGATGGACTCAAGAAAATGGCTCATTTCGCGCCATGCCGAACGACGATCACAGCCGAGCAAACTACCAAGCTGTTCATCTCAACCGCCGTTCGCCTACACGTAATCTTAAAGGTGATCATAATTGATCGTGGCCCCAGATTTACGTCCAACTTCTGGACAAAAATATGGGAACACTACGGTACACGTCTCCATCTGTCCACGGCTCACCACCCACAGACCGACAGTCAGACTGAACTGACAAATCAGACCATGGAGCAGCTGATACGGACAATCTGTACCGACCTGACCCAATGGGAAGTTCGCGTATAACAGCGCCCCTCCGTCCACAACTACCCAATCACCCTTCTACCTAAATTACGGTCTAAACCCCACGAGTCCCACTACACCCTTAGTTGAGAGTCCCGCCCCATGGTCGCAACAGTTCGTCAAGGACTTACAGACTGCAAAGAAAAATGCTACCGAGGTTATTTCAAAAGCCAACCTTACTGCCAAATAGTACGCTGACAAGCATAGACGAGATTTACCCCTATATCCTAGGCAACTAGTCCTTCTGGACACCAAGAATTTAGGGTTGAGGACTTCGCTCAAGATTCTGAGGGCCATTCCGAATTGTTCGAATGATGACACCTGTCACTGCCAAGTTACTGTTATCGGACGACCGGCGTATCCATGATTCATTTCACGCCAGCCTCCTTCGACAGCTCGTCGCGAATACGGCTGATCTCAACCGTCAACGACTCTATCCTTCGATCAGGCCCGTCTCCGAGCCAACAGCAGATCCTCTCCCACAGAATCCGCCGCGGCCAAGCTCAACGGGTTTTGGAGTTTCTGGTTCGCTGGGTTGACCGTACGTGCGACGACGACATGTGGGTCCCAGCCGCTACCCTCGACAACCACCCGCTGGTGCAGGCCTATTTACACGCTCGAGCTACCCCGGATGTGGGTAGTCTCATATAGGAGGGGGGAAGGTGTAAGGAAAATCCCTTCTTCCCTTATCGAGCCTCGCTAACAGCAAGTAAAACCCTGACTTTTGGAAGTCCAAGCTCGGCCTGACATCTTAGGTTCGAACTACATTTGAGACCCCCAAGCCTACACGCGGCATCGCGTCCGACAATTCCGAGTCCCGAGGCGCCCAAACCACATCACGTGTGTTTCGTGGCCTTCCTCGAGGCTCCCTTGCTAGGTTAGTTGTGCTAGTATTTAGCCTTGGGCCTCATTTATATTCGACAAACTTTAATCACAACCTCACTATTGCATTAAAACCACTGGCTAAAATTGCACAGGGGAGGCTTCAAGAACGCCGATCTTGAAGATGGGCATTCTAGAGGAAACTTGGAAACAAAATGGGTTGCTATGCGCAACACTTTCGGGGCAACCCGTGAAGCGGAAAATACAATTCGAGGTGCGAAACCATGCCTACGACAGGCGACAAACACCTGGGATGACAAATAGCCTCAAGTATACAATGGAAACAACAAAGGCGACAGAGCGCATTCATAACACCAATCTACATGACGGACACACCATGAACGAAATCCGAAGTTCGTAAAACAGGCGGCGAAATCATGTGTATCGTACAGAATCCAACCGCGGCACTGTGGGACTGGATTACCCCCTCACCCTCACCAATGGTGGGGAAGAGACGTGACGGGCATGGGAAGTGAAAGCCGAGTGGATAAGGGTGTGAGGAAGTTACGAGTTCCCAACCGAGGCATGCACATCGCGCCAGTACGCGGCAAAAACACAGGCACGATGATGGCATAACAGGGTGCAGGGTCACGAGCGCGATCGAAATCGAACCACCTAAACATAGAACGCAGAGAAAAAAACGAGCCGCAACATCAACCGCTGACGCATGTTAGTAAGCCAAGAAAGGCGCAACGGCATAGCAGTTACGTGCATTGGAGCGGCGGACGGGAATCGGAGTGCCCAAGACGACCAGCCAGATGAAACGACTGAGACCCGCTGAGAGGGTGGATATCTGTGGGGACGGGAGGTCAACCGTGAATGGCAGGGCAAAGCATCGACGCCACCGACGAGCCACGCGCAGCAATGTGAAAACATTCGCCCCCCTCCTGCTGTCCCTCTCTCGCGACCTCTTTCCTGTCGCGGAAGAGGCCCTACCGTGGTGCCTCTAACCCACCATAATTCCCGCCGTGCCTCCTCCTCATCGCCTCCCCTCCCGTAGTGCCTCTCTCCTTTCTTCTTCCCCATCTGTAACGTCCGCGGACAGAAATTACCCTAGAGATTGTAAATGCATTCCGTTGCGCCTCTCGGTAACCTTATTTTGACCCAGTGGGTAGCGAGGCGTTATACTGGTATCATAACTTAGGGTTCGAGTCCTGTCTGGACACATTTACCGCGCACGGCGGAGGTCGTGGTGAGAACTCGAATGTGCGAAAGTACAGCTGTGGTTGTATCCAGTTGCTAACCCAGCGAACGATCTTAGCTGCTGGCCTTGCCCACCAGCGAAGTCGCTGCTGCCCTTTAGCGAACAGGTCCTTGCGAGGGCCGACTCCTTGGAAACCAACGAGGACGTTGGCACCAGGGGGGGACGAGTGTAACGTCTGCGGACAGAAATTACCCTAGAGATTGTAAACGCATTCCGCTACGCCTCTTGGTAACCTCGTTTTGACCCTGTGGGTAGCGAGGCGTTATACTAGTATCAGAGCGAGGTTCAAATCCCGCCTGGACACATTTTCCACGCACGGCTGAGGTCGTCGCGTCCCCCCCTGTCCTTTCCCCTCCCATAGTGCATCGCTCCTTCCCTCTTCCCCGGCGTGTCCCCCCTATCCGCTCCCATCCCGTAGTGCCTCTCTCCTTCCTTCGTCCCCGTCGCGTCTCCCCCTGTCTGCTCCGCTCCCGGAGTGCCTCGCTCCTTCACTCTTCCCTGGCGCGTCCCCCCCTGTCCGCTCCCCTCTCTTAGTGCCTCACTCCCTCCCAATCCCCTTGCGCGTTCCCCACTGTCCACTCCCCTTCTGTAGTGCCTACCCCCTCCCAATCCCCCTGTGTGTCCCCCCCTGTCCGATTCCCTCCCGTAGTGCCTCACTCCCTCCCAATCCCCCTGTGCGTCCCCCCTGTCCACTCCCCTCGCGTATTGCCTCACTCCCTCTCAATCCCCTGCGCGTTCCCCCCTGACTTGGGAATCTGACTTGGGACTCTGACTCGGGAATCTGACTCGGGATTATGACCCCCGAAACAAATTTAGGAATATTCCCGCCCTCTCATGTGCCCTCCCTCACCCTCTCCCACATCTCTCCCCACCCTCGGTACCCCCTCTCCTCTTCCACTCTCCCACTCTCTCTATGCTCTCTCCTCCCTCTCTCCTCGCCCTTGGGTACCCCTCTCCTCTTCCTCTATCCTCCTCTCTCCATGCACTCTACTCCCTCTCTCCTCGCACTCAGTTACACCGCTCCCCTTCCTCTCTCCTCCTCTCTATATACACTCTCCTCCCTCTCTCCTCGCCCTCAGTTACCCCTCTTGTCACAGGATCGAATGTCCCGAGGAAAGGTTTGCTCAATGTTGCACTATCAATCACTACAAGGTGCTTTTATACTTCCAGAGTACATCAGGTAACCAGGTTTATCCTATCCAAAGGAAATAGACCCTTCTAGAAATAGAATCACCCTGCGTATAGCCACGCGAGGCTATTGGCTATAAGGGATTACGGCAAGATTACGCTAGATATAGCGCGCCAGTACATCCCGAGCCTGGTCGGTGATATAATTATAATAACAGGATAAACCAAAGGATAATGGCAAAGGAGGAATAGGAAACCAAATGAGATGAGATAAAGACCAAATGAATGAGGATAAAAAGAGGAATGAAATAGAAAGGAAATATGGAAAGGGGAAATTGGTGTAACGGGGTCGTACTCTCACACTTCCCCCCCTCAAAGCTGGGTGGTAGAAGTAACACCCTGCTTGACAAGGTAGTCGCGAAGAGGACGACGGGCGTTACCCATGTCGGATTCAGAGACGCAGCCTCAGAAGTATCATAACCCTTCCAGCAAAGAAGAAGCTCCAGAGTGCCAGTCTGACAATGACGGTGTCGAGCACGTAGTTGTCCCATGGCGTGGATGAACACCGGTGGCGACGGTGGTTGGCATTCGGTGTAGAGCGTGTTTGGTCTTGATTGGGTTTTAAGAAGCTGGTATGGAAGGCGTTATGGATCTTCCAAGTGGCTGGTAGGCGGAAGCGGAAGGTGAATGAAGTAACCTTTGCTTCAAAGAGGATAGTCCCGCAGAAGCAAGGTTGAAGCTTGGATGGAAGTTGGCTGATGTCGAGATTATGGTCTCGAGAAGGGAAGTGATGAGTTGCCAAGTGCTTGTGCTGATGTTGGATGTCCAAGAGGGCGCTTGTGTGGTCGATGTACAAGATGGTGGACGATGGCGATGAAATCGGAAGCTAGTTGGACTGTAGCAAGAACTGTCTGTTGCTACGGAGTGAGCAGGCTCCGTCCATGGCAATGAAGGATGGTGTGTATCGCCGTCAGTGATATATGGGTAGGTGCAAGTTGTGGTGTGATCGGATGGCGTCCGTAACAGACGAAGTACAGCGTCTGTCCAGTAGCGGCGTTAGGAGCATACTTATAGGCAAACTCCAGGACGGGCAGATGCAAGTCGGAGTTGGAGATGTGAATGGTTGGAACAGTGTGCTGTAACGTGCAGATGAGTTGCTATGTTGTCCGATTCGGGCATGCTCTTACCCGCATCTGGTCCACGTGTGAAGATCACCAAGTGTTGGTGGTATGGCAGTTGTGTCGTAGTACTGCTTCTGTAGCAGTGTTGTATCCGTTACATGCAGCTTCTGTCGAATACTGGTCCATGCCGTATTGTTGTCGCGAGTCGTACCCACTCGGCATCGTAGTGCTGCGGAATGGAGAGCAGAATCACTTGTAGTAACCCTGTCCACCACGCGGTCTGCTAGTCACACTGCCTTGAGTACAACAGTGCATGCGAAGTGCTGCTCAGCGTATCCCTTGTGTTCAGAACCATGCGAGGGGTTGGAACCATAAACGCAGAGCTGGTAACTTCCAGAATCGGCGCCAAGTAGTTTCCCTCGGTGGTTGCTCAGGCAAGGAATCTCAGCTGCGTAGATATCCCATGGTGATGGGTTAGGATATATGGGAACGTTACGGGTATTCCCAAGTAATCCTCTCCTGTTTCCAAATGAGCATTGCTGATAGCCAATCCAGTATGACCTTATGCACGTCCAGTTTAGCACGGAGGCCATCGGTAGGCATCGGTGTCTGGCGCACATATTGGGATAGGTCTTCTGGTGCCATCATGTGTTGTCTCATTCTGTTACTGTCCTTGAAGTAGCGTTGATGTCGAAGATGTCTCAGCTACTCAACATCAGTGTTGAAGTCTGCTCCATTTCGGCAAACAGGGGTGTTGTTGGAGATACGCGGAGTCCACTGTCCGGAGTGGCGTCGGCGCTCCATTCCACGCCTATCTGCTTCCGTGGAGTTGGTGCTGGTGATGGATTGGTTGTGACGCAGGTTTTATGACTTTGAGGAAAGCCATAGGCCATGAGGACTTGTATACCGGTAGAGTACCGTGGCCCCCCCATCCTCATAAGAGCAAATATCTGCTGCTCTTGAGGGTATATGGCATTGCCATATTGTTTCCTCGCATAGTGGTATCTCCTCCCCACTAGCTGGAAATCATAGTACTGTGCCTGGCCGGGACTTACGATCCACTGGAATATAATCCAGCATTATCTCCATTGAGTGGAGAATCATCCATCAGGATTTGGTTGTGACTGTTGTGTCGAGTCTTCTACTGCGGCGGCGGCGGCGGTTGCGACGACGGCGACGGCGGCAGCTGCTGCAGAGAATTATCTCAACTCGTACTGGTTGAAGGAGAATCCATAAACTCCCTCTTCCTAGTAGAGTGTTCCTGATGGGTGTAACAGGCGTAACTACCAGGAACACGTGCACATTAGTACACATGTGTTGCTCCATTGCTGCCGGTGATTGTTTCATTTGAGGGTGTGAAGAGAAACTTGCTTCTCCCCTCAATGTATCCACGGGTAGCAATTCCTGGTATGCTCATCCGTGCCTCCGATGTACGGTCGGTAGATCGCGTGATCGTGTTGTAGTAGTCCGCATCTCCCTCATTTGTTGACACCTCGTGTTGCTTGACGTTCTCCTGCATCGTCGAAGTTACGTTGGTGCTTGTAACGCTTCGGCTTCTGGTAGAATCGCCTCCAATGCATGTGCCGTAGGGTCGCTAGTGAACGAGTACTTGCCGGATTAGAGGTTAATTACTCCTCAATCTGTCAAGCATCGTGACGTGCACGGAATTTTCTTCCACGCAGGTCATTAACACCTGGAATCGCGACGCATGATTGGTGTGTCGCCCCGTGAGGTTGATGTTGAGACTTCTCCAATCAATCACTTCGGATGGCTGAGATTCTTTATGAAGACGAATCGTTCAGCTCCTGTTACGAAGTAGTGTCTCGCTGCCCTTGACGAGACGGGTTCACTGCGTCGTCGTTGCCTGCGAAATCTGCTCCTTCGCAGCAACTTGATGTTGGGAATATTGCAAGAGAAAACAGCTACTTCTCTGCAATCCCATAGCTTGTCGATCCAATTTATGAGATAAAGTATCTCATGGATGGAGAACATGTCTTCACGCAGCTCCATTGTTTTTCCTGGGTGAAGATCCCGTCGTGTTGATGTCGATCCATTTTTAACGAAGATGACTTCGTCAAATTAAATAGATCGTCATCGACACTAGTTAGAATATGCGTCGATTGTGCAGTCTCTGGTCACAAATGTTGTCTCCATGATGATGATTTTCCATAGTGTTGACTCTGCTGCATTCGTGCCGTTGATTCCGCAACGATCCGACGATCCACGTTCTCCTGTCATTTTTCTGCATGCAGATATTACCAAGTAGGTAATACTCGGGCAGGTTTCTGACTCTGCAGATGATTTGCGCGCCAAATTCGTCACCAAATGAAGGAATTCGAATTTGGTTGTCCAGATGTTGTCAACGCTGTCGAAGGCGGCTGATTTCTGGTTCTGCGCGTCATTCTCCCTTCGTGCAGAAATCGTGCTCCATCTCGTCCGTTGAAGTAGAAGTCGATCCGACGGTCCAAACTCCAAGCGATCTGAGGAACCTCCTGAGTCGCGTTCAGCAGCTTTCGGTGCACGGGTTGACTCGTTTCCTGCAGCAGTTCTCGGTCGTCGATGTCGGCTGTCGAACGATCGGACGCTCCGAAAAACTTCGAGGCTTGCAAGGTCCCGTTCCCATTCGCGCCGAAACGCAAACTCGCTCAGATGGATTTCGTTTTCGCCTCGGTCGATCTGAAGCGTCGAATCTCCATCGGACGGATGTCGTCGGTCGAACCTCCGCAGAGTTCAGCGCAACTCCAAGTGTTGTCGCGAACTGCGAACTTCTCCGAATGTCGCAGGGAGTGTTCCGCCGGAACTGACGCGATCGCGAGGTCGAGGCCCGTTTGCCCCCGCGAAAAAACGGCACCGTCGATGCAGTCCATCGAACGGTTGGCGAGGCATCTCGCCTTCGAAGGGGACCCCAGGTGCAACTTCGAGAGGTGAGACGAAACTTAAATGAAAGTGCATTGTACTTACAGGAATTGAAGTTTCGACTCCATCCTCCGCGTGCTCCTGGGGGCCCAGCGGTTAAGCGTTGAGCTGAACCCTTGGCTCTGATTACCAAGTGTCACAGGATCGAATGTCCCGAGGAAAGGTTTGCTCAATGTTGCACTATCAATCACTACAAGGTGCTTTTATACTTCCAGAGTACATCAGGTAACCAGGTTTATCCTATCCAAAGGAAATAGACCCTTCTAGAAATAGAATCACCATGCGTATAGCCACGCGAGGCTATTGGCTTTAAGGGATTACGGCAAGATTACGCTAGATATAGCGCGCCAGTACATCCCGAGCCTGGTCGGTGATATAATTATAATAACAGGATAAACCAAAGGATAATGGCAAAGGAGGAATAGGAAACCAAATGAGATGAGATAAAGACCAAATGAATGAGGATAAAAAGAGGAATGAAATAGAAAGGAAATATGGAAAGGGGAAATTGGTGTAACGGGGTCGTACTCTCACACCTCTCCTCTTCCCCTCTCCCTCTCTCTCTATGTTCAGTCCTCCCTCTCTCCTCGCCTTCGGTTACCCCTCTCCTCTTCCCCTCTCCCCCTCTCTATGCTCAGTTTTCCCTCTCTCTTTGCTCTCGGTTACCCCAATCCTCTTCCCCTCTCCCCCTCTCTCTATGCACAGTCCACCCTCTCTCTGAGCCCTCATCTCCTAATCTCCTCACCCATATCTCCTTGTCATCAGCTCCTCACCCTCTCCCAAACCCGTCCCCCTTCCTTGTACACACCCTGCCATCCCCCTCTTTTCTGCACATATTTTACTTTCCTCACCCTAACATCTGCAGCGTCTCCCCCCCTCTCATTCCTCTCTCGTGTCCCTCCTGCCCACCATTCCACGACCTCTCGTCCGCCTCTCGTCGCCCTCCCATCCGCCTTCCCCCTCCAACTCATCCTCTTCTATGCCCTCGATTACCCCTTTCCTCGCCCCCCCATCCGCCTCCTCTCGGCACGTCACCCGCCTCTCCCCGCCCTCTCATCCGCCTTCCGTCACCCTCTCCCACACCGTTCACCCTCCCCATACCCCCAACCTCACGCGGCTCCGTCCCTCCCTCACCGTGCCATCTGCGCCGCCTCTGCTCGTCCCCGTTCCCCCTATCCTCGCCCTCCGTTCCCCCTATGCTCGCCCTCCGTTCCCCCTATCCTTGCCCCCCTATCCTCGCCCTCCGTTCCCCCTATCCTCGCCGTCCGTTCACCCTACCTTTCGCCGTTCGTTCCCCATATCCCCGCCGTCTGTTCCCCCTATCCTCGTCGCCCGTTCCCCCTATCCTCGCCATTCGTTCCCTTTATCATCGCCGTCTGTTCCCCCTATCCTCGCCGTCTGTTCCCCCTATCCTCGCTGTCCATCCTCCCTCTTCGCGCCATCTGTTCACGTCTCTCCTCCCTCTCCCCCTCACCCCTGTCCGTTCCCCCTACCCTCATCGTCCGTTCCCCCTATCCTCGCCGTCCGTTCCTCTTATCCTCGCCATCCGTTCCCCCTATCCTCGCTGTCCTTTCCCCCTATCCTCGCCATCCATTCCCCCTCTCCTTGCAATGCGTCCCCCGATCTCCTCGCTATCCGCGACCCCCTCTCCTTGTGGCCCGCACAGTTTAACTCCGACTATATTTATGTGTTTTGCTCCAGTTCCTACTGGCGGGTCTTCCCCTAGATTCGCATCGCAAACGACGACTTCCCAGGCTAGTTTCCGCCGCGTTTAGCTCGTCCCTTTTTGCGTGGCGGTATGACGCATGTCCTAGTCTCCAGCTTGTTTTTTGAAAGCTTCTCCCTATTCGCGTGTGGGTTGGTCGTCGATGCGCGCGGCGGTTTTGTTTTTTGTCCCGTGCTGTGGCGGCTATGGGTTCCTAACCTTGTGTTACTATGGGTTAACCTCCTCTTTAGAAACGTGAAGCACACCCTTGGAGCTCTTGAACGACGGGTTCGACTTTGTAGTCGCACAAAAGTAGATCTAGTTGAGTTGTGCGACTTCGGTTCTTGTCGCGCCATGTTTCGTCGAAGTCGAGGGGGTGCTTGGTGTGCCATGGCCCTCTTGCTATGTTTCAAATTATCGCAACACACTTCTTTTCGTTATGCTTGGTGGGGTGTGCTCTAGTTTGGGTCGTTTATTCCGAAAAAAAAAAAAAAAAAAAAAAATCAAGGGAGCCCACGGTGTACTTTTTAGCGTGTGGTTTTAATCAGACTCCTATCTGGAGATTATGATAACACATAATGGCTGGGTTCTGTAGGCACTCATTGTCGACATTGAGGAAGCTCTTCAAGCGATTTCACGAGCACTGGTTACCACCCAAACGAGGTGCACTTTCCGAGCCTCGCTCGGAAGCCACACGACCAAATTGCGGAATTCGCACGCGAAAGGAGAGAGGAGCGAATTCCGAAATTGCGCAACAAAAACCTGCAGCCCCAAGGCAGGATGAGAAATATTCGGGGGGAAAATGCAAAAAATAATAATCTAGGGTTTGGTGAGAATGCGCTCACCAAACGACACTATGCGCAGCTGATGTTTGCTTTGCAGGGCAGGCCCAAGTTCGCAAGGTGGGGTCAAGCTTTGGCGGTTGCATTTTGAGGGTGTGGAGGCCTAGTACACCCGAGCGGCCTGATGTAACGCCGCACGCAAGCTGGACTCCGTGATTGAGCAAACGTCAACGTTTTGTCAAGTCTGCATCAGATTTGCCAGGTAGGGAAGCGAAGGGGGGTGCTTCCATGACGTCGATGTCATCTGGAGGTGGACCCGTTCTGCAGGCATCTCGGCGTAACTAGGTTCGGGTACATTGTGCGAGGTTTGGGAGGATTTTTTCGGGCTGACTCTCGATCCGAGGCAAAAGATCACGCTTTCAGAAGGTGCTCTAATGTAATCAGCACCTTCCACTTTGGCCTGCAGAACGCAGCCAACAAGTTCTCACGGGGGGGGGGTAACTGTCCCTAGGCTCAAACGGCTTCGTGCTGTTGACAAAGCAGCGGAGTGAGGGCGTGGCGCATCTGGTTCTTCTGCGCGCAACACAGTTTTAACACCCAAATGTATACCGGATAACCTGTCGTAACTACTCCCCAGGAATGGAGATTGGCTGGTTTGCTGCAGCATCGAACCCTCGGATTCGGTTCTTCTCTGCGAACCAGCCAAGACACGCGCAAAAGAACCAGAACCTGGTTGCGCCAAGCCCTGAAGGAAAGGGGTCGAATCAAAACCCTAGCTTCCATTTTCTGCATCTCTGCGTCTCACTACTATTGTGCCGGTGGCTCATAGAGCAGGTTTTAGTCTGTGCAGGCATCCCCGCTTCACTCGCTGAGCGTGCTTCTAGAATCCGTACCATCGCTACGTGCTGAAGACCATCCGATTCACAACTCACACCCCACCGTTGCAAACCTCCAGGTGATTTTTCTCTCTCCTTTCTCCACCTTTCTTTTAGGGAGTGCTTTCGAATGCAATCCAACGCATTCCGTTGATTTTCTCGCCGTCCTCGCTTCCGTACGTTTCGTAGATATTTTTCTCGTGTCCGCTTCGCACCATGCATTTCCTTATGCGCACTAGCCTATTCTTTGTTCTTGCTTTATTTAGCGATGCTTGGAGCATTCGAGGGGGGGAGGGAGGGGTGGTTTGTGTTTGCACTGCTCCACCTGCGCCGTTAATCTGGTAGCGATGGACGGCTAGTGGATGGAGCTTTGGACAATATCGGGAGGGAGCTTTGGACGTTTTAACGAGGAGCCTTGGATCTCTAAGGATGGAGCTTGGACCTTATAAGGAGGGAGCTTTGGATCTTATAAGGAGGGAGCTTTGGACCTTATATGGAGGGAGCATTAAGGAGGGGGCCTTCGAGCCGTCTTCTATGCGGTCTGAACCCTCCCTTGCTACTTTCCGCAGTAACATTCCGTTTTTTCCTAGGACAGAATATGCTCTAGTATGTGTAGTCCGTTTCCAGCGACTGTCGACCAGAGCTTGGAGGGCGAAGCGAGCGTAGATTGCCCGTTCGTCGTTTGTCGTTGTAGCGTGTGCGGACCAGCTGTTTACTGCCGTCGTTCTGTGTGCCGTCGCTCTGTCTGCCGTCGTATCAACTCGGGGAACTCGGATTAATAGTTATAAGGGGTAGCCGGAAGGGAAAAACGCGTACGAGGTGCTGTGACTGTGACGAAGGCTTCAGATCGTAAATATGCGTGTTCCCGGATATAAGCATACTACACGCTTGCCTCTTCCCAAGATCCTTCGCGTTCTCGATTGACAACTGGAATGCTCTTGCTCCCCTCCCTCCTGCCCTCCCCCGCCCCACCCCTTCCATCGCCCCTCCTTCCCCCCTCGCCTTTCCAAAGTCGATCTGAGGCCTTTGTCGGCCGTTGATGAGCCACAGCATGAGCGGTCGCGCGCATCGCACGGTGTACGTGGGCAACCTCCCCGGTGACACGCGGGAAAGCGAGGTGGAGGACCTCTTCGCTAAGGTAACGGGATGCGCTTATAACGGGGGTAGGTGGACCTGGCAGTATCGGGTTGCATGTGTGGAGCGCGCATCGCACGGTGTACGTGGGCAACCTGCGCGGCGACACACGGGAGAGCGAAGTGGAGGACGTATTTGCTAAGGTGCTGGGAGATTCGGTTGTAACGGGGTTGTAACGGAGACAGTGTAAGTGACTGTAACGGGTTGTGTGGCCGGGGTCCATCGCGCGGTTTATGTGGGCAACCTGCCCGGCGAGGCGACACGCGGGGGAGCGAAGCGGAGGAACTCCTCTCTCTAAGGTGCGGAACGTATATGCTTATAGTGAGGATAGTGGATCTATGTGACTGTAAAGGGCTGTATGGTTGGTTAGGCCGCCCCTGAACCGTCCGTTTTTTTTGTTTCCCTCCGTTCCTGGTTTCCCTCTCTCCTCTTTCTCTTCCTTGCTGCAGTACGCCAAGATTCGCGACGTCGAGCTGAAGCGACCGCCTCGTCCGCCTCGTCCGCGAGGCGTAACTCACATCTCAGAGCCTTGCTGCCTCATTCCCTTGCGTTCCTGGCCTCTTGTTTTCCCCTCTCCTTTTTTCCCCTCTCTTGTTTTCCCCTATCTTGTTTTCCCCTCTCTTGTTTTCCACTCTCCTGTTTTCCCCTCTCTTGTTTTCCTCTCTCTTGTTTTCCCCTCTCTTGTTTTCCCCTCTCCTGTTTTCCCCTCTCCTGTTTTCCCCTCTTGTTTTCCCCTCTCCTGTTTTCCCCTCTCCTGTTTTCCCCTCTCTTGTTTTCCCCTCTCCTGTTTTCCCCTCTCTTGTTTTCCCCTCTCCTGTTTTCCCCTCTCCTGTTTTCCCCTCTCCTGTTTTCCCCTCTCCTGTTTTCCCCTCTCTTGTTTTCCCCTCTCTTGTTTTCCCCTATCTTGTTTTCCCCTCTCCTGTTTTCCCCTCCTGTTTTCCCCTCTCTTGTTTTCCCCTCTCCTGTTTTCCCCTCTCCTGTTTTCCCCTCTCCTGTTTTCCCCTCTTGTTTTCCCCTCTCTTGTTTTCCCCTCTCTTGTTTTCCCCTCTCTTGTTTTCCCCTCTCCTGTTTTCCCCTCTCCTGTTTTCCCCTCTCCTGTTTTCCCCTCTCTTGTTTTCCCCTCTCTTGTTTTCCCCTCTCCTGTTTTCCCCTCTCCTGTTTTCCCCTCTCCTGTTTTCCCCTCTCCTGTTTTCCCCTCTCCTGTTTTCCCCTCTCTTGTTTTCCTCTCTCTTGCTTTCCCCTCTCCTGTTTTCCCCTCTCCTGTTTTCCCCTCTCTTGTTTTCCCCTCTCCTGTTTTCCCCTCTCCTGTTTTCCCCTCTCCTGTTTTCCCCTCTCCTGTTTTCCCCTCTCCTGTTTTCCCCTCTCCTGTTTTCCCCTCTCCTGTTTTCCCCTCTCTTGTTTTCCCCTCTCCTGTTTTCCCCTCTCCTGTTTTCCCCTCTCCTGTTTTCCCCTCTCCTGTTTTCCCCTCTCCTGTTTTCCCCTCTCTTGTTTTCCCCTCTCCTGTTTTCCCCTCTCCTTTTTTCCCCTCTCCTGTTTTCCCCTCTCTTGTTTTCCCCTCTCTTGTTTTCCCCTCTCCTGTTTTCCCCTCTCCTGTTTTCCCCTCTCCTGTTTTCCCCTCTCCTGTTTTCCCCTCTCCTGTTTTCCCCTCTCTTGTTTTCCTCTCTCTTGCTTTCCCCTCTCCTGTTTTCCCCTCTCCTGTTTTCCCCTCTCTTGTTTTCCCCTCTCCTGTTTTCCCCTCTCCTGTTTTCCCCTCTCCTGTTTTCCCCTCTCCTGTTTTCCCCTCTCCTGTTTCCTCTCCTGTTTTCCCCTCTCCTGTTTTCCCCTCTCCTGTTTTCCCCTCTCTTGTTTTCCCCTCTCCTGTTTTCCCTCTCCTGTTTTCCCCTCTCTTGTTTTCCCCTCTCCTGTTTTCCCTCTTGTTTTCCTCTCTCTTGCTTTCCCCTCTCCTGTTTTCCCCTCTCCTGTTTTCCCCTCTCTTGTTTTCCCCTCCCCTGTTTTCCCCTCTCTTGTTTTCCCCTCCCCTGTTTTCCCCTCTCCTGTTTTCCCCTCTTGTTTTCCCCTCTCCTGTTTTCCCCTCTCTTGTTTTCCCCTCTCTTGTTTTCCCCTCTCCTGTTTTCCCCTCTCCTGTTTTCCCCTCCTGTTTTCCCCTCTCCTGTTTTCCCCTCTCTTGTTTTCCTCTCTCTTGTTTTCCCCTCTCCTGTTTTCCCGTCTCTTGTTTTCCTCTCTCTTGTTTTCCCCTCTCCTGTTTCCCCTCTCCTGTTTTCCCCTCTTGTTTTCCCCTCGCCTGTTTTCCCCTCTCTTGTTTTCCCCTCTCCTGTTTTCCCCTCTCTTGCTTTCCCCTCTCCTGTTTTCCCCTCTCCTGTTTTCCCCTCTCCTGTTTTCCCCTCTCTTCGCGTGCCGCAGCACGGCAGTATTCTCCGTATCGAGCCCAAGCTCCCGCCTCGTCCGCGTGGCTAAGCCTTTGTGGGCGCACGTCTCAGAACCGTCATATCCCTTCCCCTTGCGTTCCCCGCCTCCTGCTTTCCGTTCTTCCCTTTCCGCAGTACGGCAAGATTCTCGACATCGAGCTCAAGCTCCCGCCTCGCCCCCCTGGCTTCGCGTTTGTGGAGGTGAGCGTGGGAGCGTGGGAGCGTGAGAGTCTGGGAGCCATTCGCCTCGTTTGCTTTGCATGTCCAAGCGCGAGCGTGTGGGAGCGTGGGAGTGCATTAGAGTGTGAGCGTGCTGCAGAGGCATGAGCGGAAACAAGCAAGCAAGCGAGCAGCGAGCGAGCAAACAAGCAAAACGGGGCGCATGGCTGTTGAGTCGCCTCATCTCTTTGTTACCTCCCCCCTCATTTCCCCCCCTGCTATCCCTCCTGCTATCCCTAACCTAGACCTGAAAACGAGTAGACTATATTCGAATTTGTATTCGAATTCGGACGAATTTCAAATACAAATCGAGTCTATGTGGCTGTTCAAACTCGCCAAAACTCGACTTCCAATATTCGACTCGAATTCGTCTTCGCCCAGCCATAACTCGAGTACTCGTTTTAGTACTCGAGTTTGGACATACCTGGCTCCTACTAGCATTGAATTGCCTAGCATCAAAGGTCCTAATGCTTTCGATGCTACGCGATGCTGCTAAAAAGCTTCACTTGCCACTTGTACAACCCCTCCAATTTCTTGTGCAAACCTGCAAGCACGGCAACGCCCAAAAAACCGACAACAAACTCCAAGGGTAACTTCACAAAGCTTGTAAACGCTCATATGCCCAAAACTCGAGTGCATTCGTATTCGACTCGGACTCGACTCTATTCGACTCGAATTCGTATTTGAATTCCAAACACAACTCGAACAAATAATTTGTATCGTGATATTCGACAATTATTCGAATGTGGAACTCGAACTCGAATTCGTATTTGGTTCTTCAGGTCTACCCTAACCCCCCTGCCATCCCCCCTGCTACCCCTATCCCCCCTGCTATCCCCCCTGCCACCCCTATTCCCCCTGCTCCCCCTATCCCCTCTGGCGCCCCTATCCCTCCTGTTCCCCCCCTGGCAGTTCGCCGACCCACGGGATGCAGACGACGCCATAAGGGGTCGAGACGGCCACAGGCTGCGTGTGGAGCTGGCGCATGGCGGCCGCGGCTCACATCCCCTCTCTTGCTGCTGTCCCCCCCCCCCCCCCCTTTTCCCGGTACCTGTTCCCCCCTGGCAGTTCGCGGACCCCAGGGATGCAGAGGATGCCATAAGGGGTCGAGACGGCTACGACTTCGATGGCAACAGGCTGCGCGTGGAGCTGGCGCATGGTGGTCGCGGGGGCGGCAGCTTCGGGGATCGCCGCGGCGATTTCCAGCCGCGCGGGGGCGGGCCGTCTCGCAGGACGGAGTACCGCGGTGCGTTGTAGGAAGGCAAGCAGTTAGGGCATGGCATGTTGGTGGGTGCTGCGGGGGCGGTTGGCGATCACCACGGCGATTTCCAGCTGGGGAGGGGTGGGGGGGGGACCAGGCTGTCTCGAAGGACTGAGTACCGCGGTGCGTTGGTTGGTGGCAAGCAGTTTGGGCATGCGATGTTGATGGTTCACGAACGACTGAGAACCGAGGAAAGTAAATTTTGAGTCCCCCACCTCCCCCGCCCTCCCCCCCCCTGCCCCCCTACTTTGCTGGCTTGTCTCCGCTATAAGTTATGCACTCAGATTTCCTTTCTTAGGATGATAAGATTAGCATCATCATCAATATGCCTTTCGTGTACAGTCATCTCTGTTCCGTTTTCTTGTGCGCGCCTATGCGTGTGCATGTGCTTGTGCATGTGCATGTGCATGTGCGTGTGCATGTGCTTGTGCTTGTGCGTGTGTGTGCGCCGGTTGCGTGGATTCTGTTTCTCATGCCCCACCTGTTTGCAGTCATTGTGAAAAATCTCCCCACCTCCGCTTCCTGGCAAGATCTCAAGGTGAGCATTGGCGTCCACTCTCATGCGCTCTCATGCGCTCTCATGCGCTCATGCGCTCATGCGCTCTCATGCGCTCTCATGCGCTCTCATGCGCTCATGCGCTCATGCGCTCTCATGCGCTCTCATGCGCTCTCATGCGCTCTCAGCACTCGCAGCACTCGTCTGCCCTCGTCTGCCGTCGTGTGCCCTCGTCTGCCCTTGTGTGCCGTGGTGTGCCGTCGTGTGCCCTCGTGTGCCCTCGTGTGCCCTCGCATGCCCTGGCGTGCCCTGGCGTGCACTCTCCTGCACTCGCTCTTCACTCGCTCTTCACTCGCTCTTCACTCGCTCTTCACTCGCTCTTCACTCGCTCTTCACTCGCTCTTCACTCGCTCTTCACTCGCTCTTCACTCGCTCTTCACTCGCTCTTCTCTCGCTCTTCACTCGCGCTTCACTCGCTCTTCACTCGCTCTTCACTCGCTCTTCACTCGCTCTTCACTCGCTCTTCACTCGCTCTTCACTCGCTCTTCACTCGCTCTTCACTCGCTCTTCACTCGCTCTTCACTCGCTCTTCACTCGCTCTTCACTCGCCCTTCACTCGCTCTTCACTCGCTCTTCACTCGCTCTTCACTCGCTCTTCACTCGCTCTTCACTCGCTCTTCACTTGCCCTTCACTCGCTCTTCACTCGCTCTTCACTCGCTCTTCACTCGCCCTTCACTCGCCCTTCACTCGCTCTTCTCTCGCTCTGCACTCGCTCTTCACTCGCTCTTCACTCGCTCTTCACTCGCTCTTCACTCGCTCTTCTCTCGCTCTTCACTCGCCCTTCACTCGCTCTTCACTCGCTCTTCACTCGCTCTTCACTCGCCCTTCACTCGCTCTTCACTCGCTCTTCACTCGCTCTTCTCTCGCTCTTCACTCGCTCTTCTCTCGCTCTTCACTCGCTCTTCACTCGCTCTTCACTCGCTCTTCACTCGCTCTTCACTCGCTCTTCACTCGCTCTTCACTCGCTCTTCACTCGCTCTTCACTCGCTCTTCACTCGCCCTTCACTCGCCCTTCACTCGCTCTTCACTCGCTCTTCACTCGCTCTTCACTCGCCCTTCACTCGCCCTTAACTCGCTCTTCACTCGCTCTTCACTCGCTCTTCACTCGCTCTTCACTCGCTCTTCACTCGCTCTTCACTCGCTCTTCACTCGCTCTTCTCTCGCTCTTCACTCGCGCTTCTCTCGCTCTTCACTCGCTCTTCACTCGCTCTTCTCTCGCTCTTCACTCACTCTTCACTCGCCCTTCACTCGCCCTTCACTCGCTCTTCACTCGCTCTTCACTCGCTCTTCACTCGCTCTTCACTCGCTCTTCACTCGCTCTTCACTCGCTCTTCACTTGCCCTTCACTTGCTCTTCACTCGCTCTTCACTCGCTCTTCACTCGCCCTTCACTCGCCCTTCACTCGCTCTTCTCTCGCTCTGCACTCGCTCTTCACTCGCTCTTCACTCGCTCTTCACTCGCTCTTCACTCGCTCTTCTCTCGCTCTTCACTCGCCCTTCACTCGCTCTTCACTCGCTCTTCACTCGCTCTTCACTCGCCCTTCACTCGCTCTTCACTCGCTCTTCACTCGCTCTTCTCTCGCTCTTCACTCGCTCTTCTCTCGCTCTTCACTCGCTCTTCACTCGCTCTTCACTCGCTCTTCACTCGCTCTTCACTCGCTCTTCACTCGCTCTTCACTCGCTCTTCACTCGCTCTTCACTCGCTCTTCACTCGCTCTTCACTCGCCCTTCACTCGCCCTTCACTCGCTCTTCACTCGCTCTTCACTCGCTCTTCACTCGCCCTTCACTCGCCCTTAACTCGCTCTTCACTCGCTCTTCACTCGCTCTTCACTCGCTCTTCACTCGCTCTTCACTCGCTCTTCACTCGCTCTTCACTCGCTCTTCTCTCGCTCTTCACTCGCGCTTCTCTCGCTCTTCACTCGCTCTTCACTCGCTCTTCTCTCGCTCTTCACTCGCTCTTCACTCGCTCTTCTCTCGCTCTTCACTCGCTCTTCACGCGCGCTTGACTCGCTCTTCACTCGCTCTTCACTCGCTCTTCACTCGCTCTTCTCTCGCTCTTCACTCGCTCTTCTCTCGCTCTTCACTCGCTCTGCACTCGCTCTTCACTCGCTCTTCTCTCGCTCTGCACTCGCTCTTCACTCGCTCTTCGCTCGCTCTTCACTCGCTCTTCACTCGCTCTTCACTCGCTCTTCACTCGCTCTTCACTCGCCCTTCACTCGCTCTTCACTCGCTCTTCACTCGCTCTTCACTCGCTCTTCACTCGCTCTTCACTCGCTCTTCACTCGCTCTTCACTCGCTCTTCACTCGCTCTTCACTTGCTCTCCACTCGCTCTTCACTCGCTCTTCACTCGCCCTCCTCCCCTGATGCTCCCCCACCCTCTCCTCTTTCCCCACGCCTCTGTGGCCCAGGTCCTTTGCACAGGTCCTTTCGCCATCCGTGCAATGCCCCTCCATCCCCACATTGCGCTTCTCCCTCTCACCCTCTCCCCGCATTGCGTCTCCCTCTCTCTGTCTGGCCCCCATCAGGATCACATGCGGCGTGCAGGCGACGTGTGCTTTGCACAGGTCTTCAAGGAGAGCAACGGTAGGCGTGTGGTGTTGAGTGCTGTTATAGGGTAACACGAATGCATGGCATAACATGAATGCATGGCGTAACATGAATGCATGGCGTAACATGAATGCATGGCGTAACATGAATGCATGGCGTAACACGAATGCATGGCGTAACACGAATGCATGGCGTAACATGAATGCATGGCGTAGCATGAATGCATGGCGTAACATGAATGCATGGCGTAACATGAATGCATGGCGTAACATGAATGCATGGCGTAACATGAATGCATGGCGTAACATGAATGCATGGCGTAACACGAATGCATGGCGTAGCATGAATGCATGGCGTAACATGAATGCATGGCGTAACACGAATGCATGGCGTAACATGAATGCATGGCGTAGCATGAATGCATGGCGTAACACGAATGCATGACGTAACATGAATGATGGCGTAACATGAATGCATGGCGTAACATGAATGCATGGCGTAGCATGAATGCATGGCATAACATGAATGATGGCGTAACATGAATGCATGGCGTAACATGAATGCATGGCGTGGCGTGATGGGCGCATGTAGACATGGGTAAATCGCATCGCATCGCGTTTTATCACATTTTGCGATTGCGTTTTTTTTTTTTGACATGGGCGGTGGTGGATGGAATGTGGTGGTGTGCGGTTAAAGGGATTTAGGAGGTTGATTGAAATCTCGACCCTCACTAAGTCATTTGGTTGGAACTCCAACCAATTTCCACCACTTCAACCGCACTAAATCCCTGCGCATCTACAGAATCCAACCCCTGCCCCTCTAACACGCTCTACATCAGAGAGGGCCCACAATATCTCATTCTCCCGTCAGTTTTTGAAACAGAATTTTGCAGCGATGCGATATCGCATCGCATCGCATTTTAACCATGTCTAGGCGCATGTGGTGGCATGGCATAGACGCATGGCGGTAGGCGTGCTGGCGACTTGCGTTTCACGCAGGTCTTCCAAGAAATGCAGCGATAGGCGCAGAGGCCAGGATAGGCATTGAGGCATGAGTATTATTAGGCGTGGACGCATGCACGGGGTTGCATGGTGAGCGTGCGTGGGGTTTCATGACTACAGCAGGGAGGAGGACACGAATTATGCTTCTCTTGCTTTGCCCCCATGTGACCATCCTTTTGCCGCGCTCCTTCCCCCACTTCCTCCCCCCTTTCTCCCATCCCAGGCATGATGGGAAACGTGGAGCATAGCAACGAGGAGGACACGAAGTAAGCTGCTTGTTCCGTCTCACTTCACTGTTTGTCCTCACCACCCCTCCCCTTACCACCCCTCCCCTTACCACCCCAACCCTTGCCGCACTCGCACGCACGCACCCCTCCCTCCAGGCATGATGGGGATCGTGGACTACAGCAACGAGGAGGACATGAAGTATGCGGTGAGTCATGGGGTGAGCAGGGGTGAGTCATGGTCGCAAGCAGGGGTGAGGCATGGTCGCAAGCAGGGTTGAGGCATGGTCTCTGCATGAGAAGCAGGGGTGTGACAAAAGCGGGGATGGACGTGGGGTGTGACAAAACGGTGTGTGACAAAACTGGGGTGTGTCAGAACTGGGGTGTGACTAAAAACGGGTGTAATAACGGGGTGTGACACAAAACAGTTGTAAAAGAGGGGCGTGACAAAATATCGGGGTGTAAAAACGGGGTGTGACGAAATATCGGGGTGTGACAAACCTGGTGTGTGACTAAAGTGGGGTGTGACAAATTGAATTATGACAAGTGGAATGTATGACAACCCAGGCGTTGCAATAATCGAGTGATGCAAAAGCTGGTTATGAGTGAGTAAGGATAATTCTCTGCTCGCGTTTATCTTGATCCTAGCTGTATCTCCGCCCCCCTTCAATGCGCCCATGCTTCTCCCTCTCTACCCTTCTCCTGTCCCCTCTCACGCTCATCCCCTCCTGTCTCCCTCCTGTCCCCTCCCACCCATCCCCTCCCACCCATCCCCTCCCACCCATCCCCTCCCACCCATCCCCTCCCACCCATCCCTTCCTACGCATCTCTTCCCCCCCCCCCCCCCCCCCCGTTTTCTCCCATCAGGTCCGCAAGCTAGACGATTCGGAGTTCAAAAACCCTTTTTCTCGCGGCTGCTACATTCGAGTAAGTCCACCCATTCCCGAACGTCCATCCAGACCCGAACCTCCATCCTTCCATCCTGTTCCGAGCCTCCATCCAATTCCGAACCTCTGTCCTGTCGTGAACCTCCTGTGCCCAACCTCCGCCCATTTCGGCCTTCGCGCATCCTCTTTCTTTTACGAGATTGCTTTCTTATCCCCTCTGCCTCTGTTTCTCCTGCCCCCTCTCTTGCCTCTTGGCCTCCCCTGTCCATCCCTTCAGGTGTGTGATAAGAGCAAGGCTGGCCGCGATCGCAGCTGGTCACCGTCGGCCTCCTCCCTTGCTCCTCTTTCCTCCCAGGCCTGCTCTAATGCTGCCGCTCTCCCTTCTTCCCATGCTCTCTGTCCCTTCAGATGCGTGAGGAGAGCACGACCGGCCGCAATCACAGCAGGACACCCCGTCCACTTTCCTTCACGAGAGTTGCTTCCGATGCAACCATTCCCCCCCTCCTTGCTCCTGCCTCTTGCCCATGACCTCATTCCTTGTCCCTTCAGGTGCGTGAGGAGAGCAAGACCGGTCGCGATCGCAGCAGGTCCCCGCGTCGCCGCGAGCGGTCCCGTTCACGGTCTCGCTCCCGCTCTCGCTCCGCTTCGGGTTCGCGCTCCCGATCCCGCTCCAAGTCCAAGTCTCGCTCGCGCTCTCGATCGGTACGTGGTTTGCCACTCAAGGTGTATAATGTCCCGCTCTCGATCCCGCTCGCGCTCATGCGTGCTCTGCTTCCAGTCCGTGCTCTGCTTCCAGTCTGTGCTCTCGCTCTCACTCCAAGTCCAAGTCTCGCTCGCGCCCGCGATCGGTATGTGGTGTGTTGCTCAAGGTGTATGTTGTCCCGTTGGTGTGTCGAATCAATCGTCTGTTCAAGAGATGCAATTTTCCGACCTTGATCACGCTCTCGCTCCGCTTCCGGTTTTCGCTCCTGATACCGTTCCAAATCCCAAGTGTTGCTTGCGCTCGCGATCTGTGAATTTCCGCTTAGGGTTTGGCATGGCCTGGGCTCAATGCCTGCCGTTTTCCTCTTCCCTCTCGCTCTGCGAGTGATCGCCTTTCCGACTTTCACTTGCCCTGCCCCTCCCGCCACACACACCTCGTCCGCAGCCCACCGCTCTGCGAGTGATCACCTTTCCGGCATTCGCTTGCGCTCGCGTTCCAACGCTCGCTCGCGCTCATGGTCGGAATGCGAAGTCACGTGTAGTGCCATGTGCCTCAAGATTCGGCCCAGCCCATCTCTCACTCAGGCAACGGCCAATATTTCCTTCTCCTACCTCCCCCTTGCAGCCCAAGAAGAGCGGATCCAAGTCCCCCTCTCGCTCCCGCTCTCGATCCAAGTCTCCTGCCAAGTCTCCCGAGCGTGCTCGCTCTCCTGTAAGCTCCCTTCTGATCTTGTCTCCTGCCCTTCCCCCCTCCCCTTCCCCCTTCTCTCGCTCTCCTGCCCTTTCCCTCCCCCTTCTCCACCCACTCCCTCTTGCTCCCGCTCTCGATCCAAGTCTCCTGCCGAGTCTCCCGAGCGTGCTCGCTCTCCAGTAAACCCTATCCACTCTCCCCGTCTTGCTCTTTTGCTCTCTGCCTCGCTCCCGCTCTCGATCCAAGTCTCCTCCCGAGTTCCCTCTGCGCTCGCCTGTGAACAATCCTCTCCCCCTCTCAACCCCCCCTCCCCCGACCCCTCCCCCCCCTCCCCTCCTCTTTCACGTTTGGGTTTCTTGCTTTCAGGCTGGCAGTGATGGGAAGGCAGCATCTGGTTGATCGTTGCATTGCTCGCTGAACCTCATTTAGTACGTATGATTCACTTGTGTGTGCAGTGACCGAATGGGAGCTTCGTGTTTGTTGCTTGTTAGACTTGTATATTAGTGGATATGTTTGTGTATTTTTTAAAAATGGCTAAATTGGCTCAAGATAAGGGCGTTTCCAAAGGTTTTTTTTTGTAAAAGGTACCGTACTCGGAATAGCTGCATAGCACAGAACCGGTGAAAGCTGGCCACAAACCTAGCTGCAACGGAAATATTCTTCGGGAAAATTCACTCTGGTAAACCCCTAAGAGGCACTAGATCGTACTTCGAGAGGTGGAAGCCGAATTAGTCTGATTTAGTCAGAGACGACCGGCGTTCAGTGTGGTGAGTGCAAGCAGGTGCTGTTTGAACTCGAAGCCCCGCTCTCAGAAAACTTGCGGGAAGTCCGCTTGACGGAACGAAGAGTAATGAGCATTTCCCGTCGCCCTGCCCAGGACAAACCTGGCAAGTTGACGGCAAGAAATTGTTTTGCTGGCCTTGTCCACAGATTTGTTGAGCATTCGCCCCAGACTTTTCTTTCCTACCTGCCCAAGTCAACTGATACGACGGAAAGACACACTCCGGCCGTCAGACAGTCTCTCCATCCCACCACTTCAGCATGCAAGGAATTCAAATGTGGTGGTTCAATAATTGTCAGCTTCCAATAATCGTTGGCGATGGCGATGCGGCTGCCGACTAGCAAGAAGTCCATACACCACGGCGGTTCGGATTTCTACCTGGCGAGGTGCTCCTCCCGTTCCGCTAGAGGAGTATTTAATCTACTGCTCCTTCAACTTTCTTCACACCACCATTTCACAGTCCAAGGGCTTCAGTCCTCCGATTCCAGCCGTCTATTCCGATTGCCAAGCTTGCAATATCGAGTTTCAGCCCTCCGTTATCCACAGCAGGATCCGGTGTTTCCTGTCTCTTTCAGCCATGGCCCCCATTCCCCTCAGCAGCTTGGCTTGCCTTGGCTTCCTCGTCGTCCTAGCTTCCACCCTCCTCACCCCCGCGGACGCCGTCTACGCCACTTTCAGCGAAGGCATCAACTCCGGCGGCGGCGCGTGCAACTACGAGGGTAACCTCCGCGACGACCCGCTTTTCAACAACGGAATGACCGCCATGATCCCTCATAGCAGGTACGAGAACGGCAAGGGCTGCGGCACGTGCTACGAAGTCGAGTGCCTCAACCACGCGAGCTGCCGCAGCAGCGTCGTGACGGTCCGAGCGGTGGGACTTCAAGGCGAGGACTTCCTGCTCTCCGACACCGCGTGGGACGAGATCTCCAACGACCGGTCCGCCGGCCGCGTGGAGATTAGGTACCGCGGCGTGGACTGCCCTAACAACGGCGGGATCGCGGTTAAGATCATGCCCGGGAGCAACCCGTACTGGTTCGCGATCCAAGTCTTAGGAGCGGCCGGCGCGGGCGGCGTGGATCTGCTGGAATTATCGACGGACGGCGAGAATTGGACGAGCATGAGCCAGCTGGGGAATAGCGCCACGTGGATCCTAAATCCCGCGAAGGATGTCGTCGACGTGGGCGTGGCGGTGAATCTGCGCGTGACGCCGGTGGGAGGCGCGCAGCAGCCGCTGGTGTGGACCGATGCGATTCCCGTCGGGTGGAGCGCGGGAACGACCTACCATGCGGACGGCAACTTCTAGACGTCTCGTCAACAAGGTCCAACGAGGCGTGCTCATTGGTAGTCGTGGCTCTCCCGTGCACCGCAGATGCGGATTCAGCACTGCGGCGGCGACGGGTATCAGACTCCGAAATAAATGCGATGATGGTGCGGAATAGTCGAATAAAAACTGTCCGCGTTGTGGTTGAGTGCCTGATCGGCACCTCGCCCTACTAGTCTAGTTTCTGTTGCGCTCATTGCCCTCGCATGTCTTCAATGTTCGATTCCTATCTTCAATAAACGTGATCCTAGTGATCAAAGAAGCCTGAATAGTGTACGGCCACAACCACAGAGGAGCCCTTACCCTTGGACTGTTGCGAACATACGGTGCTCAGGGAAATAGCGAGGAGATGTGAAAAACCTGTGCTGTTGTGAGCATACAGTGCTGAGGGAAAGAGCGAGGAGACTGGGAAAACCTGTGTGATTGACGAGAAGGACACGAGTAGAGGAAGGGGAGGGGATGGCTGTTGAGTTGGGTAGAAATGAGCCACCACCAGATACTCCTCGTCACTGGAGATGCTCATCACCCGAGGAGAGAGGGCTGGCGCATTGCTAGCAGACGGGGGAGAAGATAAAGATTCCCTGTCAAGGCGTGTCCTTAAACGACAAAATGTGACGCTTCTTCGTGTCAAATCTGTTGCGGATAGCAAACTTGACAGGCAAAATCCTGAATGACACGATGTAGCCTGACAGGGAGTGGGCGCGAAGGGGGAGCGGAGGGAAAGCGAACGGGGACGTGTGTGAGGGGGTGGCAAAAAAAGGTTGGGGGCCAGGCGTTGCACAAAACGGATGGCTGGTCAACCTCACAGACCAACCACGCGGTAAAACCTCTCAACCCAACCCAACCACGAAGCGTAACCTTCCCACCTAGACCAGCCAAACAGGTAAGCCTTTCCACCCAAACCAACCACTCAGATTGACCTCTTCACCCAAACCAACCGCGCAGCCAATCTTTCTGCCCAAACCAGACACACACCCCCCCCAACTTCACACGAATTTCGCACTTGATCTGACAATTTCGAGGCGCCTAACTGAAAGCGCCTTTCGCTAGGCGCCATTCGAACAGCGCCTTTCGATAGGCGACTTCCGCTAGGCGCGTTTCGTTTGGCGTTTTTTATCGGCGCCTTTCGTTGGGCGCCTTTTGTTAGGCGCCTTTCGATAGGCGCCTTTCTATAGGCGCTTTTCGTTAGGCGCCATTCGGTCAGCGCCTTTCGTTAGGCGCCATTCGATCGGCGCCTTTCGTTAGGCGCCATTCGATCGGCGCCTTTCGGTAGACGCCATTCGTTTGGCTGCTTCAGTTCACCGCATCCCCTTGTCCTTCATAAGACTCCCTCCGCATCCCTTCGCATCCCTTTTCACTGCATCCAACCATTCCGCCCCTTATTGCTCCTGCGCGGGGGTCACGACCACAGCTGGTCACCCAGCAGCATCCCTTTGCACCGCATCCAACCAAATTCCGCCCCTCGTTGCTCTCCTGCCTCTGTCTCCGTCTTCCCTCTCGTGCCTTGAGGTGCGCAAGGAGGTCGCGATCGCAGCAGGTCACCAGGTCGCCGTGAGCGATCCCGCTCTCGCTCCCGCTCTCGCTCCCGTTCGCGCTCGCGCTCCGCTTCCGGTTCACGCTCGCGGTCTCACTCCAAGTCCAAGTCTCGCTCGCGCTCGCGATGGTTACGTGGATTTCAGTGGCGCTTCAGGTTTGACCGATGCGCAAGGTATTGAATCTTTCCCTCTTGCTGCACTTCTGGTTCGAGCTCGCGATCTCACTCCATCTCCAGGACTCGCTCGCACTCGCCATCGGTATGTCAAGTGACATGCCGCTCAACTCAAGGGGAACCGTCATATCCTGAGTGAGTCCCTTCCCCTTGCGTTCCCGTCTCAGAACCGCAGTACGGCAAGATTCTGGTCTTCTCTTTTCTGTTCTTCTCTTTCCGCAGTACGGCAAGATTCTCGACATCCAGCTCAAGCTTCCCCTTGAGAACGTGGGAGCGTGGGAGCGTGAGAGCGTGGGAGCAATTCCCCTTGTTTGTTTTACATTTCCAAGAGCGGGTATGTGTGGGAGCGAGGGAGCGCGTTAGAGTTGCAGAGGAATGGGCGGGAAGCAAGCAAGCACCCTCCTTTTTAACAATTAATTTTTCTAGATGGCGCCCAAGTCAAAGTCATGGCGCCCAAGTGGGGTTCTCTCCTGCTGCAGTGGCAAAAGCGGAAGCAAGCAAGTAAGCAAGCTGAGCAGGTGGCGCGTGGCTGCTGAGTCGCCTCATCTCCTACCCGTCCTGCTATCCCTCGTGCTATCCCTTAACCCCCTGCTACCCCCCCTGCAATCCCCCTTGCTATCCCCCTTCTCCTGCTATCTTCTGTACCCCCCCTCCCCATCAGGGGCAGGGACGCCCCCCCCCCCTTCGCGCAGGTCTTCAGGGTGACACCCAGCAGCATCCCTTCACTTGGTAGGGACGGCTACGACTCTGACGGCCACAGGCTGCGCCCAGCAGCATCCCTTAACACCCAGCAGCATCCCTTCACACCCAGCAGCATCCCTTCTCACCCAGCAGCATCCCTTCACACCCAGCAGCATCCCTTCACACCCAGCAGCATCCCTTCACACCCAGCAGCATCTCTTCATAAGACTCCATTGCCTCTGTCCCTGTCTTCCCGTCCGTCCCTTCAGGAATGTGAGGAGAGCAAGGCCAGCCGCGATCGCAGCAGGTCACCGCGTCCATTTTCCGATGCAACCATTCTCCCCCTATTTGCTCCTACCTCTGTCCCTGTCTTCATTTCTTGCCTTGTCAGGTGCGTGAGGAGAGCAAGACCGGTTGCGATCGCAGCAGGTCACCAGGTCGCCGTGAGCGATCCCGCTCTCGCTCCCGCTCTCGCTCCCGTTCGTGCTTGCGCTCCGCTTCCGGTTCACGCTCGCGGTCTCGCAAGTCCAAGTCTCGCTCGCGCTCGCGATGGGTACGTGGAATTCAGTGGCGCTTCAGGTTTGACCGATGCGCAAGGTATTGAATCTTTCCCTCTCGCTGCACTTCTGGTTCGAGCTCGCGATCTCACTCCATCTCCAGGCCTCGCTCGCACTCGCCATCGCTATGTGTCGTCACATGCCGCTCAAGGTCAAGTCACATGCCGCTCAAGGTCAAGTCACATGCCGCTCAAGGTCAAGTCACATGCCGCTCAAGGTCAAGTCACATGCCGCTCAAGGTCAAGTCACATGCCGCTCAAGGTCAAGTCACATGCCGCTCAAGGTCTCCTGCTGTAGAAGCATAAGCGGAAGCAAGCAAGTAAGCAAGCTAAGCAGGTGGCGCGTAGCTGTTGAGCTGCCTCATCTCTTTGCTACCTCCCCCCTCCTACCCGTCCTGCTATCCCCCCGTGCTATCCCCCTTCTCCTGCTATCTTCTATACCCTCCCTCCCCTTCTTCTGCCGTCTTCCCCTTCTCCTGCTGTCTTCTGGTTTTCCCCTCCCCTTCTCCTGCTGTCTTCTGGTTTTCCCCTCCCCTTCTCCTGCTGTCGTCTGTTCCCCCCCTCCCCGTTCCCCTCTGGCAGTCCGCGGACCCCAGAGACGCCGAAGATGCGATTTGAGGCAGGGACGGCTACGACTTGGACGGCCACAGGCTGCGCGTGGGAGCTGGCGCCTGGCAGCATGCATAGACGTCTCTGTTGCTTGCACCCTTCCCTTGCTGTGGCCGATGCCAGTTCGTGGACCCCAGAGTTGCGGAGGACGCCATCAGGGGCAGGGACGGCCACGACTCTGACGGCCACAGGCTGCGAGTGGAGCTGGCGCATGGGGGCCGCGGCTTATGCCCTCTCCTCCCCCCTTCTGTCTTATGTTTCTACCTGACAGTTCACCGACCCGCGTTATGCGGATTAGGGGCACTAGGGGCACTAGGGGCACTAGGGGCACTAGGGGCAGCTATGACTTGGACGGCCACAGGCTGTGCGTGGAGCAGGCGCATGGCGGGCACGGCTCTCATCCCCTGTCCCCCCCCCTGCTATCTTCTGTCCTTCGCTTGCCAGTTGGCGGACCCCAGGGATGCGGAGGACGCTATAAGAGAGCTGGCCATGACTTGGACGGCCACAGGCTGCTAGTGGAGCTGGCGCATGGGGGCTGCGGAGGTGGCAGCTTCGGGGATCGCCGGGGGGACTTCCAGCTGAGCGGGGGCGGGACGTCTTGCAGGACTGAGGACGGCGTTGCGTTGGTTGGAGGCATGTGGGTGGGTGCATGGGACGGTGATGAGACAGCTTCCGTGGTGGCTGGTGGCATTCCCAGCCGCGAGGGGGCGGGCCGTCTTGCAGGACTGAGTACCGCGGTGCGCTGTTTCTCTCTTTTTCCCATCCGTGCAATGCCCCTCCAGCCCCACTTTGCGCTTCTCCCTCTCACCCCCTCTCACCCGCTCCCCGCGTTGCGTCTCCCTTCCCTTCCTCTCTGTCTGCTCACCGGACTCTCAGGACCACATGCGGCATGCGGGCGACGTGTGCTTCGCGCATGTCTTCAAGGAGAGCAACGGTAGGTGGGGATGGTGGAGGGATGTGATAGGTGTGGCATGGACGCATGGCATGGCACGGTGTGGCGTGGCATGGCGTGGCGTGACGTGGCGTGGTGTTGCATGGCGTGGCATGGCGTGGCGTGGCGTGGCGTGGCGTGGCGTGGCGTGGCGTGGCGTGGCGTGGCGTGGCGTGGCGTGGCGTGGCGTGGCGTGGTGTGGCGTGGCGTGGCGTGGGGTGGCGTGGCGTGGCGTGGCGAGGCATGGCGTGGACAAATAGCGTGCATGCATGTGGTGTTAGGTGTGCTGGCGACGTGCGCGTCGTGCAGGTCTTCAGGGTGTTTTTGAGAATCCCAAGAAACGCCCTGCAGGATCGCGGTAAGTGTGCTGGCGACGTGTGTTTCGCGCAGCTCTTCAAGGAGAGCAATGGCAGGTGGGTGGACCGTGGAAGAGAAGGTGCGTTTCTGTCGCATCACAGTCATGTTGGTAGGTGGTGGTAGGTGGTGGTAGGTAGTGGTAGGTGCGTACGTGGATGCTTGAGGCCCGTAATTTGGCATGGACGCATGAGGTGGCATGGACGCATGAGGTGGCATGGACGCTTGAGGGGGCATGCTGCTAACTTGCCCCGCGTCCAGGGGCCCCCTCCCCGTCTATCAAGCATGACGGGATTCGTGGACTGCAGCAACGGGGAGGACACGAGGCATGCTGCTTCCGCGTTGCCTTCGTCGCCCATCCTCTTCTTGCCCCTCGTTCCTCCCCTCCCCATCCCCTCCCCTCCTCTCTCTGCGACCAGGCATGATGGGACTCGTGGACTGCAGCAACCAGTACGACATGAACCATGCTACTTTTGCCTCACCCGCATTCTGCCATTTCCTTGCCCTGCATCCCACTCTTCCCCCTCCCTCCAGGCATGATGGGGATCGTGGACCACAGCAAGGAGGACACGAAGTAGGCTGCTTGTTCTGTCTCACTTCACTGTTTGTCCTCACCCCTCCCCTTCCCCCTCTCTCTCCCCTCCCCTTCCCCCTCTCTCTCCCCTCCCCTTCCCCCTCTCTCTCCCCTCCCCTTACCCCTCCCTCCAGGCATGATGGGGATCGTGGACTACAGCAATGAGGAGGACATGAAGTATGCGGTGAGTCGCAGGGGTGAAAGCAGGGGTGAGTCGCAGGGGTGAAAGCAGGGGTGAGTCGCAGGGGTGAGGCATGGTCGCACGCAGGGGTGAGTCATGTTGGCAAGTAGGGGTGAATCATGGTCGCACGCAGGGGTGAGTCATGTTGGCAAGTAGGGGTGAATCATGGTCGCACGCAGGGGTGAGAAGCAGGAATTATGAGTGAGTAAGGATAATTCTCTGCTCGCGTTTGTCTTGATCCTAGCTGTATCTCCGCCCCCCTTCAATGCGCCCATGCTTCTCCCTCTCTACCCATCTCCTGTCCCCTCCCACTCATCCCCTCCCACTCATCCCCTCCCACTCACCCCCTCCCACTCATCCCCTCCCACGCATCTCTTCCCCCCCCCCGCCACCCCCCCGTTTTCTCCCATCAGGTCCGCAAGCTAGACGATTCGGAGTTCAAAAACCCTTTTTCCCGTGGCTGCTACATTCGAGTAAGTCTTGGACCTCCATCCATTCCCGAACGTCCATCCAGACCCGAACCTCCATCCAGTTCCGAACCTCCATCCTTCCATCCTGTTCCGAGCCTCCATCCAATTCGGAACCTCTGTCCTGTTGTGAACCTCCCGTGCCCAACCTCCGCCCATTTCGGCCTTCGCGCATCCTCTTTCTTTTACCGCTGCATCTGCCCTTTGTCGGCCCCTTTTTGCCCCTTCGACTGCCCCTTTTCCTGCCCCTTTCTTGCCCCCTCTCCTGCCTCCTCTCCTGCCCCACCTGCCCCTTACCCTACCATGTGGACTCGCCTGTGGTATGAGGAGAGGACGCCGGTCGTGATTGCAGCAGCTCACCTCATCTTCTCTCTTTCACGAGATAACTTTCTTATCCCCTCTGCCTCTTTCTCCTGCCCCCTCCCCTCCCCCCTCTCTTGCCTCTTGGCCTCCCCTGTCCATCCCTTCAGGTGTGTGATAAGAGCAAGGCTGGCCGCGATCGCAGCTGGTCACCGTCGGCCTCCTCCCTTTGTCCTCTTTCCTTCCAGGCCCGCTCTAATGCTGCCGCTCTCCCTTCTCCCGATGCTCTCTGTCCCTTCAGATGCGTGAGGAGAGTACGACCGGCCGCAATCACAGCTGGACACCCCGTCCACTTTCCTTCACGAGAGTTGCTTCCGATCCAACCATTCCCCCCCTCGTTGCTCCTGCCTCTTGCCCATGACCTCATTCCTTGTCCCTTCAGGTGCGTGAGGAGAGCAAGACCGGTCGCGATCGCAGCAGGTCCCCGCGTCGCCGCGAGCGGTCCCGTTCACGGTCTCGCTCCTGCTCTCGCTCCGCTTCGGGTTCGCCCTCCCGATCCCGCTCCAAGTCCAAGTCTCGCTCGCGCTCTCGATCGGTACGTGGTTTGCCACTCAAGGTGTATAATGTCCCGCTCTCGATCCCGCTCGCGCTCATGCGTGCTCTGCTTCCAGTCCGTGCTCTGCTTCCAGTCTGTGCTCTCGCTCTCACTCCAAGTCCAAGTCTCGCTCGCGCCCGCGATCGGTATGTGGTGTGTTGCTCAAGGTGTATATTGTCCCGTTGGTGTGTCGAATCAATCTTCTGTTCAAGAGATGCAATTTCCCGACCTTGATCACGCTCTCGCTCCGCTTCCGGTTTTCGCTCCTGATACCGTTCCAAATCCCAAGTGTTGCTTGCGCTCGCGATCTGTGCGTGAATTTCCGCTTAGGGTTTGACATGGCCTGGGCTCAATGCCTGCCGTTCTCCTCTTCTCTCTCGCTCTGCGAGTGATCGCCTTTCCGACTTTCACTTGCCCTGCCCCTCCCGCCACACACACCTCGTCCGCAGCCCACCGCTCTGCGAGTGATCGCCTTTCCGGCTTTCGCTTGCGCTCGCGGTCCAACGCTCGCTCGCGCTCATGGTCGGAATGCGAAGTCACGTGTAGTGCCATGTGCCTCAAGATTCGGCCCAGCCCATCTCTCACTCAGGCAACGGCCAATATTTCCTTCTCCTACCTCCCCCTTGCAGCCCAAGAAGAGCGGATCCAAGTCCCCCTCTCGCTCCCGCTCTCGATCCAAGTCTCCTGCCAAGTCTCCCGAGCGTGCTCGCTCTCCTGTAAGCTCCCTTCTGATCTCGTCTCCCGCCCTTCCCCCCTCCCCTTCCCCCTTCTCGCGCTCTCCTGCCCTTTCCCTCCCCCTTCTCCACCCACTCCCTCTTGCTCCCGCTCTCGATCCAAGTCTCCTCCCGAGTTCCCTCTGCGCTCGCCTGTGAACAATCCTCTCCTCCTCTCAACCCCCCCCTCCCCCGACCCCTCCCCCCCCTCCCCCGACCCCTCCCCCCCCTCCCCTCCTCTTTCACGTTTGGGTTTCTTGCTTTCAGGCTGGCAGTGATGGGAAGGCGGCATCTGGTTGATCGTTGCATTGCAGGCCTCAGGATATCAGGGTAAAATACCCTTACGGCCCTTACTATAAGGCTGGGGTTGGTGTTGGACCCTTATATTTAAAAGTGGTTTAGTTTTGGACCCTTATGAAAAAAACTAAATTTGTACCGGACCCTGATTTTGAAAAGTGGTGCAGCGTTAGCACCCTGATGCGGAAAAGTGTTGTGTAAAATCACCCTTACACAATCACACATGCGATCCCCCGCTATAATCATTGATCCCCTTGGCAACCTGTAGATTTCGGCTTAAGTCCCCCCCCAATCCGAGAGTTATTCCTCCTATACCCCCCGCAACCCAAGATTTCGGCTAAGTCCCCCACTGCCAAAGGCATTCCTCCCACAGCCCTCGAGCGACCCCGAAAAATTGGTGAAGTCCCCCACTGGCAGAGACAAAGCTACTGCAACCCAGAGGATTCGGCTAAGTCCCCCACTAAGAGAGACAGTCCTGAAACGAAAAGAAAGCCCTGAAACTACCTTGAAATTACAGGGTAGCCTGAAACGAAAAGAAAGCCCTGGACGTGATATGTCAAACCATCTTTTCCCCCCTACCCATTTCGGCGAGGGAATGTCGCGCCTACGAAATGTCGGCGACTTGAATTTACAGGTTTTTACCTGGCCCCTGCCCGCGCACGACGGGGATCACGTCGTCAATTTCTTCTGCTAATGGTTTACGCTTTTTATGGCTGCCACTCACCCAGGAATTCATGCGCACAATTACAAAACCTGTCATCTTGAATGTATAATTCGTGTTGGTAGAGTCGTATCCGCCACTACATTCGTTAAAAGAAATTAAAGAAAGAAAGAAAAGAAAAAACCGAGTGGGGCACTAACGGGAAATCAGGTCGAGACCAGGAAGGGTCTTGGGAATGAGGTCGTATTTCTACAAGATAGTAATCAGTACCAGCAAACCCGAAATGGACTCTGAAACGCGAAACAGTGAGGTCCGAGGGTCAAAACGCGAATTCCTGTTCGGTTTGATTTGGTACTTCGCGAAGTTTGCTTCCCTGGTACTGAACGCTCTAATGTAGAAATACGCACTAACAGCAAAATTACCGAGGTGCGACATTCCCTCCACTTCAGCACTAACAACCAAAAATCTTGGTGCACCCTGTCGAGTGCCACCCAAGGCACGTCGTCACATCATACAGTATCTACAATACGTCAGTCGTCTGATCATGCGAGATCCTGTAACTACAGTAAAGCGTAAGGCTGCGCTGGAGTTATACCCTTATGTGAAAAAGTACAAATATTTAGGACCCTTATATTACAAAGAAGCTAAAAAAAATACCCTTACAGAAAAAGTGGCAGCAAGCGAGTACCCTTACAAGAAAAAGTACTTCGAATCCTATCCAGAGGCCTGTTGCATTGCTCGCTGAACTTCATTTAGTACGTATGATTCACTTGTGTGTGCAGTGACCGAATGGGAGCTTCGCGTTTGTTGCTTGTTAGATTTGTATATTAGTGGATATGTTTGTGTATTTTTTAAAAATGGCTAAATTGAGTGCTCAAGATAAGGGCGTTTCCAAAGTGTTTTCTTTGTATAAGGTACCGTACTCGGAATAGCTGCATAGCACAGAACCGGTGAAAGCTGGCCACAAACCTAGCTGCAACGGAAATATTCTTTGGGAAAATTCACTCTGGTAACGCCCTAAGAGGCACTAGATCGTACTTCGAGAGGTGGAAGCCGGTTTAGTCTGATGTAGTCAGAGACGACCGGCGTTCAGTGTGGTGAGTGCAAGCAGGTGCTGTTTGAACTCGAAGCCCCGCTCTCAGAAAGCTTGCGGGAAGTCCGCTTGACGGAACGAAGAGTAATGAGCATTTCCCGTCGCCCTGCCCCAGGACAAACCTGGCAAGTTGACGGCAAGAAATTGTATTGCTGGCCTTGTCCACAGATTTGTTGAGCATTCGCCCCAGACTTTTCTTTCCTACCTGCCCAAGTCAACTGATACGACGGAAAGACACACTCCGGCCGTCAGACAGTCTCTCCATCCCACCACTTCAGCATGCAAGGAATTCGAATGTGGTGATTCAATAATTGTCAGCTTCCAATAATCCTTGGCGATGGCGATGCGGCTGCCGACTAGCAAGAAGTCCATACACCACGGCGGTTCGGATTTCTACCTGGCGAGGTGCTCCTCCCGTTCCGCTAGAGGAGTATTTAATCTACTGCTCCTTCAACTTTCTTCACACCACCATTTCACAGTCCAAGGGCTTCAGTCCTCCGATTCCAGCCGTCTATTCCGATTGCCAAGCTTGCAATATCGAGTTTCAGCCCTCCGTTATCCACAGCAGGATCCGGTGTTTCCTGTCTCTTTCAGCCATGGCCCCCATTCCCCTCAGCAGCTTGGCTTGCCTTGGCTTCCTCGTCGTCCTAGCTTCCACCCTCCTCACCCCCGTGGACGCCGTCTACGCCACTTTCAGCGAAGGCATCAACTCCGGCGGCGGCGCGTGCAACTACGAGGGGAACCTCCGCGACGACCCGCTTTTCAACAACGGAATGACCGCCATGATCCCTCATAGCAGGTACGAGAACGGCAAGGGCTGCGGCACGTGCTACGAAGTCGAGTGCCTCAACCACGCGAGCTGCCGCAGCAGCGTCGTCACGGTCCGAGCGGTGGGAGTTCAAGGCGAGGACTTCCTGCTCTCCGACACCGCGTGGGACGAGATCTCCAACGACCGGTCCGCGGGCCGCGTGGAGATTAGGTACCGCGGCGTGGACTGCCCTAACAACGGCGGGATCGCGGTTAAGATCATGCCCGGGAGCAACCCGTACTGGTTCGCGATCCAAGTCTTAGGAGCGGCCGGCGCGGGCGGCGTGGATCTGCTGGAATTATCGACGGACGGCGAGAATTGGACGAGCATGAGCCAGCTGGGGAATAGCGCCACGTGGATCTTAAATCCCGCGAAGGATGTCGTCGACGTGGGCGTGGCGGTGAATCTGCGCGTGACGCCGGTGGGAGGCGCGCAGCAGCCGCTGGTGTGGACCGATGCGATTCCCGTCGGGTGGAGCGCGGGAACGACCTACCATGCGGACGGCAACTTCTAGAAGTCTCGTCAGCAAGGTCCAACGAGGCGTGCTCATTGGTAGTCATGGCTCTCCCGTGCACCGCAGATGCGGATTCAGCACTGCGGCGGCGACGGGTATCAGACTCCGAAATAAATGCGATGATGGTGCGGAATAGTCGAATAAAAACTGTCCGCGTTGTGGTTGAGTGCCTGATCGGCACCTCGCCCTACTAGTCTAGTTTCTGTTGCGCTCATTGCCCTCGCATGTCTTCAATGTTCGATTCCTATCTTCAATAAACGTGATCCTAGTGATAAAAGAAGCCTGAATAGTGTACGGCCACAACCACAGAGGAGCCCTTAACCCTGGACTGTTGCGAACATACGGTGCTCAGGGAAATAGCGAGGAGATGTGAAAAAACTGTGCTGTTGCGAACATACGGTGCTGAGGGAAACAGCGAGGAGATTGGGAAATCCTGTGATTGAGGAGAAGGACACGAGTAGAGGAAGGGGAGGGGATGGCTGTTGAGTTGGGTAGAAATGAGCCACCACCAGATACTTGTCACTGGAGATGCTCGTCACCCGAGGAGAGGGCTGGCGTACTGCTAGCGGACAGGGGAGAGGAGAAGATTCGATGCGAAGGCGTGTTTCTAAATGATGAAATGTCACGCTTCTTCGTGTCAGAACTGTAGCGCGTGGCAAACTTGACGGGCAAAATCCTGAATGACACGAAGGAGCCTGACAGGGAGTGGGGGCGAAGGGAGAGCAGAGGGAAAGCGAACGGGGACGTGTGTGAGGGGGTGGCAAATGGCTGGTCAGGTGTTGCACAAAACGAATGGCTGGTCAACCTCACAGACCAACCACGCGGTAAAACCTCTCAACCCAACCTAACCACGAAGCGTAACCTTCCCATCTAGACCAGCCAAACAGGTAAGCCTTTCCACCCAAACCAACCACTCAGATTGACCTCTTCACCCAAACCAACCGCGCAGCCAATCTTTCTGCCCAAACCAGACACACACCCCCCCCAACTTCACACGAATTTCGCACATGATCTGACAATTTCGAGGCGCCTAACTGAAGGCGCCTTTCGCTAGGCGCCATTCGAACGGCGCCTTTCGATAGGCGACTTCCGCCAGGCGCGTTTCGTTTGGCGCCTTTGATCGGCGCCTTTCGTTAGGCGCCTTTCGTTAGGCGCCTTTCGATAGGCGCCTTTCTATAGGCGCTTTTCGTTAGGCGCCATTCGCTCATTGCCCTCGCATGTCTTCAATGTTCGATTCCTATCTTCAATAAACGTGATCCTAGTGATAAAAGAAGCCTGAATAGTGTACGGCCACAACCACAGAGGAGCCCTTAACCCTGGACTGTTGCGAACATACGGTGCTCAGGGAAATAGCGAGGAGATGTGAAAAAACTGTGCTGTTGCGAACATACGGTGCTGAGGGAAAGAGCGAGGAGATTGGGAAAACCTGTGATTGAGGAGAAGGACACGAGTAGAGGAAGGGGAGGGGATGGCTGTTGAGTTGGGTAGAAATGAGCCACCACCAGATACTCCTCGTCACTGGAGATGCACCACCGAGGAGAGAGGGCTGGCGTAGTGCTAGCGGACGGGGGAGAGGAGAAGATTCGATGCGAAGGCGTGTTCACGCTTCTTCGTGTCAGATTTGTAGCGCGTGGCAAACTTGACGTGCAAAATCCTGAATGACACGAAGGAGCCTGACAGGGAGTGGGCGCGAAGGGAGAGCGGAGGGAAAGCGAACGGGGACGTGTGTGAGGGGATGGCAAATAAAGTTGGGGCCAGGCGTTGCACAAAACGAATGGCTGGTCAACCTCACAGACCAACCACGCGGTAAAACCTCTCAACCCAACCCAACCACGAAGCGTAACCTTTCCACCAAGAACAGCCAAAGAGGTAAGCCTTTGCACCCAATCCAGCCACTCAGATTGACCTCTTCACCCAAACCAACCGCGCAGCCAATCTTTCCGCCCAAACCAGACACACACCCCCCCCAACTTCACACGAATTTCGCACTTGATCTGACAATTTCGAGGCGCCTAACTAAAGGCGCCTTTCGCTAGGCGCCATTCGAACGGCGCCTTTCGATAGGCGACTTCCGCCAGGCGCGTTTCGTTTGGCGTTTTTTATCGGCGCCTTTCGTTAGGCGCCTGTCGTTAGGCGCCTTTCGTTAGGCGCCTTTCTAAAGGCGCTTTTCGTTAGGCGCCATTCGATCGGCGCCTTTCGTTAGGCGCCATTCGATCGGCGCCTTTCGGTAGACGCCATTCGTTTGGCTGCTTCAGGTCACCGCATCCCCTTGTCCTTCATAGGACTCCCTCCGCATCCCTTCGCATCCCTTTGCTCCTGCGCGGGGGTCACGACCACAGCTGGTCACCCAGCAGCATCCCTTTGCACCGCATCCAACCAAATTCCGCCCCTCGTTGCTCTCCTGCCTCTGTCTCCGTCTTCCCTCTCGTGCCTTCAGGTGCGCAAGGAGAGCAAGGGGGATCACGGCTGCCCTCCCTCTTCTGAGCAATGCAGTCTTTCCCGTTTCTTCCACATCCTGCAGCATCCCTTCACACCCAGCACCATCCCTTGATAAGACCCCATTGCCTCTGTCCCTGTTCCCGTCCGCCCCTTCAGGTATGTGAGGAGAGCAAGGCCAGCCGCGATCGTAGCAGGGCCTCCTCTCCTGCCTTTTGGCCTGCCGCAACCGTCCCGTAAGGTGCGTGAGGAGAGCACGACCGGTCGCGATCGCAGCAGGTCACCGCGTCCATTTTCCGATGCAACCATTCTCCCCCTATTTGCTCCTGCCTCTGTCCCTGTCTTCATTTGTTCCCGGCCTCCTGTTCCTCTATTTCCGCAGTACAGCAAGATTCTCGACATCGAGCTCACGCTTCCGCCTCGCCCCCCTGGCTTCGCGTTCGTGGAGGTGAGCTTGGGAGCGTGGGAGCGTGAGAGCGCGTTAGAGTGGGAGCGTGTTGCAGAGGATGGAGTGTGCTATCCCCCCTGCTATCCCCCCTGCTATCCCCCCTGCTATCCCCCCTGCTATCCCCCCTGCTATCCCCCCTGCTATCCCCCCTGCTACCCCCCTGCTATCCCCCCTGCTATCCCCCCTGCTATCCCCCCTGCTATCCCCCCTGCTATCCCCCTGCTATCCCCCCTGCTATCCCCCCTGCTACCCCCCCTGCTATCCCCCCTGCTATCCCCCCTGCTATCCCCCCTGCTATCCCCCTGCTATCCCCCCTGCTACCCCCCCTGCTATCCCCCCTGCTATCCCCCCTGCAATCCCCCCTGCCATCCCCCCTGCTATCCCCTGCTGTCTGTTCCCCCCTCCCCTTCTCCTGCTGTCTTCTGGTTTTCCCCTCCCCTTCTCCTGATGTCTTCTGGTTTTCCCCTCCCCTTCTCCTGCTGTCGTCTGTTCCCCCCCTCCCTGTTCTCCTCTGTCAGTCCGCGGACCCCAGAGACGCCGAAGATGCGATTTGAGGCAGGGACGGCTACGACTTGGATGGCCACAGGCTGCGCGTGGAGCTGGCGCATGGCGGGCATGGCTCTCATCCCCTGCCCCCCCCCCTGCTATCTTCTGTCCGCCCGCTTGCCAGTTGGCGGACCCCAGGGATGCGGAGGACGCTATAAGAGAGCTGGCCATGACTTGGACGGCCACAGGCTGCTAGTGGAGCTGGCGCATGGGGGCTGCGGGGGTGGCAGCTTCGGGGATCGCCGGGGGACTTCCAGCTGAGCGGGGGCGGGACGTCTTGCAGGACTGAGTACGGCGGTGCGTTGGTTGGAGGCATGTCGGTTGGTGCATGGGATGGTGATGAGACAGCTTCGGTGGTGGCTGGTGGGATTCCCAGCCGCGAGGGGGCGGGCCGTCTTGCAGGACTGAGTACCGCGGTGCGCTGTTTCTCTCCTTTTCCCATCTGTGCAATTCCTTGGACATCTTCCAGTGAGCGCGGCGTCAGGAGACAGGTTAGCAAGTAGGAAAAAACAGTTGAAAACGATGCTTATGTAAACGCGAGTTTGGAGTAGTCGGAGCTCTTCCCTTAACAACCAATTAAACAGGTGACAAACATGTTTCGGCCGCAGGGCATACCCTAGCGAGCCTTCTTCAGTGCCAATGAGAAAGTATGAGCAAAGCAAAGCTTCTAGGTAGAAACTAAGCATCCAACCGAACCAAACTCAATGTAATCTTCACCCGGGTCACCCAAAATATCGAGGACCAATCGAAGCCAACCTGGTAAAAACCAAGGGGCCACGTCTTCAAATCTCGAGGGTGTCTTGAGAATGAGTTGAATTCGAATTCTCGCCAGTAGGCAGCCTCGGAAGCCACGCGCGCACCAAACGCTTCGATAAGCTATTGTCAAACATGTGTATTTGTCATGTTTGTATAGACTGTATAGGGTCGCCTCTTAGAGAGTACAACACTTAGGTATATCTGTGTGTACTCTCACTCTATCAAATCACTTGTTCAATTTTTGATATGGTATCACGCGTAGGTAGGATCCCCCCCCACCTACCGCTTCCGCTCGCCCCCCTCTAGCCCCGTTACGTCCTGCCACCTGAAGGGGCGCCCCAGCCGGGGGGGTCACAATGTCCAAGGTGAACAGGCTGGACACCGGGTCCATGGGGAACGTGGACAGGGGGGCACCAGTGGCGGCCCTGGTACAGACAGCATACCGCTCGTGACCAGGGAACGTAGTGGTGACACCAAGGTCCTGGAGGCAGCCGATCCCAACTAGGTTCCTGGAGAAAGAGGGGATATACAGACCTGTGAGAGAGCCCGAAGGAACCGCCGGACAGGGAAGGGTGGTGGAACTGCGAGCGACTACGGGACCGGCGGAGAGGTCAGCAAGTGAAACAGCAGTAGGAACAGGAAGCGGCGTCAGCGTAGTAGAGTCACGGAAGAAACACCGGGAAGCGCCAGAATCCAAGGTGAAGGAAAGCTAAGCAGTGGCGTCTGGCGACGGGGCGACGGCGGAAGCACCAAGGCTAAACAAGGCAGAAGCTCCTACGCCTGACGCAGCAGGGGAGGCTAAGCTAGGCACAACTACACTAGGCGATAAGGAGTAATAAGAGGGGAACACACTAGAGTCATCGGCATACAACAAATGCAGGGCAGAAACAATGGCATCCATGTCCATGTAAAAAATCTGAACTCTACGACTAAGCAAACTGTGCCAGTCCGGGAGGTCGGGCGATGGGCCGAAACGCTGACGAAACAAGTCGTCCAGGCGACGAGAACAGCGGGCAGTGGTGTGACCGATCTTACCGCAAACGAAGCCGCGGCGAGGACCGGTCTGGATCTGGTACTGACAGCGCTTGCCAGTTGGCGGACCCCAGGGATGCGGAGGACGCTATAAGAGAGCTGGCCATGACTTGGACGGCCACAGGCTGCTAGTGGAGCTGGCGCATGGGGGCTGCGGGGGTGGCAGCTTCGGGGATCGCCGGGGGGACTTCCAGCTGAGCGGGGGCGGGACGTCTTGCAGGACTGAGTACGGCGGTGCGTTGGTTGGAGGCATGTCGGTTGGTGCATGGGATGGTGATGAGACAGCTTCGGTGGTGGCTGGTGGGATTCCCAGCCGCGAGG
The DNA here is from genome assembly GCA_027943415.1 of Closterium sp. NIES-67. Taxonomy (NCBI): domain Eukaryota; kingdom Viridiplantae; phylum Streptophyta; class Zygnematophyceae; order Desmidiales; family Closteriaceae; genus Closterium; species Closterium sp. NIES-67. The sequence continues at coordinate 30,029 of BQMB01000549.1, read as the reverse complement.
GGGCGGGCCGTCTTGCAGGACTGAGTACCGCGGTGCGCTGTTTCTCTCCTTTTCCCATCTGTGCAATTCCTTGGACATCTTCCAGTGAGCGCGGCGTCAGGAGACGGGTTAGCAAGTAGGAAAAAACAGTTGAAAACGATGCTTATGTAAACGCGAGTTTGGAGTAGTCGGAGCTCTTCCCTTAACAACCAATTAAACAGGTGACAAACATGTTTCGGCCGCAGGGCATACCCTAGCGAGCCTTCTTCAGTGCCAATGAGAAAGTATGAGCAAAGCAAAGCTTCTAGGTAGAAACTAAGCATCCAACCGAACCAAACTCAATGTAATCTTTGTCAGAAACCCAGTCACTAACCACTGGGTTAAAAGGGCTTGTTGAATAGCGGGTAAGTGCGCCCATAGCCCCCCAGGCTCTGCACCTGTGGCCCTTTTCTGAGGATCTCAAGGGCAACCCCAGCGGGTCACTCAACACCCCCCCCCCCGCTGGGATAGGTGGAAGACACGAGCGCCTCTGCAGCGCTGGCACTGGGAGTTGAACCCAAGACCTTAGGTTCAGATACCATGTCAGAAACCCAGTCACTAACCACTGGGTTAAAAGGGCTTGTTGAATAGCGGGTAAGTGCGCCCATAGCCCCCCAGGCTCTGCACCTGTGGCCCTTTTCCGAGGATCTCAAGGGCAACCTCAGCGGGTCACTCAACAATCTTCATCCGGGTCACCCAAAATATCGGGGACCAATCGAAGCCAACCTGGTGGCCCCCGCGCCTGTCCTCACGGCCCTCGCGCCCGTCCTAGCTGGCCCCGCGCCCGTCCTAACGGCCCCCGCGCCCGTCCTAGCCGGCCCCGTGCCCGTCCTAGCTAGCCCCGCGCCCGTCCTAGCTGGCCCCGCGCCCGTCCTAGTGGCCCCCGCGCCCGTCCTAGTGGCCCCCGCGCCTGTCCTACCTGCCCTCGCGCCCGTCCTTCCCGGCCCCACGCCCGTCCTAGCGGGCCCCGCGCCCGTCCTACCGGCCCCCCCGCGCCCGTCCTAGTCGACCCCGCGCCCGTCCTAGCGGCCCCCGCGCCCGTCCTACCGGCCCCCGCGCCCGTCCTAGCGGCCCTCGCGCCCGTCCTAGCCGCCCCCGCGCCCGTCCTAGCGGCCCCCGTGCCCGTCATACAGGCCCCCGCGCCCGTCCTAGCCGGCCCCCCGCCCGTTCCTGGCCCGTCCTACCCAACCCCCGCAACTGTCCTCGCCGGCCCGGCGCCCGCCGCTACTGCCCCCCCCCCGCGCCCGTTCTGCCGACCCCTGCGCGCGCCCTGCCCGTCGATCTCCGGCCCCGTGCTCACCTTCCCGCCGGACTGCCGCCTATCTGCGCCTGGCCCGCTCTTCGTGCTACTACTGCACTGCACCCTCCCTGGTACGGTTCTCCATCACCTTTCACCGCACTGAACCCTCCTGCACCGCACGGCACCACGCTGCACCGCACTGTACCGCACTGTACCGCGCTGCACCGCACTGTACCGCCCTGCACCGCACTGGACCGCACTGCACTGTCTCGGTGGGTCGCCTGATCTTACCGATGCTCTTTCCTGACCTTGAGTCTTTCCCCACTGTTGCTGACGTGGCTGCCCAGCTGCGCACCATAGATGAGACCTGGCGCGCTGCCTGCACTGACGCACAGCTTAGAGCCCACCAGCCGAACCTTACCCCTACCCTCTACCTGCTTGCCACCCGCCTCCCTCACACTGCTCGTGACCGCTTCCTTAGCATCCACCCCGGTGACCTCACCCTCACAGACTTTGTAGACACCCTAACTGTTATTGAGACCCGCCACCGCTCTATCGCCAAGGCGAGCCGTACTGTGCCGGTCCCTATCTTTCAGGGTTGTGCCCCAGCTCAGTGCACCTTCTCCGATGGTTCTGCAGCTGTGGCTGAGACCGCCGCTGCAGCGCAGTTCCATCCAGTGAAGGGCCACCACCCCAAGGCTGGGCGCGGCGGAGGTGGTGGGGGTGCCAGTGGAGGTGGGGGTGGAGTCGGGTCGTCTGGTCGTGGAGTGGACGAGAGGACCCTGCCAGGCCCAGCTGAGCAGCCGCCCCAGCAGCCGCAGCAGCAGCCGCAGCAGCCGCACCAGCCGCAGCTGCCGCCGCAGACGAGGCAGGCGAGTGCCCTCCCGCCCGGTTGGCCTGGCGCTGGTGGTGGTCGTGCGCATGGTGGTGTGCCGGGTGGCGGTTCGGGAGGCGTGCGCTGTCAGTACCAGATCCAGACCGGTCCTCGCCGCAGCTTCGTTTGCGGTAAGATCGGTCACACCACTGCGCGCTGTTCTCGTCGCCTGGACGACTTGTTTCGTCAGCGCTTCGGCCCGTCGCTCGACCTCCCGGACTGGCACAGTTTGCTTAGTCGTAGATTTCAGATTTTGGACATGGACATGGATGCCATTGTTTCTGCACTGTATATGATATATGCTGATGACTCTAGTGTGCTCCCCTCTTATTACTCCTTGTCGCCTAGTGTAGCTGTGCCTAGCTTAGCCTCCCCTGCTGCGTCAGGTGTAGGAGCTTCTGCCTTGTTTAGCCTTGGTGCTTCCGCCTTCGCCCCGTCGCCAGACGCGACTGCTTCGCTTTCCTTCACCTTAGATTGTGGCGCTTCCCGGTGTTTCTTCCGTAACTCTACTACGCTGACGCCGCTTCCTGTTCCTGCTGCAGTTTCTCTTGCTGACCCCTCCGGCGGTCCCGTAGTCGCTCGCAGTTCCACCACCCTTCCCTGTCCGGCGGTTCCTTTGGGCTCTCTCACAGGTCTGCATATCCCCTCTTTCTCTAGGAGCCTAGCTGGTGTCGGCTGCCTCCAGGACCTTGGCGTCACCACTACGTTCCCTGGTCACGAGCGGTATGCTGTCTGTACCGAGGCCGCCACTAGTGCCCCCCTATCCATGTTCCCCCGGGACCCGGTGTCCGGCGTGTTCACCTTGGACACTGTGACCCCCCCGTCTGGAGCGCCCCTTCAGGTGGCTGCGTCTACCCAGGTTGCTGCTGCCTGCTCCTGTCCGTCCCTCACTCACCCGACTCTCCTTTGGCACCACCGCCTAGGTCACCCTGCGCTCCCGCGTCTGCGTCACATGTCCCAGCAGGGTCTCGTCCTTGGTCTCCCTGGTTCGTTCCCCGCTTTTCCCTCCTCCCCCGCCCCACCTTGTACGCCTTGTGTTGACGGTCGGCTTCGCCGTGCCCCTCACTCCTCCTCGTTTCCCCCTACCGCCGCGCCGCTGCAGACCCTGCACATGGACGTCTGGGGCCCCGCCCCCGTCCATGGGCCGCGTCGAGAGCGCTACTTTCTCGTGCTTGTCGACGACTTCACTCGCTACACCACAGTCTTTCCCCTGGAGCGCAAGGCCGACGTGCCTGACGCTCTCATCCCCTGGCTTGTCTCTGCCCGTGTCCACCGAGGTCTCCCTGTTCTGCGTCTTCACTCCGACCGTGGTGGCAAGTTTGCCTCAGGTGTCCTTGGTCGCTTCTATCGTGCAGAAGGCATCACCCAGACGTTCACCTTGCTGGACTCCCTACAGCAGAATGGGGTCGCTGAGCGACGAATCGGTTTGGTCATGGAGGTGGCTCGCACCTCCATGATTCATGTCGGTGCCGCCCATTTTTTGTGGCCGTTCGCTGTGCGCTACGCTGCTCATCAGCTTAACCTGTGGCCGCACCACTAGCAGCCGCAGGTTTCGCCGACCCTTCTTTGGACCGGGTCTCCTGGTGACGCGTCTGCGTTCCACGTCTGGGGCTGCCTTGCTCACGTTCGTGCCTTTGGCACGGACAAGCTCACTGCCCGCACCCTTCCCTGTGTCTTCCTTCGTTTCCCCCTTGACGCGTCTGACTGACACTTCTACCACCCGCCGTCTCACCGGTTCTTTCACTCTCGCGACGTCACCTTTGACGAGTCCGTCTCCTTCTACTGTCGCTTCCCCCACCGCGGTCCCCCGGTTACTCCCCCCCTGTTCCTGGTCACTCCTTCCCTGGTGGTCCCTCCTCCCCCCCCCTCCCCCTCCCCGTCCTGCCCCCTCTGGTGTGTCCCACGTCACCCCTCTCCCGTCAGTTGTCCCGGTCGAGGAGTCCTCTGACTCTGGTGGTCCTGCGGCGTTGTCCCCGCCGTCTGCCCCTCCCCCGGTGTCTCCTCCCCCTAAGCCTCTGCAGCCGCCGTCGCCCCCGCTGTCGCAGCCGTTCTCTCCGCTGCCATCGCCGCCACACCCGTCGTTCTCGCCGCCGCCGCCGCCACCGTCGCAGCAGCAGTTTGTCGCCTCTGGGGGTGCCCGCGTTGGGGTGGGTGCTAGTTCTGGGGTTCCTGTTGTGGCGTGCCTCGGTGGCCCTGGGGGTGGTACTGGTGCTTGGGGGGTTTCGAGCTCTGGGGGTGTTCCTTCTGGGGGTGCCGGAGTGGAGTGCCCTGGAGGTAGCCGAGGCCCAGCTTGCGGTCTCGGTGTTGGTGTTGTGCCGCCGTAGCAGCATTCCCTGCCGGTGTTAGCCCTTTGCCTGCTCGGCCTTCCGTCCCCTGACCCTGCGTCCGTTCCTCTCCTGCTGTCTCCTCCTCTTCCTGTCTACGGCCCTATGTTCCCTCCGCCGGACTCGTCCCCGGCTCGTCTTCCCCCTCGCTCCCCCCTTGTGTCCCCTCCTCTGCCTCCTGAACCGACGCCTCCGTCTCACGTCTGGTCCCGCCGTCCCTCCCGCACTCGTCCTGTCTCCCCTGTCACGCGCTCTCACCCTATGTTGCTCCGTTCCCACGTCCCACGCGTCTCGTCCTCCCCTTCTACTATCGCCTCCTCCGTCCCCTCTTACCGTTGCGCCTCCTCCTCTGTCTGACTACCTTCGTGCCACTCGTCCTCTTGTTCCTCGGGTCCTTGGCTCTCTCGTTACCGACCCGTCTGTTCCGGTCTCGTGTCTTAACGCTCTTGTCGCTGCGGTCGCTGACTTTGCCTCTACACGCCGCCTTGACTACGCCACCGCTCTGGTCTCTGACCCTGCCTATCCTCCGTCTGTCGGGGGTGCTCCTGCCCTCAGCAGTGACGTCCTGCCACCTGAAGGGGCGCCCCAGCCGGGGGGGTCACGGTGTCCAAGGTGAACAGGCCGGACACCGGGTCCATGGGGAACGTGGACAGGGGGGCACCAGTGGCGGCCCTGGTACAGACAGCATACCGCTCGTGACCAGGGAACATAGTGGTGACGCCAAGGTCCTGGAGGCAGTCGATACCAACTAGGTTCATGGAGAAAGAGGGGATATGCAGACCTGTGAGAGAGCCCGAAGGAACCGCCGGACAGGGAAGGGTGGTGGAACTGCGAGCGACTACGGGACCGGCGGAGAGGTCAGCAAGTGAAACAGCAGTAGGAACAGGAAGCGGCGTCAGCGTAGTAGAGTCACGGAAGAAACACCGGGAAGCGCCAGAATCCAAGGTGAAGGAAAGCTAAGCAGTGGCGTCTGGCGACGGGGCGACGGCGGAAGCACCAAGGCTAAACAAGGCAGAAGCTCCTACGCCTGACGCAGCAGGGGAGGCTAAGCTAGGCACAACTACACTAGGCGATAAGGAGTAATAAGAGGGGAACACACTAGAGTCATCGGCATACAACAAATGCAGGGCACAAACAATGGCATCCATGTCCATGTAAAAAATCTGAACTCTACGACTAAGCAAACTGTGCCAGTCCGGGAGGTCGGGCGATGGGCCGAAACGCTGACAAAACAAGTCGTCCAGGCGACGAAAACAGCGGGCAGTGGTGTGACCGATCTTACCGCAAACGAAGCCGCGGCGAGGACCGGTCTGGATCTGGTACTGACAGCGCACGCCTCCCGAACCGCCACCCTGCACACCACCACGCACAGGACCACCACCAGCGCCAGGCCACCTGGGCGGGAGGGCACTCGCCTGCCTCGTCTGCGGCGGCTGCTGCGGCTGCTCCTGCTGCTTCGGCTGCTGGGGCGGCTGCTCAGCTAGACCTGGCAGGGTGTCGTCCACTCCACCTCCAGACGACCCGACTCCACCACCACCTCCACTGGCACCCCCACCACCTCCGCCGCGCCCAGCTTTGGGGCGGCAGCCCTTCCCCGGACGGAACTGCGCTGCAGCGGCGGTCTCAGCCACAGCTGCATAACCATCGGAGAAGGTGCACTGAGCGGGGGCACAACCCTGAAAGATAGGGACCGGCACAGTACCGCTCGCCTGGGCGATAGAGCGGTGGCGAGTCTCAATAACAGTTAGGGTGTCTACAAAGTCTGTGAGGGTGAGGTCACCGAGGTGGATGCTAAGGAAGCGGTCACGAGCAGCGGCAAGGCGGTCAGGGAGGCGGGTGGCAAGCAGGTAGAGGGTAGAGGTAAGGGGCGGCTGGTGGGCTCTAAGCTGTGCGTCAGTGCAGGCATCGCGCCAGGTCTCATCTATCGTGCGCAGGTGGGCAGCCAGGTCAGCGACAGTGGGGAAAGACGCAAGGTCAGGAAAGAGCATCGGTAAGATCAGGCGACCCACCGAGGCAGCAGGCGGTGCGGAATAGCGCCGGATAACAGCGTCTAAGAAAGCCTGAGCGGTGGTGATAGACCTAAAGTGAGGACGCTCAGACGGGGGGAGGGCATTGCTAATGGCAAGCTGGGCGACAGCGTCACGGGAAAGCCAGACAGAGCGAGCGAGGGCAGCGGCCGCAGTAGACTTGCGCTCAGCAGGTGTGGGGTCAACAGGCAGCACAGCAGGGGGGTCTGGGCAGGGAAGCGTACCGTCAAGGTGTGCCGAGAGCGGGTGGCCATCCTTCCGCAGGCCAGTGAGGTGGTGGCGGAGGTCGGCTAGCCACGCCTCGAACTCCAGAGGCTGGCCTTCAGCGTCAAAGCGAAGCTCCGCCGCCATCAGGAACAGTGCAGGGCAGGGCCAGGTGAGGCAGTGCAGTGCGGTCCAGTGCAGTGCAGGGCGGTACAGTGCGGTGCAGCGCGGTACAGTGCAGTACAGTACGGTGCAGCGCGGTGCCGTGCGGTGCAGGGAGGTGCAGTGCGGTGCAAGGTGATGGAGAACCGTACCAGGGAGGGTGCAGTGCAGTAGCAGGTACGGAGAGCGGGCCGCACGCAGATCGGCTGCAGTCCGGTGGGAAGGTGAGCACGGGGCCGGAGATTGACGGGCAGGGCGCGTGCATGGGCCGGCTAGGACGGGCAGGGGGGCTTGTTGGACGGGCGCGGGGGCCAGCTAGGACGGGCGCAGGGGCTGGTAGGACGGGCGCGGGGGCCTGTAGGATGGGCGCGGGGGCCAGCTAGGACGAGCGCGGGGGCCGGCTAGGACGGGCGCAGGAGCTTGGAGGACGGGCGCGCGGGCCGCGAGGATGGGCGCGGCGTCGGCTAGGATGGGCGCGGAGGCCGGTAGGACGGGCGCGGGGGCCGCCAGGACGGGCGCGAGGGCGGCTAGGACGGGAGCGGGGGCCGGTAGGACGGGCGCGGGGGCAGCTAGGACGGGCGCGGGGCCGGTAAAGACGGGCGCGAGAGCCGGTAGGATGGGCGCGGGGGCCAATAGGACAGGCGCAGGGGCCGGTAGGACGGGCGCGGGGCCAGCTAGGACGGTCGCGGGGCGGGCTAGGACGGGCGCGGGGGCCGGTAGGATGGGCGAGGGGGCCGCTAGGACGGGCGCGGGGCCGGTAAGGACGGGCGCGGGGCCGGATAGGACGGGCGCGGGGGCTGTGAGGACGGGCGCGGGGGCCGTTAGGACGGGCGCGGGGCCAGATAGGATGGGCGCGGGGCCGGCTAGGACGGGCGAGGGGGCCGTGAGGACCGGTGAAGGGGCTGTTAGGACGGGCGCGGGGCCAGCTAGGACGGGCGCGAGGGCCGTGAGGATGGGCACGGGGACCAGTTAGGACGGGTGCGGGGTCGACTAGGACGGGCGCGGGGGCGGCTAGGGCCTAGGGCGGAAGCATGGGCGGGCGGCGGGACCTACCTACTGCTGATACCATCTTAGAACTGAGTAATGATTTGAGTAGTGAGAGAGTACAAGTGAATGTACCTAAGTGTTGTACCCTCTAAGAGGTGACCCTATACAGTCTATGCAAAAATAACAGATACACATGTTTGACAGTCGGAGACGGCCAGTCCACGGAGTGAACTCCGCCTTCAGTACTAGGGGCCCGCGGGAGGAGAGAGATAATTGTGGCTTTAGTTATTGGTTGCTGGTGACGTTGGCGAGAAGTTCGAGTCGATGAGCGAAAGTGACACTCGCGAAGATCGGGTGCAGAAAAGCTGGTGGGTAGCCGCGATCGCGAAGTCTTTGGAAGAAAGTAGACTTCGTAGCGAGGAAGGTCGGCGCGGATGTCGAACGGAGTAGGTACCGCTTCAGTTCGGCGCTGATGAAACCCTCCTTACAGTGACGCGGGTGAAAGGAAGAGAAGGGAAGATAGAGGTACTTGTTCATCGGCTTTTGGAAAGTACCGAAATCCAAGAAACCCAGCTCCTTGAAACGAGGTCCCTTGTAGAGGACCATGTCGAGGAAATCCATAGAGCTGTCCGAAACGGTCCACGTAATCCGAATGTTAGGATCAAGCGCGTTGAAGGTCCGAAGGTAGTCTTCCAGTTCTACCTGCGTCCCTGGCTAGATAATAAGGCCGTCATCGATGTAGCGCACGTGGAAGAGAGGTTTCGTTCCAGTCCATCGTTCCTTCAACAGCTCGTCCAGGCGGCTCATGAAAAGAATCGCGAAGCAAACGACGACCGGGGTTCCCATCGCTGTACCGCGAATCTGTTTGTAGATTTTGCCGTCGAACTCCACGAAGGAGTTCCTCATGACCCAGCCCAGAAGAGTCATAAGTGGTTGAGCGTGAAATGGGTCCTCTCTCTCGAGAAAACTGCTAACCGCTTCGAGTCCACGCTCAATGGCGATGCTGGGGTAGAGCGAGGTAACATCGTAGGTCGCAAGAAGGACGTTCGGGGGGAATGAAATCCGTTCGAGCGTTGTCAGCAGAGAGAGGGAGTCACGGAGGTAGGTAGGTCGTCTGAGGACGAGCGGCCGTAGCTGTGCATCGAGCCATCTGCTCACATTAGTCGTCACCCACGAGTGAGAGGCGGCGTTCGGACGCCCCACGGGGAATTTCTTGTTAAACTTAGGCAGGATGTAGAAAGCCGCAGGTTTCCAACCACCCGACGGTTCGTTGAAGAAAAACTTCCAGAGACTGTCTGGAAAAGCCGGTCCCCAAGTCGACTGAAGAAAACGCAGCTGATGGAGAACACTCGGCGTCAGGTCGGTCGGAGTCGGCAAGTAGACAGCGTCGTCCGAGAGGTGTTCCATCACCACATTGACGTAGTGGGCGCGATCGAGGACCGTCATGCCAAGGTTCTTATCTGCGGGCTTGATGGCAATGCTGCGGTCAGTCGCAAGGGAGCGTAGAGCCGTACGGACACCTCGCAAAAGGTTAGATCCACGTATCGGCTTCGTCGCTTTCAGCAGGAAAGAGAGGTCATCATGCGCCTCTCTGAAAACCGACTCCGGGACCTCGTCCCGATTGGGTTTCCGACTGGGATTGCGCACTGGAATGCGCGAAGATCCAGCGGGTCCCCCTTTATCCTTGAAGAAAAAATGGAGGGAGACCTGTCGATGCAGCTGATCGAGAGCTGCTTCAACAGGCGGATTCCAGGCAGGAGTAGGAACGAACTTCAAACCCAACCCGAGTGCTTTCCGCTCATCGGACGTAAGGACTTTAGCACTCAGGTTATGCACCTCGAGGTTATGAACGCGGGACAGCGCCTGTCGAACTGTCCGTACCACCTCTAGATCATGAGCCGTTACTTCTTCTTCGGTAGCCCTTTTGCGGGGCCGCCGCCGCCGTTTTTTGGAACCCAGGCTTTTTTCGAGGTCGACGTGGTAGTTTCTGGGCCCTTCCCCTTGCTGTCTTTCGGAGGGTCGGCTTGCGTTTTCTTCTTGCCGCCACGTCTCTTCGCCATCTTCTTCGATGTAGAAGGCTTAGAAGTAGAGGTAGCGGGGGTCGACGTAGCTCCCTGCGCTTCCAACACCATCGCTCGTAGCTGTGACGATACGGTAAACAAAAGCTTCGCCTTGACTTCCGCCTTGAATTCCTTGCGGAGCTCCGCCTTCGCCTTTTGAGCAGCCTTCTGAGCAATTTCGTTGAATGTCGGCCCTGGTTCCATGCCTTCCATTTCCTCAATGGCAGCAGCTTTCTTCAAATCCTTGGCTTCACGTGTTTTCTGCTTCAGCAGCTCTTGGACTTTAATGTCATCCTTAGCGGTATCGATGTCGGACCGAGCCGTCTCGATACAGTGTCCCTTGATCTTCCTGAACTTTTCTTTGGCGACGTCGGAGATCGCCAGCTCGGGGACAGAGGTAAGACTCTTGATGTGGTCCTCGATCTTCGCCGCCAGAGGTGTGAATCGGAAGCCGTAAGAATTTCTTCAACCTCCAGTTCCTTCGACTTGATGAAGTCGGCTTGAATTCGTTGCTGGTATTCGCGATGAATAGCCGCCACGGAGACTTCAGACTTCTCTCGGATCGAGGCGAATTTAGTTTGAACCTCGACAACTTTGGTGCGGATACTGTGAAGTATCACACCTTGGCTGTCAAGCGCCTTCATCTTCTTCAGCTTCGACTTCGCCTTCAGGTAGGCCCTGAAATAATTCCGAAAACCCTTGACAGCCTCCGCACTCCAACCTTTAAAAGGTTCAGGAATCGGAGTAGACTGGTCGATGGCGACTGTCGGGTTGGAGCTCGATGCTACAACAGGGGCGACGGACAGGAGATCCGTCGATGCGGCAGCCGGAGCGCCATTCGGATCACTTTCAACGTCCATGGAGGGAGGAAATTCTTCTTGCTCACCTTGCTTCGAAGTGTAGCGAGTTGGAGCAGGGTCAGCTTCCTTGAGTGGGCGAAGGCGTTTGGACTTGCGCTGGTAAACTCTTTCGGGGCTGTCTGTCTCGCGCAAAACGATTGCGAGTTTTCCGTCTGCTGCGCTGGCATCTTCTGGAGTAAGCGTAAGTGTAAGCAAATCCTTGGATATCTTCCTGTGTGCGCGACGTCAGGAGACGGGTTAGCAAGTAGGAAAAACAGTTGAAAACGATGCTTATGTAAACGCGAGTTTGGAGTAGTCAGAGCTCTTCCCTTAACAACCAATTAAACAGGTGACAAACATGTTTCGGCCGCAGGGCATACCCTAGCGAGCCTTCATCCGTGCCAATGAGAAAGTATGAGCAAAGCAAAGCTTCTAAGTAGAAACTAAGCATCCAACCGAACCAAACTCAATGTAATCTTCACGCGGGTCACCCAAGATATCGAAGACCAATCGAAGCCAACCTGGTAAAAACCAAGGGGCCACGTCTTCAAATCTTGAGGGTGTCTTGAGAATGAGTTGAATTCGAATTCTCGCCAGTAGGCAGCCTCGGAAGCCGCGCGCGCACCAAACGCTTCGATAAGCTACACCCAATCTTCCAAGCAACAAAAAACCTCTCTATGAATAAACCATGCGTGAGGAGTCTATTTTTGAGGCGCCTCAAAAATAGTATCGCGGTGCGCTGTTTCTCTCCTTTTCCCATCCGTGCAATGCCCCTCCAGCCCCACTTTGCGCTTCTTCCTCTCACCCCCTCCCCGCGTTGCATCTCCCTTCCCTTCCTCTCTGTCTGCTCACCAGACTCTCAGGACCACATGCGGCATGCGGGCGACGTGTGCTTTACGCAGGTCTTCAAGGAGAACAACCGTAGGTGGGGATGGTGGAGGGATGTGATAGGTGTGGCATGGACGCATGGCATGGCACGGTGTGGCGTGGCATGGCGTGGCGTGACGTGGCATGGTGTTTCATGGCGTGGCGTGGCGTGGCGTGGCGTGGCATGGCGTGGTGTGGCGTGGCGTGGCGTGGCATGGCGTGGCATGGCGTGGACAAATAGCGTGCACGCATATGGTGTTAGGCGTGCTGGCGACGTGCGCTTCGCGCAGGTCTTCAGGGGAGCAACGGCAGGTGGGTGGGTGAGAATCCTAAGAAACGCCCTGCAGGATCGCGGTAAGCATGCTGGCGACGTGTGTTTGGCGCCGCTCTTCAAGGAGAGCAACGGCAGGTGGGTGGATCGTGGAAGAGACGGTGCGTTTCTGTTGCATCACAGCCATGTTCGTAGGTGGTGGTAGGGGGTGGTAGGTGCTGGTAGGTGCTGGTAGGTGCTGGTAGGTGGTGGTAGGTGCGTACGTGGATGCTTGAGGCCCGTAATATGGCATGCACGCATGGCGTGGCATGGGCACATGAGGTGGCATGGACACATGAGGTGGCATGGACGCATGAGGTGGCATGGACGCATGAGATGGCGTGGACGCATAACGTGGCATGGACGCATGAGGTGGCATGGACGCATGAGGTGGCATGGACGCATGAGGTGGCATGGACGCATGAGGTGGCATGGACGCATGAGGTGGCATGGAAGCATGAGGTGGCATGGACGCATGAGGTGGCATGGACGCATGAGGTGGCATGGACGCATGAGGTGGCATGGGCACATGAGGTGGCATGGACGCATGAGGTGGCATGGACGCATGAGGTGGCATGGACGCTTGAGGGGGCATGGACACATGAGGGGGCATGGACACATGAGGGGGCATGCTGCTAACTTGCCCCGCATCCAGGGGCCCCCTCCCCGTCTATCAAGCATGACGGGATTCGTGGACTGCAGCAACGGGGAGGACACAAGGCATGCTGATTCCGCGTTGCCCTCATCGCCCATCCTCTTCTTGCCCCTCGTTCCTCCCCTCCCCATCCCCTCCCCTCCTCTCTCTGCTACCAGACATGATGGGACTCGTGGACTGCAGCAACCAGGACGACATGAAGCATGCTGCTTTTGCCTCACTCGCATTCTGCCATTTCCTTGCCCTGCATCCCACTCTTCCCCCTCCCTCCAGGCATGATGGGAATCGTGGACCACAGCAAGGAGGAGGACACGAAGTAGGCTGCTTGTTCTGTCTCACTTCACTGTTTGTCCTCACCCCTCCCCTTACCCCTCTCTCACCCCTCCCTCCAGGCATGATGTACAGCAACGAGGAGGACATGAAGTGTGCGGTGAGTCATGGGGTGAGCAGCAGGGGTGAGAAGCAGGGTTTATGAGTGAGTAAGGACAATTCTCTGCTCGCGTTTGTCTTGATCCTCGCTGTATCTCCGCCCCCCTTCAATGCGCCCATGCTTCTCCCTCTCTACCCTTCTCCTATCCCCTCCCTTTCATCCCCTCCCACCCATCCCCTCCCACGCATCTCTTTCTCCCTCCCCGCCACCCCCCCTTTTTTCTCCCATCAGGTCCGCAAGCTAGACGATTCGGAGTTCAAAAACCCTTTTTCATGTGGTTGCTACATTCGAGTAAGTCCCGGACCTCCATCCATTCCCGAACATCCATCCAATTCCGAACCTCTGTCCCGTCGCAAACCTCCTGTGCCCAACCTCCGCCCATTTCGGCCTTCGCGCATCCTCTTTCTTTTACCCCTGCATCTGCCCTTTCGTTGGCCCCTTTCCTGCCGTTGTTTCCTCCCATTGTTTCTCCCATTGTTTCCTGCCCCTTTCCTGCCCCCTCTCCTGCCTCCTCTCCTGCCCCACCTTCTCCTGCCATGTGGACTCGCCTGTGGTATGAGGAGAGGACGCCGGTCGTGATTGCAGCAGCTCACCTCATCCTCTCTTTCACGAGATTGCTTTCTTATCCCCTCTGCCTCTGTTTCTCCTGCCCCCTCCCCTCCCCCCTCTCTTGCCTCTTGGCCTCCCCTGTCCATCCCTTCAGGTGTGTGAGATGAGCAAGGCTGGCCGCGATCGCAGCTGGTAACCGCGTCGGCCTCCTCCCTTGCTCCTCTTTCTTCCCAGGCCTGCTCTAATGCTGCCGCTCTCCCTTCTCCCCATGCTCTCTGTCCCTTCAGGTGTGTGAGTAGAGCAAGACTGGTGGCAATCGCAGCAGGTCACTGCGTCCACTTTCCTTGAAAGATTTGCTTCCAGTCCAACCATTCTCCGCCTCTTTGCTCCTGCCCCTGCCTCTGCGCATGACCTCATTCCTTGCCTCGTCAGGTGCGTGAGGAGAGCAAGACCGGTCGCGATCACAGCATGTCACCGCATCGCCGCGAGCGGTCCCGTTCACGGTCTCGCTTCCGCTCGCTCTCCGCCTCTGGTTCGCGCTCCCGATCCCGCTCCAAGTCCAAGTCTCGCTCGCGCTCTCGATCGGTACGTGGTTTGCCACTCAAAGTGTATAATGTCCCACTCTAGCTCCCGCTCTCTCTTGCGCGTGCTCTGCTTCCAGTCCACGCTCTTGCTCTCCCTCCAAGACCAAGTCTCGCTCCCACATTAACACCAGAATTCTGTTCCCTGTTCCCCTCCTCTCACCACCCCTCCTCTCACTACCCCTCCTCCCACTACCATTCCTCTCACCGACCCCCCCTTGCAGCCCAAGAAGAGCGGATCTAAGTCCCCCTTTTGCTCCCGCTCTCCTGCCAAGTCTCCTGAGCATGCTCGCTCTACTGTTCGCTCCCCTCACCGCTCGTCTCCCGCCTTTTCCCCCTCCCCTTTCTCCTTCCCTCCCCCTTTCCCCCTTCCCTTTCCCCTTCCCCCTCCCCTTCCCCCTTCTCGCGCTCTCCTGCTCTTTCCCTCCCCCTTCACCACCCACTCCCTCTTGTTCCCGCTCTCAATCCAAGGCTCCTGCTGAGTCTCCCGAGCGTGCTCACACTCCTGTAGTTACTATCCTCCCTCCCTGTCTTGCTCTTTTTGCTCTCCCTCACCCCTCCAGCCTCGCTCCCGCTTTCGATCCAAGTCTCCTCCCGAGTTCCTTCCGTGCTCGCTTGTAAACAATCCTCTCCTCATCTCTCCCCCTCTCCCCCAACCCCTTTCCCTCCCCCCCCAAGCTTCCCCCCTTCCTTTTTTCCACCCCCTTGCTCTCCCCTCGCTCTCCCACTCTCTCCCCCTGCCCACTCCCTCTCGCCTCCAATCTCGATCAAAGTTTCCTGCCAAGTCCTCTCTGAACCCCCCCCCCCCCCCCTCCCCCCACCCCAACTCAATGCGTGCTGCATTCCCTTACCGCTGATCCATCCCTCACGTATGGGTTTCTTGCTTTCAGGCTGGCAGTGATGGGAAAGCGGCCTCTGGTTGATTATATCATTGCTCGCTGGACCTCATTAGCTACGTGCAGTTCACTTGTGTGCGCAGTGACCAAATGGGAGCTTCGCGCTGGTTGCTTGTTAGAATTTTAATGGTGAGCAGTGGATATGATATGTTTGTGTATTTTCGAAAATGGCTCTCACCCCTCCCCTTACCCCTCTCTTACCCCTCCCCTTCACCCCTCCCCTTCACCCCTCCCCTTACCCCTCTCTTACCCCTCCCCTCCCCTCCCACCCATCCCCTCCCATACATCCCCTCCCACTCATCCCCTCCCACTCATCCCCTCCCACTCATCCCCTCCCACCCATCCCCTCCCAACCATCCCCTCCCACTCATCCCCTCCCACCCATCCCCTCCCACTCATCCCCTCCCACCCATCCCCTCCCACCCATCCCCTCCCACTCATCCCCTCCCACCCATCCCCTCCCACCCATCCCTCCCACCCATCCCTCCCACCCATCCCCTCCCACTCATCCCCTCCCACTCATCCCCTCCCACTCATCCCCTCCCACCCATCCCCTCCCACTCATCCCCTCCCACTCATCCCCTCCCAATCATGCCCTCCCTCTCATCCCCTCCCACCCATCCCCTCCCTCTCATCCCCTCCCACTCATCCCCTCCCACTCATCCCCTCCCACTCATCCCCTCCCACTCATCCCCTCCCACCCATCCCCTGCCACTCATCCCCTCCCACTCATCCCCTCCCACTCATCCCCTCCCACCCATCCCCTCCCTCTCATCCCCTCCAACTCATCCCCTCCCACTCATCCCCTCCCACCCATCCCCTCCCTCTCATCCCCTCCCACTCATCCCCTCCCTCTCATCCCCTCCCACTCATCCCCTCCCACTCATCCCCTCCCACTCATCCCCTCCCTCCCATCCCCTCCCTCTCATCCCCTCCCACTCATCCCCTCCCACTCATCCCTCCCACTCATCCTCTCCCACTCATCCCCTCCCACCCATCCCCTCCCACCCATCCCCTCCCACTCATCCCCTCCCACTCATCATCTCCCACCCATCCCGTCCCACCCATCCCCTCCCAACCATCCCCTCCCACCCATCCCCTCCCACTCATCCCCTCCCACTCATCCCCTCCCACTCATCCCCTCCCACTCATCCCCTCCCACTCATCCCCTCCCACTCATCCCCTCCCACTCATCCCCTTCCACCCATCCCCTTCCACTCATCCCCTCCCACCCATCCCGTCCCACCCATCCCCTTCCACCCATCCCCTCCCACCCATCCCCTCCCATCCCCTCCCACTCATCCCCTCCCACTCATCCCCTCCCACGCATCCCCTCCCACTCATCCCCTCCCACTCATCCCCTCCCACTCATCCCCTCCCACTCATCCCCTCCCACTCATCCCCTCCCACTCATCCCCTCCCACGCATCTCTTTCTCCCCCCCCACCACCCCCCTGTTTTCTCCCATCAGGTCCGCAAGCTGGACAATTCGGAGTTCAAAAACCCCTTTTCCCGTGGCTGCTACATTCGAGTAAGTCCCGGACCTCCATCCATTCCCGAATGTCCATCCAGACCCGAACCTCCATCCAGTTCCGAACCTCCATCCTTCCATCCTGCTCCAAGCCTCCATCCAATTCCGAACCTCTGTCTTGTTGTGAACCTCCTGTGCCCAACCTTCGCCCATTTCGGCCTTCGCGAATCCTCTTTCTTTTACCCCTGCATCTGCCCTTTCATCAGCCCCTTTTTGCCCCTTTGACTGCCCGTTTTCCTGCCCCTTTCCTGCCCCCTCTCCTGCCTTCTCTCCTGCCCCACCTTCCCCTTCCCCTGCCATGTGGACTCTCCTGTGGTATGAGGAGTGGATGCCAGTTGTGATTGCAGCAGCTCACCTCATCCTCTCTCTTTCACGAGATTGCTTTCTTATCCCCTCTGCCTCTGTTTCTCCTGCCCCCTCCCCTCCCCCCTCTCTTGCCTCTTGGCCTCCCCTGTCCATCCCTTCAGGTGTGTGAGAAGAGCAAGGCTGGCCACGATCGCAGCTGGTCACCGCGTCGGCCTCCTCCCTTGCTCCTCTTTCCTTCCAGGCCTGCTCTAATGCTGCCGCTCTCCCTTCTTCTCATGCTCTCTGTCCCTTCAGATGCGTGAGGAGAGCACGACCAGCCGCAATCACAGCAGGACACCCCGTCCACTTTCCTTCACGAGAGTTGCTTCCGATCCAACCATTCTCCCCCTCTTTGCTCCTGCCTCTTGCCCATGACCTCATTCCTTGTCCCTTCAGGTGCGTGAGGAGAGCAAGACCGGTCGCGATCGCAGCAGGTCCCCGCATCGCCGCGAGCGGTCCCGTTCACGGTCTCGCTCCCGCTCTCGCTCCGCTTCGGGTTCGCGCTCCCGATCCCGCTCCAAGTCCAAGTCTCGCTCGCGCTCTCGATCGGTACGTGGTTTGCCACTCAAGGTACCTTCGAGAGGTGGAAGCCGGTTTAGTCTGATGTAGTCAGAGACGACCGGCGTTCAGTGTGGTGAGTGCAAGCAGGTGCTGTTTGAACTCGAAGGCCCGCTCTCAGAAAACTTGCGGGAAGTCCGCTTGACAGAACGAAGAGTAATGAGCATTTCCCGTCGCCCTGCCCCAGGACAAACCTGGCAAGTTGACGGCAAGAAATTGTTTTGCTGGCCTTGTCCACAGATTTGTTGAGCATTCACCCAGACCTTTCTTTCCTACCTGCCCAGGTCAACTGATACAACGGAAAGACACGCTCTGTCCCTCAGACAGTCTCTCCACGCCACCACTTCAGCATGCAAGGAATTCGAATGTGGTGATTCAATAATTGTCAGCTTCCAATAATCATTGGCGATGGCGATGCGGTTGCCGACTTGCAAGAAGTCCATACACCACGGCGGTTCGGATTTGCTACTTGGTGAGGTGCTCCTCCCGTTAGGCTAGAGGAGTATTTAATCTACTGCTCCTTCAACTTTCTTCACACCACCATTTCACAGTCCACCGGCTTCCGTCCTCCGATTCCAGCCGTCTATTCCGATTGTCAAGCGTGCAATATCGAGTTTCAGCCCTCCGTTATCCTCAGCAGGATCCAGTGTTTCCTGTTTCAGCCATGGCCCCCATTCCCCCCAGCAGCTTGGCTTGCCTTGGCTTCCTCGTCGTCCTAGCTTCCACCCTCCTCCCTTCCGCAAACGCCGTCTACGCCACTTTCAGCGAAGGCATCAACTCCGGCGGCGGCGCGTGCAACTACGAGGGTAACCTCCGCGATGATCCGCTTTTCAACAACGGAATGACCGCCATGATCCCTCATAGCAGGTACGAGAACGGCAAGGGCTGCGGCACGTGCTACGAAGTCGAGTGCCTCAACCACGCGAGCTGCCGCAGCAGCGTCGTCACGGTCCGAGCGGTGGGACTTCAAGGCGAGGACTTCCTGCTCTCCGACACCGCGTGGGACGAGATCTCCAACGACCGGTCCGCGGGCCGCGTGGAGATTAGATACCGCGGCGTGGACTGCCCTAACAACGGCGGGATCGCGGTTAAGATCATGCCCGGGAGCAACCCGTACTGGTTCGCGATCCAGGTCTTCGGAGCGGCCGGCGCGGGCGGCGTGGATCTGCTGGAATTATCGACGGACGGCGAGAATTGGACGAGCATGAGCCAGCTGGGGAATAGCGCCACGTGGACCCTGAATCCCGCGAAGGATGTCGTCGACGTGGGCGTGGCGGTGAATCTGCGCGTGACGCTGGTGGGAGGCGCGCAGCAGCCGCTGGTGTGGACCGATGCGATTCCCGTCGGGTGGAGCGCGGGAACGACCTACCATGCGGACGGCAACTTCTAGACGTCTCGTCAGCAAGGTCCAACGAGGCGTGCTCATTGGTAGTCATGGCTCTCCCGTGCACCGCAGATGCGGATTCAGCATTGCGGCGGCGACGGGTATCAGACTCCGAAATAAATGCGATGATGGTGCGGAATAGTCGAATAAAAAGTGTCCGCGTTGTGGTTGAGTGCCTGATCGGCACCTCGCCAAACTAGTCTAGTTTCTGTTGCGCTCATTGCCCTCGCATGTCTTCGAAATGTTCGATTCCTATCTTCAATAAACGTGATCCTAGTGATAAAAGAAGCCTGAATAGTGTACGGCCACAACCACAGAGGAGCCCTTAACCCTGGACTGTTGCGAACATACGGTGCTCAGGGAAATAGCGAGGAGATGTGAAAAACCTGTGCTGTTGCGAGCATACGGTGCTGAGGGAAAGAGCGAGGAGATTGGGAAAACCTGTGATTGAGGAGAAGGACACGAGTAGAGGAAGGGGAGGGGATGGCTGTTGAGTTGGGTAGAAATGAGCCACCACCAGATACTCCTCGTCACTGGAGATGCTCATCACCCGAGGAGAGAGGGCTGGCGCATTGCTAGCAGACGGGGGAGAAGATAAAGATTCCCTGTCAAGGCGTGTCCTTAAACGACAAAATGTGACGCTTCTTCGTGTCAAATCTGTTGCGGATAGCAAACTTGACAGGCAAAATCCTGAATGACACGAAGGAGCCTGACAGGGAGTGGGCGCGAAGGGAGAGCGGAGGGAAAGCGAACGGGGACGTGTGTGAGGGGATGGCAAATAAAGTTGGGGCCAGGCGTTGCACAAAACGAATGGCTGGTCAACCTCACAGACCAACCACGCGGTAAAACCTCTCAACCCAACCCAACCACGAAGCGTAACCTTTCCACCAAGAACAGCCAAACAGGTAAGCCTTTGCACCCAATCCAGCCACTCAGATTGACCTCTTCACCCAAACCAACCGCGCAGCCAATCTTTCCGCCCAAACCAGACACACACCCCCCCCAACTTCACACGAATTTCGCACTTGATCTGACAATTTCGAGGCGCCTAACTAAAGGCGCCTTTCGCTAGGCGCCATTCGAATGGCGCCTTTCGATAGGCGACTTCCGCCAGGCGCGTTTCGTTTGGCGTTTTTTATCGGCGCCTTTCGTTAGGCGCCTTTCGTTAGGCGCCTTTCGTTAGGCGCCTTTCGTTAGGCGCCTTTCTAAAGGCGCTTTTCGTTAGGCGCCATTCGATCGGCGCCTTTCGTTAGGCGCCATTCGATCGGCGCCTTTCGGTAGACGCCATTCGTTTGGCTGCTTCAGGTCACCGCATCCCCTTGTCCTTCATAGGACTCCCTCCGCATCCCTTCGCATCCCTTTGCTCCTGCGCGGGGGTCACGACCACAGCTGGTCACCCAGCAGCATCCCTTTGCACCGCATCCAACCAAATTCCGCCCCTCGTTGCTCTCCTGCCTCTGTCTCCGTCTTCCCTCTCGTGCCTTCAGGTGCGCAAGGAGAGCAAGGGGGATCACGGCTGCCCTCCCTCTTCTGAGCAATGCAGTCTTTCCCGTTTCTTCCACATCCTGCAGCATCCCTTCACACCCAGCACCATCCCTTGATAAGACCCCATTGCCTCTGTCCCTGTTCCCGTCCGCCCCTTCAGGTATGTGAGGAGAGCAAGGCCAGCCGCGATCGTAGCAGGGCCTCCTCTCTGTTGGAGTGGTTCCGCCACCCACAACGGACTACTCGTGACTTGGGGTGACGAGGAGAGAAATGCGGACTTGGGACGAGAAGGTACTAGGAAGCGGGTATTGCGTGAGCGTGAGGTGTACGGAAAGGGGAGAAGAAAGAGAGAAGATTAGTGGAAGAAAGGAATGGAAGTGGCGAGAAACAGATTGACGTGGGGCAAAAGTTGGTGTTCGGACGGGGCGTGTTCAACAAGCATTCGGACTTCGGACCGACGGCGTGTTCAGCAAGAAAGTCGCGATTGCGTGTGCGACTCGGCATGACACGAAGCGCGCAAGTTACTCGCAGCGCACACGGCAGTTACGAAGCGCGAAATTGCTTGTACTTCCACTATAAATCTGTTTGAACATTTGTTCTTTGTATCTCATTGGAACTAGTGGAATGCTTGTGTGTATTGACAACTTGCAACCACTTTGAGATCAGATTATGAGGCAAGGCCCTTGAGGCTATTTGCACAAGTATTTCTAAATACTTTTCGCTGCGCCGGAGGCGATAGTCGCCTAGAACTGGTATCAGAGCTAGCGTTGAATTGCTGGCGAATTTTTTTCTGCGTGGAGTCTACTTAGTGCGCTAAGTAGAGCAGAGGAGTTAAAGGAGAGTAGCCTAAGCCTACGTCATGGCGGGTGACGAGGTTAGTTCGGGATCCAGTGTGAGCATTGGAGACCCGCAGATGAGAGCTCTCCTGGAGGCCCTGTCGAGGGGGTAATTTGTGGTGAAACCGACGATTGGGCTCAGCGAGGCCCAACGTTTCAATGGAAGCAGCTACAGTACGTGGCGCTTGAAGTTCAGTCGAAGGGCGGAGGAGGTGGACCTTTGGCCCTACTACTCGCCGGACAAGGAGACAGGGGAGGGAGTACCTCCTACTGAGACGGAGCCGGCGGAGAAAATTGCAGAATTCAGAAGGAAGAGTAAGCAAGCGTTTTTTCAGTTGTGTCACTCAGTTTCTGACGGTATTGCCGTCAATTTGGACCCGTTTAAGCGTGAGGTGAATTCTGCGGAGAAGGCCTGGGCATGTTTGGAGAGCATGTATCTTAGGCCAAGCAACGCTAACAAGTCTGCTGTACGTAAGAAGTTGTTGTTGCTCAGCATGCGAGAGGATGAGAAGATCATCGACTACGTTAACAGAGCACGCAGCCTCAACGATGAGCTAGCGGCGATGGGAGATGCTGAGAACGAGGAGCAGATGATCGAGCACATAGCGAGTGGACTACCCGAGACGTGGGCAGCAGAGAAGAGCGGCCTTGTTCTTCACCCTCCAGAGAGCATGACGCAGTTAGTGGACAAGCTGCAGTCGATTGAGGCGATGAAGATAGCGAGCAAGGGGAAGACGGAAGCTGCATATGGTGGGCAGGAGAAGCCGGGGATGGTGAATGCAGCAGCGGCTTGGAGGATTAGTGGTGCTTGTTACCACTGCGGTAAGAAAGGGCACAAGGCGATAGATTGCTACGACAATCCCAAGAGCAGGAACTATAAGGGGAAGGAAGCTGCAAGCGACGGAGAAGGTTGGCAGCAGCGGAAGGGGTTTGGAGGCACCTGCGATTTTTGTGGGAGGTACGGACATAGGGCAGCAGATTGCTATTCCAATCCAAACAGCAAGAGTTACAGGGGTCCAGCACATCAGCAGCGGAATGCACCGAAGGCGAACGTGATGGAAGCAGAGAAGGAGGAGAAAGAGGATATTATCCTTGGGGGCGCACATCGGGCGAACATTGCACGTGCGTCAAACCTGCAAGCTGACGGTTTCAAGCTCCATGGCTGGTACCTGGACAGTGGCTGCACACAGCACATGACGAACATGTCAGACTGGTTGAAGAATGTGAGGGAGTCGAATGAGAAGTTCATACTGCTGGGAGATAGCACAAAGTTACCCGTCACTGGAGAAGGTGACGTCCTACTGCGTAGCAGGTTCGGGGAACTGAAGCTGAAAGGAGTACTGCTGGTGAAGGACCTATCCATGAATCTGATTAGTCAGTCACAGATGGATGCATTGGGATGTAAGGTGCTCAACGACCAGGGCAAGGTTACAGTATTTGGTCCAACGTGGGAAGTAGTTGCAGACGGGAAGCTGAAGCGGGGTTTCTACGAGATGGATTTTATGCCGAAGCTGTTAGTAACGGATGGGTATGAGGAGGACAACATAAGCAACGAAGCTGTGGTTGTACGGGAGGAGACAGGCGCTGAGGCAGCTAAGAAGCAGGATGCTGAAGATCTCGCAACAAGCACGATGATGGCCAACAGAGTGGAGGCAAAGGTTGGAGAAACAGGATGGGAGGAGAAACAGAAGCAGGCAGCAGCAGAGACAAGGAAAGAGGAGATAGAGCAGTCTGAGGAACCCGAGGGAAAGAAGCAGACAGTAACGACTATCAAATGGTTTGGTAAGATTTTGGAGGTCAGTAAGGAAGGATGGATAGTACGGGCTAGCGACGAGTTGTTCAGTGATTGTGAGGGTATCCTAGAATGGGCAAGAGAGATTGGGGACTCTACTGAGGGCGAGGAGTACAGTAAGGAGAAGAAGCAGACCAATCCTCATCTGAGGGTTCAGAGTTATCCATTCAAGCCTGGTAAGCAGAAGCAGAAAGCCAAGCAGTTGCAGGGGAGTATGGAGCTGACTTAGAGTGCGAGGATGGAGAATGCAGGGGAGCACTAGAAGAGACAATCACATGGAAGGTGCGTGGTTGGCAGAACCACAGGGGAGGTTGTTGGAGTGGTTCCGCCACCCACAACGGACTACTCGTGACTTGGGGTGACGAGGAGAGAAATGCGGACTTGGGACGAGAAGGTACTAGGAAGCGGGTATTGCGTGAGCGTGAGGTGTACGGAAAGGGGAGAAGAAAGAGAGAAGATTAGTGGAAGAAAGGAATGGAAGTGGCGAGAAACAGATTGACGTGGGGCAAAAGTTGGTTTTCGGACGGGGCGTGTTCAACAAGCATTCGGACTTCGGACCGACGGCGTGTTCAGCAAGAAAGTCGCGATTGCGTGTGCGACTCGGCATGACATGAAGCGCGCAAGTTACTCGCAGCGCACACGGCAGTTACGAAGCGCGAAATTGCTTGTACTTCCACTATAAATCTGTTTGAACATTTGTTCTTTGTATCTCATTGGAACTAGTGGAATGCTTGTGTGTATTGACAACTTGCAACCACTTTGAGATCAGATTATGAGGCAAGGCCCTTGAGGCTATTTGCACAAGTATTTCTAAATACTTTTCGCTGCGCCGGAGGCGATAGTCGCCTAGACTCTCCTGCCTTTTGGCCTGCCGCAACCGTCCCGTAAGGTGCGTGAGGAGAGCAAGACCGGTCGCGATCGCAGCAAGTCACCGCGTCCATTTTCCGATGCAACCATTCTCCCCCTATTTGCTCCTGCCTCTGTCCCTGTCTTCATTTGTTCCCGGCCTCCTGTTCCTCTATTTCCGCAGTACAGCAAGATTCTCGACATCGAGCTCACGCTTCCGCCTCGCCCCCCTGGCTTCGCGTTCGTGGAGGTGAGCTTGGGAGCGTGGGAGCGTGAGAGCGCGTTAGAGTGGGAGCGTGTTGCAGAGGATGGAGTGTGCTATCCCCCCTGCTATCCCCCCTGCTATCCCCCTGCTATCCCCCCTGCTATCCGCCCTGCTATCCCCCTGCTACCCCCCCTGCTATCCCCCCTGCTATCCCCCCTGCTATCCCCCCTGCTATCCCCCCTGCTATCCCCCCTGCTATCCCCCCTGCTATCCCCCTGCTACCCCCTGCTATCCCCCTGCTATCCCCCCTGCTATCCCCCCTGCTATCCCCCCTGCTATCCCCCCTGCTATCCCCCCTGCAATCCCCCCTGCTATCCCCCCTGCTACCCCCCCTGCAATCCCCCCTGCCATCCCCCTGCTATCCCCTGCTGTCTGTTCCCCCCTCCCCTTCTCCTGCTGTCTTCTGGTTTTCCCCTCCCCTTCTCCTGATGTCTTCTGGTTTTCCCCTCCCCTTCTCCTGCTGTCGTCTGTTCCCCCCCTCCCTGTTCTCCTCTGTCAGTCCGCGGACCCCAGAGACGCCGAAGATGCGATTTGAGGCAGGGACGGCTACGACTTGGATGGCCACAGGCTGCGCGTGGAGCTGGCGCATGGCGGGCATGGCTCTCATCCCCTGCCCCCCCCCCTGCAATCTTCTGTCCGCCCGCTTGCCAGTTGGCGGACCCCAGGGATGCGGAGGACGCTATAAGAGAGCTGGCCATGACTTGGACGGCCACAGGCTGCTAGTGGAGCTGGCGCATGGGGGCTGCGGGGGTGGCAGCTTCGGGGATCGCCGGGGGGACTTCCAGCTGAGCGGGGGCGGGACGTCTTGCAGGACTGAGTACGGCGGTGCGTTGGTTGGAGGCATGTCGGTTGGTGCATGGGATGGTGATGAGACAGCTTCGGTGGTGGCTGGTGGGATTCCCAGCCGCGAGGGGCGGGCCGTCTTGCAGGACTGAGTACCGCGGTGCGCTGTTTCTCTCCTTTTCCCATCTGTGCAATTCCTTGGACATCTTCCAGTGAGCGCGGCGTCAGGAGACGGGTTAGCAAGTAGGAAAAAACAGTTGAAAACGATGCTTATGTAAACGCGAGTTTGGAGTAGTCGGAGCTCTTCCCTTAACAACCAATTAAACAGGTGACAAACATGTTTCGGCCGCAGGGCATACCCTAGCGAGCCTTCTTCAGTGCCAATGAGAAAGTATGAGCAAAGCAAAGCTTCTAGGTAGAAACTAAGCATCCAACCGAACCAAACTCAATGTAATCTTCACCCGGGTCACCCAAAATATCGAGGACCAATCGAAGCCAACCTGGTAAAAACCAAGGGGCCACGTCTTCAAATCTCGAGGGTGTCTTGAGAATGAGTTGAATTCGAATTCTCGCCAGTAGGCAGCCTCGGAAGCCACGCGCGCACCAAACGCTTCGATAAGCTATTGTCAAACATGTGTATTTGTCATGTTTGTATAGACTGTATAGGGTCGCCTCTTAGAGAGTACAACACTTAGGTATATCTGTGTGTACTCTCACTCTATCAAATCACTTGTTCAATTTTTGATATGGTATCACGCGTAGGTAGGATCCCCCCCCACCTACCGCTTCCGCTCGCCCCCCTCTAGCCCCGTTACGTCCTGCCACCTGAAGGGCGCCCCAGCCGGGGGGTCACAATGTCCAAGGTGAACAGGCTGGACACCGGGTCCATGGGGAACGTGGACAGGGGGGCACCAGTGGCGGCCCTGGTACAGACAGCATACCGCTCGTGACCAGGGAACGTAGTGGTGACACCAAGGTCCTGGAGGCAGCCGATCCCAACTAGGTTCCTGGAGAAAGAGGGGATATACAGACCTGTGAGAGAGCCCGAAGGAACCGCCGGACACGGAAGGGTGGTGGAACTGCGAGCGACTACGGGACCGGCGGAGAGGTCAGCAAGTGAAACAGCAGTAGGAACAGGAAGCGGCGTCAGCGTAGTAGAGTCACGGAAGAAACACCGGGAAGCGCCAGAATCCAAGGTGAAGGAAAGCTAAGCAGTGGCGTCTGGCGACGGGGCGACGGCGGAAGCACCAAGGCTAAACAAGGCAGAAGCTCCTACGCCTGACGCAGCAGGGGAGGCTAAGCTAGGCACAACTACACTAGGCGATAAGGAGTAATACGAGGGGAGCACACTAGAGTCATCGGCATACAACAAATGCAGGGCAGAAACAATGGCATCCATGTCCATGTAAAAAATCTGAACTCTACGACTAAGCAAACTGTGCCAGTCCGGGAGGTCGGGCGATGGGCCGAAACGCTGACGAAACAAGTCGTCCAGGCGACGAGAACAGCGGGCAGTGGTGTGACCGATCTTACCGCAAACGAAGCCGCGGCGAGGACCGGTCTGGATCTGGTACTGACAGCGCTTGCCAGTTGGCGGACCCCAGGGATGCGGAGGACGCTATAAGAGAGCTGGCCATGACTTGGACGGCCACAGGCTGCTAGTGGAGCTGGCGCATGGGGGCTGCGGGGGTGGCAGCTTTGGGGATCGCCGGGGGGACTTCCAGCTGAGCGGGGGCGGGACGTCTTGTAGGACTGAGTACGGCGGTGCGTTGGTTGGAGGCATAGCGGTTGGTGCATGGGATGGTGATGAGACAGCTTCGGTGGTGGCTGGTGGGATTCCCAGCCGCGAGGGGGCGGGCCGTCTTGCAGGACTGAGTACCGCGGTGCGCTGTTTCTCTCCTTTTCCCATCTGTGCAATTCCTTGGACATCTTCCAGTGAGCGCGGCGTCAGGAGACGGGTTAGCAAGTAGGAAAAAACAGTTGAAAACGATGCTTATGTAAATGCGAGTTTGGAGTAGTCGGAGCTCTTCCCTTAACAACCAATTAAACAGGTGACAAACATGTTTCGGCCGCAGGGCATACCCTAGCGAGCCTTCTTCAGTGCCAATGAGAAAGTATGAGCAAAGCAAAGCTTCTAGGTAGAAACTAAGCATCCAACCAAACCAAACTCAATGTAATCTTCACCCAGGTCACCCAAAATATCGAGGACCAATCGAAGCCAACCTGGTAAAAACCAAGGGGCCACGTCTTCAAATCTCGAGGGTGTCTTGAGAATGAGTTGAATTCGAATTCTCGCCAGCAGGCAGCCTCGGAAGCCACGCGCGCACCAAACGCTTCGATAAGCTACTGTCAAACATGTGTATTTGTCATGTTTGTATAGACTGTATAGGGTCGCCTCTTAGAGAGTACAACACATGTTTGTATAGACTGTATAGGGTCGCCTCTTAGAGAGTACTCTCACTCTATCAAATCACTTGTTAAATTTTTGATATGGTCTCACGCGTAGGTAGGATCCCCCCCCACCTACCGCTTCCGCTCGCCCCCCTCTAGCCCCGTTACGTCCTGCCACCTGAAGGGGCGCCCCTGCCGGGGGGGTCACAATGTCCAAGGTGAACAGGCTGGACACCGGGTCCATGGGGAACGTGGACAGGGGGGCACCAGTGGCGGCCCTGGTACAGACAGCATACCGCTCGTGACCAGGGAACGTAGTGGTGACACCAAGGTCCTGGAGGCAGCCGATCCCAACTAGGTTCCTGGAGAAAGAGGGGATATGCAGACCTGTGAGAGAGCCCGAAGGAACCGCCGGACAGGGAAGGGTGGTGGAACTACGAGCGACTATGGGACCGGCGGAGAGGTCAGCAAGTGAAACTGCAGTAGGAACAGGAAGCGGCGTCAGCGTAGTAGAGTCACGGAAGAAACACCGGGAAGCGCCAGAATCCAAGGTGAAGGAAAGCTAAGCAGTGGCGTCTGGCGACGGGGCGACGGCGGAAGCACCAAGGCTAAACAAGGCAGAAGCTCCTACGCCTGACGCAGCAGGGGAGGCTAAGCTAGGCACAACTGCACTAGGCGATAAGGAGTAATAAGAGGGGAGCACACTAGAGTCATCGGCATACAACAAATGCAGGGCACAAACAATGGCATCCATGTCCATGTAAAAAATCTGAACTCTACGACTAAGCAAACTGTGCCAGTCCGGGAGGTCGGGCGATGGGCCGAAACGCTGACGAAACAAGTCGTCCAGGCGACGAGAACAGCGGGCAGTGGTGTGACCGATCTTACCGCAAACGAAGCCGCGGCGAGGACCGGTCTGGATCTGGTACTGACAGCGCACGCCTCCTGAACCGCCACCCTGCACACCACCACGCACACGACCACCACCAGCGCCAGGCCACCCGGGCAGGAGGGCACTCGCCTGCCTCGTCTGCGGCGGCTGCTGCGGCTGCTGCGGCTGCTGCAACTGTTGCGGCTGCTTGGGCGGCTGCTCAGCTGGACCTGGCAGGGTGTCGTCCACTCCACCTCCAGACGACCCGACTCCACCCCCACCTCCACTGGCACCCCCACCACCTCCGCCGCGCCCAGCCTTGGGGCGGCGGCCCTTCCCCGGACAGAACTGCGCTGCAGCAGCGGTCTCAGCCACAGCTGCAGAACCATCGGAGAAGGTGCACTGAGCGGGGGCACAACCCTGAAAGATAGGGACCGGCACAGTACCGCTCGCCTGAGCGATAGAGCGGTGGCGGGTCTCAATAACCGTCAGGGTGTATACAAAGTCTGTGAGGGTGAGGTCACCGGGGTGGATGCTAAGGAAGCGGTCACGAGCAGCGGCAAGGCGGTCAGGGAGGCGGGTGGCAAGCAGGTAGAGGGTAGAGGTAAGGGGCGGCTGGTGGGCTCTAAGCTGTGCGTCAGTGCAGGCAGCGCGCCAGGTCTCATCTATCGTGCGCAGGTGGGCAGCCACGTCAGCAACAGTGGGGAAAGACGCAAGGTCAGGAAAGAGCATCGATAAGATCAGGCGACCCACCGAGGTAGCAGGCGGGGCGGAATAGCGCCGGATAACAGTGTCTAAGAAAGCTTGGGCGGTGGTGATAGATCTAAAGCGAGGACGCTCAGACGGGGGGAGGGCATTGCTAATGGCAAGCTGGGCGACAGCGTCATGGGAAAGCCAGACAGAGCGAGCGAGGGCAGCGGTCGCAGTAGACTCGCGCTCAGCAGGTGTGGGGTCAATGGGCAGCACAGCAGGGGGGTCTGGGCAGGGAAGCGTATCGTCAAGGTGTGCCGAGAGCGGGTGGCCATCCTGCCGCTGGCCAGTGAGGTGGCGGCGGAGGTCGGCTAGCCACGCCTCGAACTCCAGAGGCTGGCCTTCAGCGTCGAAGCGAAGCTCCGCCGCCATCAGGAACAGTGCAGGGCAGGGCCAGGTGAGGCAGTGCAGGGCGGTACAGTGCGTGGCAGCGCGGTACAGTGCAGTACAGTGCAATGCAGCGCGGTGCCGTGCAGTGCAGGGAGGTGCAGTGCGGTGCAAGGTGATGGAGAACCGTACCAGGGAGGGTGCAGTGCATAGCAGGTACGGAGAGCGGGCCGCACGCAGATCGGCGGCAGTCTGGTGGAAGGTGAGCACGGGGCCGGAGATCGACGGGCAGGGCGCGCGCAGGGGCGGCAGACGGCAGGAGGCGTAGGACGGGCGGGGGCCAGTAGGACGGGCGCGGGCCGGACGGGCACGGGGGCCAGCTAGGACGGCGCGGGGCCGGCTAGGACGGGCGCGGGGCCGAGGACGGCGCGGGGCCGCCAGGACGGCGAGCCGGCTAGGACGGCGCGGGGCCGGTAGGACGGGCGCGGGGCCGCTAGGACGGGCGCGGGGGCCGGTAGGAGGGCGCGGGGCCGGTAGGACGGCGGGGCCACTAGGACGGGCGCAGGGCCGGTAGGACGGGCGCGGGGCCTAGGACGGGCGCGGGGCCGGCTAGGACGGGCGCGGGGCCGGTAGGGCGAGGGGGCCGCTAGGAGGGCGCGGGCCGTAGGACGGGCGCGAGGGCCGGTAGGACGGGCGCGGGGCCACTAGGACGGGCGCGGGGCCGGTAGGACGGGCGCGGGGCCGCTAGGACGGGCGCGGGGCCGTGAGGACGGGCGCGGGGCCGTTAGGACGGCGCGGGGCCACTAGGATGGGCGCGGGGCTAGGACGGGCGCGGGGCCGGGG